>CM055955.1:11918378-12350655 GCA_029490685.1 Schizonepeta tenuifolia | reverse complement strand
CCTCTCTACATCTCACCCGCCACGTGCAGCCGCACATTTTTTCTTTTTAATTCTGTGATAAAAAATTAAAAAAAATACAAAATTCTCTCTCTCCAACGGCTAAAACACTTTCTACTCCATTTTCTACATATAAATACTACACTTTCATCCTCCAACACTAACACCTTTTCTACTCTCTCACTCTCACTTTCTACTCTCAATTATCTTCTTCAAATTTCATCTTGTTGTTGAAAAAAATGGATGACAATGATGATCAATTCAACAATTGGTATGGGCGATGACCCTCTAATTTTACCTATTACTCAAATCTCACACTCCGTTCCTCTTCATGATCGCCCAATCCAATACTCCAAAGACAACTATTCTCGTCCCCCGGGAGTGGATATCCGCAATTCTCGTCGTCATCGATGGGCGAATTTCACCATGTTTTGTCGTCGTTGGGGGGTGCATTCCAACTATTTTCCTTGTTGTCCAGTGGCTATCAATCGTTCGCCACTGCGCCTGGAGCAGACCAAAGATTCAAAGATATCAACCTCAATGACAACGACGATGATGATGTGCAAGAAGAGAAAGAGAAGCAAGAGGGGAAAAGCTCTCCGCTATCATCGTCTCGATCCAAGGAGAAGAAGACTAAGGCAAATGCGAAGGAGGATAACAAAGGCCACAGATGCGGAGACGAAGATGGAGCCAGAGTATCCAAGTTGTGGCAGCAATTGCTCACCCGACAAAATTGTGTGGTTTGCCAAGTGCTACGTTGATATCGGTCTTGACGCGTTAACTTCCTACTATCAGAAGCTTGATCAATTTAGGATAAAATTGCCGACCGCTTCAACAAGTGTGTGGCTCCCGCACCTTCCGAAGAACCGAATCGATTTTGTCAGCGTGGACATGCGCGAAGAAAGAAATTACTCTATTCAATGGGCACTAGTGAGAATCTAAAGTGAGAATGGAAGCGGGCGGAATGATCTCAATCTATGCATGGTGGATGACGCATAACTCGCAGAGACCGGAAAAGAGTTCACAAAGAGGAAAGTGTGAGAGATAGTGAATGATGTACCCAACTTTTGCAATCCAGATGCTAGAATGGAACCGACAAAGCGGACGAGAGCTACATCAGTCATTCTAACAACCCGAGCAACGATGAATCTGCAAATGATGCCCATGATGTGAAACCGTCTGCTCGGATAGAAGTCGGTGAAGAAGGAAAAGGTCAAGAAGAAGACCATCGACGACAATCTCATCAACATGGTCGCTCATGAAATTAGCCTATTGAGAGAACAAGGTTATTTCAAGACGGCTTACGAGATCTACACAAGGAAGTAAATCGATACGGAGTCGAACAATTGGCAAATTACCTAGAAGTGTTCGCAATGCTCAAGAAAAAATGGGGTTGGGGTTTTTAATTATTAGTTTTTTATTTATCTATTTTTAAATAAAATAATTGTATTGTAATTTTTCAATGTTTCAATACAATTTGATATTTTATTATTTTTATTTTTAAAAATATAAAAAAGTTAAATACTAAATTAAATAATGAAAGCTCTAGGGTGATAAACTCCACCATATTAACTATTTTCACTTTAGAACTCTCAATGATAAAACTCCACAAAAATTACAACAAATTCTATAAAAAAATTGATCACTCTAGTATTCATTTCATCCGACGGTAATGTTTACAAGTCAAAGTCTGACTGGCTGTTTAAAAAATGGTTGTGAATAATGGTTGTTTAATAGTATTAAGCAACTTATACATAATAGATTGATGTGTGACAACTTTCATTTTACGCAAATGAAATTAAATTGAAACGGCTTGCATGTATATAGGATTTATGCCTCTCGAGAGTCGAGACTGTTCTAAAATAGGGATGATGTTCCCTTGTGCAACACACGTCAGCTCTTGACAATCAATAGAATCCAAAATCTCAAATAATGTTTTTTATTATCAGCAAAACACCCCACGAATACCAAATCAATGTATATCCAAATTAAATACTCCCCCTCCCCAATTTAGTGCCCTACTTGTCTTAAAAAACTGTCCCTAATTTAGTGTCCTACTCTACTTTTTGGATACTCTTACCCTTATTTTGACTGTTAAATTACTACCCCTTGCCACTGGTGGACCCACCCCACTCTTTAATTAGCAGCCTAATTAAAGACTAATTAAATTACTACTCCCACCCACCTAACCCCACCCCACCAGCCAAAAAACCCTAGCCACCCACTACACCTCATTTCCTCTCGATTTACTCTCTCTGCAATCCTCATTTCCCTCTCTTGCAAACCCTAATCCTCCGCCGCTCCTCTTCCTACCTCTCTCATCTGCTCTCTCGTCTTTGTATCTCTCTCAATATGGAAACCCTGAACTCGAGCTCCATCGAATGTGTGCCTGAAACCCTTGTCGATTCTCCACTCCCTTTTGTCTCCTCTGTGACGCCGACCACTAGATCTGGAGAGAGTGGTTCGTTGGTGCCAGAGAAAGTTGTGGAAGGCTTCGCGGCGAAGATTTCTCCACCTTCGCCGGAGAAACCTGCTGATTCTATGATGATGGTGCCCAATACTCCACCTTCGCCGGAGAATTTTGTTGATTCTTTGACGACGGTGCCCGATACTCCATCTTCGCCGGAGAAATCTGTTGATTTATGCCCTGATGTGCCCGATACTCCATGGAAGTCGGAGAAATCTGTTGATTTGCTGGCTGCTGTGGCCGATACTCCACCTCCGCCGGCTGCTTCTGTTGATGAGCTGCCTGCTGTGGCCGATGATCCACCTTCGCCGGGGGAGAATTTAGAGCAGATTGTGGCTAATTTGAGTCCTACGGACCCTGCCTATTGGCTGCTGAACGATGTCTTACAATTTCGCAGAAAAAGGAAGGCATTGGAAGCTGAGATGCATCGCGCTAAAATACGGTGATTCAGTTCTACTCTCTTCCTTTTAGTGGGTGGGCTGGTGATGCCATTTGTGATTTCTGTGATAGTTTGAACCAGTTTATGATTTCTGCTTTCTGTTTGGCTGTCCCTGTGATTGAGTTATGAGTATTTACATGATGATGATGTTCTACTGTGATTCATTTCAGTTGGTGGGGTGGCTGGTGATGCCATTTGTGAATCCTGTGAATGTGATTGAGTTCATGATGCATGATTTCTGAATTGAGTTCATGATGCATGATTTCTGAATTGAGTTCATGATTCCTGATCCTTATATGTGAATGTGATCGAGTTCATGATTCCTATGAATGTGATTCAGCCCCTAAATCAGCCTAACAAATGCCTATTTACATGATGATGCATTTGTGTGTTGATGAATTTGGTGTCCCTGTCCCTGTGATGACAATTAAGCTGTGTTGTTTGAGGGATGTCCCTGTGAATTTCTGTGAATGTGATTGAGTTCTATGCTTGCCATATGATGCCACTACTAGAGCTACCATTGAGTTCTAGTTTAGGAGGTTGACTTATGCAGCTTAGGAGTCAAATGTGATTGAGTCAATGATGCAAAAGTTCCTGATGAGACTACAAAAGCCCCTAAATCAGTCACAAAATACAGTTTACATTCCAAACATGAAACTTGTACTAGCACCATAATGTTTGTTCCTGTAAACCTGTCCAAAAAACTAAACCTGTCCAAAAAACTGTCCCTGCTGTGGCTTTAATCAAGGATTGCCACCTGTTGCAGCTCTTGCACTAGATCATCCATTTGAATTGCATGCTCTCCATCACTTCTTTGGCTGTTTATGAAGTCTAAGCTGTCCTCTACAAGCTCATACTCCACTTCAATGCATTGTGGGAGAAGTCCTTCCCTTTCTAGTTGTTCCTTTCCCATGTGAGGGATTTTGTACTTGTTGTCTCCATTAACCTAGATGATCTCTCTTAGGCAGCCTTGTAGAATTAGAAACACATGATTTAACTTGTGTGGTGAGTATTCTTCATAGGCTGTCTTGACATTGTTGAGTAACTCTGTTACATTCTTTGCTGGTTTCTGATCCTTAAGGGTTTGAATTGCTCTAAAAAACCCTAGATCATTTACATTGGTGTCTGGAGAGTTAGGGTGTTGACACACTAGCTGGAAATGAAAGCCATCAGATTTTGCAATTGCTAGGAAATCAGGATCATCAGCTTTGATGTGTGGTTTGGCATTGGCTTGTTGAATCAATATGTGTTTGCTTAAAAATGGAGGCCACTTAGCCTTAAAAACTGGAATCATCTGCATGAATTGAATGATGGATGCTAAGTGATGAATCTGATAATGTTTCTGATAGCAAAAACTGGTCAGAAAACTGACCTGGTTGAGTAGACTGTCCTTTGTGATTGGTTTTGTCACTGCTGCAATTGGCTTCACTTCCATGGTCCCTTTTGCTCTGTTCTTTGAACTCCTCTGAGTAGGTTCCTCTGTTATGAATGGAAAGATCCCAAACTTCCCATCAAACAGAACATTGCCCTCTTCATCTATTATGGGTCTTGCTACTGCACAGTTAAACATGATTTTTGGTATGAATCTCTTTGATTTACAGCTCGTGTGTGGCTCTGTTTCACCTGGGACTAGATAGTATCTGTCTGAATTCTTTGATAAGTAGAACCATTTCTCATCTATGTGTATGGTGTTGTACATGTTTTGGAACTTGAAAATGCCATTCACAGGCTCTGGACAGAGCTGACAAAGTATGTATTTGATTCTGCACATCTTGTTGAAAGGGGTTAAATATGGTTTGATAGCATTTGTGTGTGGTTTGAGCTTCTTCTCTTGCATCCACATGTGAATAACAGATTTGAAAATGCCCAGATTTCCTGCCATGACCCTCAATGATGTTCTTTGTTGCAAGGGGAGACTCTTAACCTTTTCCTCATCCATTTGTTTTTTGTTTTTGTAACTGATTCCTAACCTTTTTGATTGCAGCCGCACAGGAACTTCAAGAGCTTGTTGAGCTGTTACATCTTGCCAAATCCTCCACACGGTCTTAGGATCAAGCTGGAATTTTTCTGCTGCTTCTCTGTTTGCACCGTACAAAAGCTTCCCATCCGAGCTATGTTGGAGTAACCACTGTGCGATTAGATTTTTTGCTTCCATACTCAGTTTCCTCTTGGATTTAGGAGCTGCCATTTTGTTGTGTATTGAATTTGCTAAGGCTGTGTAGTTGAGAATGAATTGAATGCAGTTTACAGACCTATTTATTGTAGTAATGGCTGTGTTAGGTGCTGTTTGAAATTCCCTCCATTGGTTTTTAATCACATCAATGTACTTGTTCTCATTATTTAATCAATAAAGCAGATTTTTGGCTCCAACTTGCACAGATTTTTGCCTCCAAAAATTTAACTTTGCTTTTCTGTTTCCTGTTTCTGTGAATGTGAATGTGATTGAGTTGGTTACTAAAATCAGTTTTAATTCCTGTAATGTTACTTTTTAATTTCCGTTTTTAGTTCCAACATTAATTTAGGTAACACGATTTAATGCTCGCGTATTTCATTTCGTTATTCCAATTCGCAAATTAATGCGTGCGTATAAATTTAAGTCGGCACAATGAAAAAAAAAGTGTCGAAAATACCTTTCGCGATTTAATGCGCCCGTATCAATTTACATCGGCACACTAAAAAAAAAGAAGTGTCGAAAATACCTAAAAACAAAAAAAAACCAATAATGAACCAACTTGATGTGGGCTCTACTGTTTTTATTTTAATGTAAAATACTCTATCTAATTAGCAAAAGTAATCCTACATCATTAACACTATCCTTTTCTCTCACCCACTACTACTTTTTCAACTTTCTTAATCTCCGTGCCCCACCCAAAGTAGGGCACTAAATTGGGGACGGAGGGAGTAGTACTTTTCACCAAACAATTTTCAAAAAATAGGGCTAGAATGTCGAATATAAAATTATAAGCTTGATGGTGCCGCCAATTCCAAGTAAATTATGTACACCCTTAATATCCTATTTTATGGCATTTAGGAGGAAAGATGTATATATATGAGATAAATTGATATCAGAATATGATAAGTCTTGATTTTGTCGGTAAATATGATAATTAAGTCTTGTAATGTTTTATAACAAACATGCTTGAAACTTGCTATGCTATAAATAAATAAATAAATAAATAAATAAGCCTTTTAATGTATCACGTACACGATTCATTTGATTTTGAAGACTTCTAATGAAAAATTTAAAATCCACAACCATTATTCACACGCATTAATAGTTTATTGTCAAACTAATAATTTCTTTTTACACTATAGCATAAACATTATTTTAAATTAAACCAAATCAATATTGTACATTTATGGAAACTACAAACGGAGATAAAGAGATAATATAGCTACAAAGTCATCAGTTTTATGGATAAAAATCCATTAAATTTAGGGGTCCAACTTTTTAAATACCAAAACATAAAAGAGTGTTGTTTTATACCTATTGTTTAAAACACATTTTTTTATATACCAAAATCTCTTAAAAGATTATTATACCTCAACTTACACAAAATCAAACAAAATAAAATAAAATCTCAATAAAAAAAAATTAAAAAAAACAAAAACAAACCCTACCCACACCCCAACCGCCGGTCCCCACAAACAAATTCTTATCAGCGGTCCCCTCCCACTTTGTCTCTCTCCCAATTCTCCTCCCCCGTCGCTACATTCCCTTCCCCTCCCTCCCTCACGACACACATCTTCACGGTAGAATATTCATCGTGACTGGAATAACATGAGCAACCGCAACCGCTGCCGCCATGACTCCTCCGGCGAAGAGGTGAAAAATGTTGAAAATTCTGAAAATTTTCGAATCCCAATTCCACCGGTTAGTATTCGACCGAAGTTCAATTTTTTTTTTTCGATTGAATGCATGTTTATGTGTTTCTACATGTTAGAAATAGTTTTATGTTAGCGTTAGGATGAAAAATGAAAGATTTCGACATTTTTTTAGTGTTTAGAGTTCGACATTTTTGAATTTTTTGGTGTGAGTTTTTATAGTTCGACATTGTTGGTTAGGTAGTTCAATATTGTTGTTGTTGGTGTTCCTATGGGGTCGATGGAGGTGGGGAAGACGACGACGTCGTGGTCATGGCGAGCAACCATCGTTAGCTTACGATAGGGTTTCCATCGTGAGGTCACGATGAGGTTGCCAGCGTGAGCTCACCATGGAAACCCCATCGTGAGGTCACGATGATGAGGGTTGTCGTGACCAAGTCAGAACCCTTCGCCGTGGTCGCGCCGGTCCTCCTTCCGTCGTGACCATGGTCATGGGCTATCCCCCCGTCCTCCATCTTCTTGTGTTATGTTGCTTTGTTGAATTCTAACGCGTTATCACGCTCTTAATACTTGGTTTTATTGATTTTATGGGAACATTATACGTGAGTGAGACCCGCCATGCTCTATACGTCTAATAAATTGAACCTTTACATGATGGTAGACGTGTTTGATGAAATTAGGAGAGTTTTATATGAAATATCCGGTGACCGTCAAGCCGAGGAGTTCTTAAGAACCGGTGTTGTTGGGCAGTTGATTGATGTGAGAAGAAATCAGAGTGCAAGTAATGCGCTAAATCTCACAGTAGCCCGACAGTTGGAAAGGATTGGTGCTAATTCAGTACCGGAGAACGAGCTTTAGTTTCATCTTGGTCATACGACCATTCGTATGACGGCAAGGGAATATGCTCTCATCACCGGGCTTCACTTTGAAAACTCCACATTTAATCCACATGCAGTTCATGTACCTCCTAGAACTGGCACTCACTATAGATTTTTCAACGGCCGAGATATAAAGACCAATGAGTTGTACGACGTCTTCAATGAAAAAGGACTTGGGAGAAACACCGAAAACTATTTGAAGGCAGCCAATTTGCTCATTTACTATTATTTCCTCCTATGTCGGGACAAACCTACCATAAAGGATTGAGCATGGACGTTAGTTGAAGACTTCGAGGCTTGGGATGCCTTCCCATGGGGCTCGTACACATGGGGAGCACTGTGTCACTATGCTAACAATGTTCAGTTGCTTCCAGAGCAAACAAGCAAGGACTACCATCTCTATGGTCCAGTTTGAGCTCTACAGATTTGGACTTATGAGATGATTCCGGCTTTGGGAGATTTATGTGGAATCAAAGATATTGTTGAGAGAGTGCCTCGGTGCTTGAGGTGGACCACAAGACAGATGAAGGTTGATTTTACTCAATTCTTCGACAAATCCACGGGTACATTCATGATCTTATAATGATTTTTATTCATTCAATATTCTATCTATATTAGTTTGTAAAATCTAATATTATGTTTTCATTACCTTTGCAGCTTCAGGTATTAGAAAGTTTCGAAGCTATGGAAGCAGAGCTTTCAGAGTATAACATGCTCAGCTTCCTACCACTCTGGAGCTCAGTCTCACCACTCTCACCGGCAGACTTTCCACCATTCTGAGTCGGCTCCTCCTCACGACTCTGCAGTTCCTTCCCATCACCCTCAAATCGGTATTGCAGTCCGTGATGAGCCTTTCCAGCAGTTTGGGCCATTCCAAGCCGATAAAGAGACGCAGTCCTCACAGCAGCTTGGCCACGACCTGTTGGTCCAGCTCTTTCAGCCGATGTCGATGCCGGCCCCTTACGAGACACTACAGCACCCCATTTACTAGACGCCGCAGTAGCTCATTTACCAGACACCTTTGCAGCTCACCTATGGTTCGAGTGAGCTCCAAGGTTTTAGCTCACACACTCCCTAGCAGCAAGTTGTACATGATCCGGTTGATGAGGATGATGCTCAAGATGAGAAGTTGGATGAGGGGGCAGGTGAGGAGAAAGGCCAGGAGGCAGGTGATGCTGCCTTGGGTCCTCGGCAACGCAGACCATCTGCTGCTCTCCGTACCCCTTTTCAGGATGCAACTCCAAGTAAAACAGGAGTTGTTGAGGAACATGTATGCTGACTTTAGGAGTCAGAGATATGACTGTTATGTGTCTGTGATTGAGACGGGTTATCGCCTAACAAACAAATACTTTGATATGGTGGAGGATCCGAAGGAGGACTTCGTTCAAGAAGTAAGTTTTTATTGATAATGTGGAGGATCAGAGGGAGATACTTTGATTGAGACGGGTTATCGCCTAACAAACAAGTTTTTATTGATAATTATACTTATATTGAAATTAATTTGAAATTTATATTGTCTCAAATAGTAGACAATTACGTGCTTTCGGTTCGCACGAGGATCCAAAGGCATAATAGGACTGATCCAACGATTGGGCCAACTAACACGATCATCGTCGGCACTCAGTTACTTGTAAGTTTTAATATATATATATTCTTTATTATCATAAATATTGAAAAATGATATTAATCTTGTATGTTGTAAATTTGATAGCAAGTTTTGCACGCCGAGCTGCAACTCCTCCATGAAGATAATTCAAAATTCATGCACATAAAGAGAAAGCCCTCGTATAAGAATTGAAAATTGCCTCCAGGATTAGACGAAATGGTGAAAGGGCTAGACTCGCCAAATGCTATTTTATGGTTGAATTGCAAACATGTAAGTGTTTAATGAAATATATTTCAATACCATAACTATTAATTGATTTAAATTATTCTATTTTTGTATTCAAACAGATCTACACTGTGTGGAATGACTTTGAGAATCATTGGATCACGATGCATGAAAGGGTCTTAGATATTGATTACGAGCTCAAGCCCATTACTCGTCTCGTTGCTCGTCTACTAGCTCTCTAAGGCTATTGGAAAAACAATTCAACAATGACGAAGTGAGATGGTGAATTGAAGCTTTTGAAGATGCCGATCAAAGATCAGTTTGCCCAGAAAGACAGTCACAATTGTGGCCCCTTTGCATGCATGTATTTGGATCGTTTGATTAGTAGTAAGCCGAGATACTAGGGTAGAATCACCGAGAACTACATTCGAAGATATTGGTGGCTCGTAGCGACTAGAATTTATTGGCTTGCAGTACTTGACAACATCTAGTTATGTATGGTGTTTGAAACATGTTTGGAGAATTTTATTCCCTCATTGAGTTTGTTAGTTTATGTATTTCAATATTATTTTATGGGGTAGTTTGTTAGTTTATTGAGTTTACACATTAAGAATGGTGTTTGAAACATGTATTTTGGATCTTATTTTATGGTATAGTTTCTTAGTTTATTGACTATATGAATCTCATAATTTGAGCAGGTATTTTATCATACATTCAAGTCTGGTCATGATGACTTGACTGTCGCTACCTCACTATGAGGTTGCCATCGTGAGCTCACGGTGGCAATCACATCGTGAGCTCACGATAGGCTTTGACCGTGTGCTCACGATGAACACTCCATCGTGACTTTATGAATTTTTTTGCCTAATTTTGGTGTTTTAACCTATTAATTTGGTACGTGTGAAACATGTCCTACTTAACATTGAAATATATCAACGTATGAAGAATTACACATTTAAACAGACAATTATAGTGTTAGAGAGATTTGCGACACAACAATGAATACATAACTATATGTTACATATACAATGACTGTTGCATTTGATAAATAATACACCTCTAACATTAACTCATTTGGTGTTTCTTTGATATAAGAGCGCAAAATATGATGTGCAAATGTTGTTTAAGACATAATAACATTACAAGACTAATTAATCATTGTTTTCGGCGTAATCGATCCAGTTCATTAGTTCACGACGGACAAAATACATCATCGTGAACAAGTCATCGTGATCACGGTGACCATGCTCATCGTAACCTCACGATGGAAAAGCAATCGTGAGGTCACGATGGAGAAACAACCGTGAGGTCACGATGACATGGCTATCGTGACCTTTCCAGAATCTCAAAAAATATTATTTTTCGATCAAATTAACATCAAATTAAACACCCAATAAGTCTAGTTTAATGCCACCAGTGGCTACATAACTTAAACATTCATAGAGATCATAAAGTACCAATAAAGTTTAAACATAAATTAAATACATCTAAACTACAATAAACACTCTAGTCGACATCTATCACCGTTTCTTGTGTCGCACCACCATCATGTGGATCCCGTGCAGCTTTGTTTCTGGCCTCTAACTCTGGCGGCAGATAGTTCGTGTTCCTAATGATCAGCACTAGGAGTTTAATAAGTTGAGGTGTCGACTCCATCACCTCAAAGATCACGGCATCATCGACTTTGAGTGCGAAAGTGCGTGTGAATTCTTTCCATCCGGTGTACTCAAACTTCGATTTCTTCTTAGTACTAAGGTAGGTCAACTGGCATTCGGTTTTCATAGATTGACAACCGTTGGCACATTTGTACAAGGAAGTTTATCAAACACATGTGCTGGTACATGCTATTACACATAAAGTATTCATTAAATTCAAAAGAATCATAAGAAACACATTAACACATTACAATTACTTGTTGTAAAAATTCTTACTAGGTGCCATGGAGCCAAAAATGTGACTTGGATAGGATAACGTCGAAAAAGGGTTTATCTCCTGAGAGACACATGTATGGAGCCGAGGGATTTGAAGATGATGACATCTACAAAATAACATAAACATAAACATAAACATCAACATCAACATCAACATCAACCAATTAAATTGAAGAATTTGCCACATCAACATCAACCAATCAATTAAATTCATCCATATGCGAAAAATATAAATCGAACATAAAACTCAAACCAAATCGAATATAAAACAACAACAACATCTACATATCAAACCAAATTCAAGAATTCATACAAAAGAATACTCAATTCAAACCAATTCCTCAAAACATAAAACTTCCAAAGATAATTTCATAACTCCTCATAATTGGGTTACATTAGGGTAGAAGAAATACCTACCTCAAATCGGAAAAGAGCGGTGAGGGTGGCGGCGGCGATGGAGAAGAGGAGCGGCGATAGCAAAGAGGGAAGAGGGAAATGAAGGAGATAAGGATGATATTGGGTATTGGGGGGAAAAAAGGGTAATTGTATGGTGGAAACAAAAAGTTTGAGCATCTGTCCTACTTTATCGGGAAATCTGGCTACCTCACGATGCGATCACCATCGTGAGGTCACGATGGTGTTGTCATCGTGATTAAGGCAAGAAGTCACCAAAAATCATCCATGTATGCAGATAATACTTGTCTCAAATATTCTGAACATAAAAATAGATATTAAAGGTTACAAAAGGGTCAATATAATACCATAAACTCAACAAGTTCTGCTACTGCTATATTTCATCATCAATTAGGTCAGGACATGCCCTAATATCATGACCCTCACGACGGCAATTGCTACATCTTTTTTTCCTCCGGCGCTTCTGACTTGATTCTGCTTCCCAAAAATCATGAAAATTTTGTTCATCCTTTGTTTCTTGGAGAGGGATATTTAAATCGACTCCACCCGGGGGATAGATGTCTTGCATTTTTTCCTATTGTGCCCAAATCCACCGCATCTTGAGCAAACTTGAGGACATCATGCTCTCATGCCTTCAAATGCTGACCGAGCACGACTCGACCTTGGACGACCGGCCTGACGTACATCTTCTGGAGGGTAAACCTAATTGATTTGATCTCCGGCGGCACATTCCACTCATCGGTGTGTGGTATTTGATTGATATGCTCAGCATAAGTCTGTCTTAGGCCCTCTTATTTGAAATATCTATGTACGAAATCGTACACATTCAAACCAATGTCGGCCCGCCTGTTAAAATAGGTAAAATAGAATTACATACATACAAAATGAATAAAAAAGCTAAAGAAAATTCTAACAAATAATATAAATTTTACCTTATAGCAGCAGCGATATGCTTACATGGAATCCTATCCTCATCGAAGACACGACAATCACACGTCCAATTTTGAAGATCGACTTGATATTGTTGATTATTTTTTTTCTACTTTATAAACATGTTCCTTGATTGCTCGAACAGGAAGAGCGAGGCTCGCTTGCATTGATAGAGAAAGTTTGTTGAATGTAGTGACAGTCAATACATGATCTCTTGATTTAGCATCGGTACGCCGCTCGTCAAACCAATCCTCCAAAACATGACAAAATGTTTCAAGAAATGAACACACCGATAAACGCCTACCCCATCATAAAACACTGTTCACGGATTCCACAACATTGGATGTCAGTAATCCATAGCGCCGCACATGACACTTTGGCCTAGCCCACCTCTCTGGTCCAATTTGAGAAATTCGTATGTGAGCATCATTAGGTCTTACACTGTACAACAATTCAAAAAAAAATTCAAACACTTCGTGGTGATAACTATATGCTCATTCATATAAGTGTGTGGCCACAACTTTGTCGTATGGGATCAATTTTTTTTGCAGATGGTGATAACACAATACATGGAATGCATTTGGATAGATGGTTCGAACTGCATTCTTAATGCTCTTCGGGAGGATTGAAGCATTTGCGTAGGTTATAGAGAAAATAAGTTCATGACTCATCGTTCTCTATCGGACCAAGGCCAATTGCAAGAGGAAACACTTTTTCGTTCCCGTTCTTCATCACCGCAACAAATAAGGTTCATTTGTTTCTACCCTTAAGATGAGCCCCATCTACTATAAACACAGGTTGAAGACACTGCTCAAATGCTCTAATACACTGTCCAAGGGCAAGGAACATGTGACAGGACACTCCTTCACTAGTCGTCTGCAAGTCATATATTATCCCAGGATTACGTTGTTTCAACAAATACAGATACCGCGGAATCTTCTAATATGACGAGGGAAAGTCATCGTGCATTCTCTCTATCGCTAGTTGTCTCGTTCAGACGGCAAAGTTGTATAACATTTGAACGTTGTATCGCATGCATCTTTGCCATCATCTCCTTTAGCCTCAGAATGACTACTCATTTATCAATTTCTTAGAAAAAAAAATGCGGCCACCTCGCCACTCACCGACCTTGCACATGTAGCATGGTTCAAATCTGACCGGCAATTGTGATCCAATATCAATTTAGTAATCCGAAAAAGAATTGCACATTCCACAACACACAACCTAAACGTGCAATTCTTTCTACCACTCCTACATAGGTACAGTGCACGATTTGAAGCAGAGCGATCAGTATTACACGCTACAAAGTGCTCCAAATGATACATTCCTACATCTATCCTCAACTCTCGCACTGATTGAAATATGGATCCTATCTTGAGACTACCATTGATGACGATAGGCCGCTCAACCCACGCCAACGATATTGCGCTTTCAAGGTCTGGATGTGGAATGATTCAATTGCGCTGTGTACGCTAATGCTCAACCTCGCTTTCTATTGATGGTCCGATGAAAAGTGTCGCTGCCCCATGAGCCTATCCATTTGTGCAGGCTATCCAATCCAAACATAAAACTCTTCTTTCATCGATTCAAGCAAATCTTTACGATGATCTTCCTCTTCATCTTCAGATGTAGACACCGCTTCATCCTCCTCATAATCTTCATCATATTCTTCATCATCGTCACTATCATCTTGTGCACCTGAGGTGCTACCTCTCACTTTAACTTCGGAGGCAGAGTTGCCGCCATTTTCAATCTCATAAACTTCCGGATCCTCTTTAAGGTCCTAACCATCGAAGTCATTCTAAATCGCCCCGCAATATCACTTTTGCTTTCATGCTGTTAATGTTTGTGATGTACCATAACACATATTCGGTCTCCTTCCCACCATTCAATCCCTCTCCAATGAGTTCGACAAGGTTAGCACGATTAATTATGTCGGGGTCGATGTAGCCAAGAAATAAATCCCGTTTATATATGTCGATCGCTCCCAATGACCGCTGTGATGTATCATAATACAACGTAAAGACATCTGAAATTAACAAAAGATACAAAAATAAAGTGTAAACAATCAATGGAAATGCTTGTTTAGGACACATCTGTAGTAGTCACGATGGTGATGACCATCCTGAGGTCACGGTGATAATCCCATCGTGAGCTCACGATGGTTATAGTCATCGTGAGGTCACGATGGGGTTGTCATCGTGACCTAACATTGGTGATTACCATCGTGACCACGATGAATTTCACCATCATGACCATGGCAAAATTTGTGGTGAGCACAGACTAGGTATTTCTACTTCTTTTAACCCCCGATAACATAAAGTTTTTAATTTAATACATCCTTATAAGAACAAAATAACATATTTCATGATATAAGATGAAGTATATCTTGTATTATACTTTGAAAACTCTAATTTCACCATAACAATACCATAATTTCAGCAGCAAATATATCAAATGAACAAACATTTTACATATTATGCTTACCTTTGTATGAAGTAATAAACACCACGGAAGCCCCTTTGATGCTTTCGTTCTTCTTGGGCTAGAACTTGGATGCTTGGCATGATGATTCATTTTTTTTTTTTTTTGGTGTGTATATTGAAATAAAGAGTATGTTGTTTGTTGATTGTGAGGTTATGAGTTTGAATGTTATTCTTCCCCAATACTACCACCACCAACCTCTTACTAACAAAATTTAAGAAAGTGGCTTCATTTAGGGTTACGCATGCATGTGACTTGGTCACAATGGGAAAGTGCATCGTAACCTCATGATGGAATTGCCATCGTGACCTCACGATGGAAGTGTCCATCGTGACCACACCATCGCGACCACGTGCGGATTTTCAAATCTGACATAATTGACTGTTGAAAAGTTGGTGGACCTTAAGGGTAGTTTAGTACGTTTACACGATTTTGGTATACAAAAGAGTGTGATTTAAAGAGAGACTATAAAAGAAGTGTGATTTATATTTTGGTATTTATTTGTTAGTTTCCTCTTAAATTTACTTAACTTCTCTTTGTATTAATAAATAGTAATTCTTGTATGAAATTAAAATATTTCCCCATTTCAATGTCACCAATGCATATGACTATATTAGAGTGATTATTGTAACATAATAGAGTACAAATTGATATAAAAATAATTTCCTTAGAAATTGTTCATTGTTCTTATCATCTGTATTGTTGCCTACCATTGAAGTTTGTCAACAAATATTATATTGGAAAAAAGGGACACACTATTTTGGATGCATTAAATAAAGTGAAATTTCATCATTCACTATTCCTAGCTGTTGGATGGAATGGCAAATTCAGACTAATTAATTAAGATCTAAGGAAAACTCCTTTTAACTCTTTATGTTGTTATTATATTGTCATGTTATTATTCGACACAAAGATTAAAAATAAAGATAAAAAAATAAATAGGTGGATAGATCTCATTACTTTTGAAAAATTTTAAATAATTAAATCTTTTTTTATTTGAAACATGAAAATATGATCGAGATATTTAAATAAGAAAAGGATGTCAATATGAGCATGACGAATGGAGTAGAATTAAAGACCATTAAATAATAGAGTACACTCAATTATTTATTAATACTTAAAAATATTCATATTCCTACCCACGCAAAAGAAAAAAAAAGTTCAAAAAGAAGAAGACAAAAGTCGTGTTGTGGGATAATAGCACAAATTCAGTTGCGTAGTCTTTGAGACGTTCCACAAAGGTGGTCTCGTCGGCAGTGTCGAGACACCATCGTCGACGAGATACCGCGCTGCAGGAGGGGCGTGCTCGAGATGGTCCCGCCGCATCGAGACTGTCTCTCGATCCGGTGCGTGCGGGACACGCGCTCAACGCAGTAATTAAAAAAAATCGGTGCGTGCATTGCATGCACCAAACATAATTTTTTAAAAAGAGATAGGCGTTCGGCAACGGCACAAAAACGGGCAATTTTTTTTTATTAATTCACACCTATAAATACCACACTTCATCACATCATTTTCTCCACACTAAATTCATCTTCTAACTCTAGTTTTCTCTTTATTTTTGCTCTCTATTTTTTGCAAAATAATGTCTTTCTCATCGGAATCCTCAACCGCCTACTCTTCTCATTGCATCGACGACGAGATTTTCTCGATGGTGACAAACCTCCAAGCTGCTGCCACTCGACTCTTCACCGCCAAGAAAAAGAAGAAGGGGAAGAGGACGGTGGTACAATGCGATCGGGAGGCAGCGTTACAGTAATTGATGTCCGACTACTTCAACGACAACCCAACGTACGACCCTACATTTTTCCGCCGGTATTTTCAGATGCACAAACATCTGTTCTTGAAGATTTGCGAGGCGTTGGAGCAAAATGTGCGGTACTTCAAGCAGAAACAAGATGCAATCGGCAAATGGGCCTGACGTCGGTGCAAAAATGCACAATGGTCATTCGCCAACTAGCTACCGGTGGAGCGCCAGATACATTCGATGAGTACTTGAAGATCAGAAATAGCACGAGCCATCTCTGCATCCGAAAGTTTTGTAAAGCTGTATTAAGCTCTTCGGTGACGTATACTTGAGGAGGCCAAATACTCAAGACACCGCTCGGCTTCTGCAAATGCACAAGGAGAGGCACGACTTTCCAAGGATTCTCGGTAGCCTGGACTGCATGCACTGGTTGTGGAGGAATTGCCAGAAGGTGTGGACGGCTGCCTACACACGAGGAGATGTGGGCGCGCCTTCATTGATTCTTGAGGCTGTGACGTCTCAAGATTTATGGATCTGGAATGCCTTTTTCGGAGTAGCCGGCTCCTACAATAATATCAACGTCCTCAATCAATCGCCCTTATTCGATGATGTTCTTGAAGATTGGGCTTCACCGTGCGAATTCGTGGTGAACGGAGAGCACTACGACGGCGGTTGATGTGTGTGTTTTGGTCGTTCAGGTTATTAGTTTTTCTATGACTTTATCTGCATATAATTTGCATTTTTTATGACGTTTGTGTAGGAATCGAAGAAGTCGTGAGCATGTGGATTCAGATGAGAGAAATCAAGAAGGAAGAATTTATGTGCAATTTAAGAAGAAATTGAGGATAAAAGAAAAATTGATATGGAGATAAATGGATGGACTGAGCTTTTATTGTTTATAAATTCATTAAACAATTATTATATCTATTTATTTTTATTTAGGTTATTAACTAGGAGATGATGGCTTATCAGGGAATTCTATTCCATATATATATAGACATTAGCCGCCATATACATTGGGGGGAATTCCACACTTTGTTTTATATTTTTGATTAGCTGCTTAGATAGGAAATAGAGGTATAGTTTTCTTTCTGGTATTCTTCTTGGAGTTTGACGCTGGTGAAGAGTTTTGTGTATTTTTGTTCCTTTTATTATGTTATCTTTTTATTATTTAATCGTATTTTATTTTACTAGTATGCGTAGCTAATTCATTAATTCGGCGAGAATATTGAAACAGTAGTCTAATAATCTGTGATATCTAATTGTTCATATAACTAATTTGCTAGGATTTTGATTTATTCCTTGTGTTTAAGGTCAATTCCGATTTTGTTTAAGCCTGATCAACTTAGATTTAATTGGATTACAGTCAATTAGTTCCTCCAATCCGTAATTGTTGGAATAGGGCTAATTAGTGATAAAGCTACCATGTTCGTAATAGGAATAAATTGGTAAACGGGTTATTACTTGCGTTCTTGGGTAATTTGTTTAAATTGGATTCCTTCAAGGCTAAAAGCTATCTGAGCATTAAATCTAGGACTGGCGTTTCCAGCTAGGTTATGTTTTAATAAGAGAAATAGTTAGGTCTGACGTCCACAACTAACTATCGATAAAGTACGTAGGAATTAGGGTATGTCTGCTGCATTCACGGTACCCTATAACTGGTTGACCCCTGAGAATTAATTAATCTTTGCGTCAGTGGTCAGAGTCTAGGCTAGTGTGGATTTATTCGAAGCCGTATTACTTTTCTTTAGATTAATATCTAGTTTGTAATTTAGTTAATTTCTTATTTTCTTAGTTAATAATTAAAAAAAAAAAAACAAATTTAAGGCGTGGTGGCTACACCAAAATTGATTCATAGGAAAAATAAGTTATATCTCGTTCTCTATGGCTCCACTCTGCTTAGTACTATACTCATTTTGATTCTGAGCAGGATTTGCAGGAATTATTTGGGAGTATATAACGCTCACCAAATTGAAAATCCTCACACTTGAATCATGCTTGCTCTCAAGTATGAAGTGAAGATAAAACTCAATCATCAAACATGGTTGTTCATATATATCAATTCTCCCAAGACTTGACATAGACGACTCAACGAAAGAAAAAGAAAATAGAAGATAAAGAAATGAGACACGAACTGACTCGACACATAATAGCCAAGTAAATACCAAAGTGTTAATATCCACAAACTTTTTCTGCTCATATGAATAACAACTCACAAGAGATTCTCAACCGTCAAATAAGAAAGATGAAATCGCAAGAATGAATCATTATCATCAACCTAGTCAAAATTGCGCAACAATCAAGCATAGCTCACATATATCACTTATTTACTCATTATAGTATCTAGGACAGTCACTCATAAACACACTTCATGCAGTCACGATATATAGTAGTCAAATTGTAACTCAAAAAGATCTTTGTTCGTTTGGCGTAACGGGGCTAGGGACCATTCGAACGTTGGTAGAATCTAGTAGGATTCCTAGGCTTCATAATATAAGAACATAGTATCATGCATGTCCAAGCCGAATCATCATCCATATATAATAGGCATCATAAGGAAAACAAACTAACTCATCTATCAAAGTGTATGCTCAACACTTGGGTGCAATTTTTTACCTTTTTCCCTTTTTTGTTTTTTTTTTCTCTTTTTTTTTTTTTTTGCTTTATTTTTCAGCACCTTTCTTTTCAATATTTTCAAACAAACATATAGTACCCAAACATCATACACTTCACACAGCCCATGAGTCACAATTGTTGCTCTTTGTCTAAACGAAACCAAACATTCAAAACAGAAAAGGCAGCACACAACCGTTTGGGCAAACTGAACATATAAGCAATGCTTTTTTTTTCTCCTCTAAGAATCACACATCGATGAACTTTTGAATTTGAAAAATGCAATAATGCATAATAGGGCCAAAAAAAATTAAACAAGACCTTGGCTAAATAGTTAGTGACTTAAATGAAAGAACATGGTCAAGACTTCAAAGTGGCTCACTAAGGATTAATGCACGTGTTAGGCAATAAAAAACAGGCCAAAATTGGTTCATCCTAGACAACCTTCTCACATTTAAGCTTTGCTTGCCCTCAAGCAAACAAAGAATAAGCATAACAAGGAGTACAAATACAGACTAAAAATAAATAAATAAATAAATTAAAAGGAAAGAAATCACTGAATCTTTTTTCTTTCGAATTTAGGTGGCTTAATGTCACGAATCGAAACTCGAGTCCCTCGAGGTTTCTTTGTTCGTGCGGTCCTAGACTAGTTCGCCCCGAGACTAGCTAGGCAACCTCTCCACCAAGTCACTTGGCTAAGGACATAAGAAGGTATAGAAAGAGAACTCTTGGAGAATGCTAAGGAGATTGTATTGCTCAAAATCTTGAATGCTTGGATGATTACAAATGAATGGCCAAGAGGCTTATTTATACAATTGGGGAGAGGATCTAGATCCTTCCATGTAAATGGTAGAATTCTCTTCGTGTTCCCAACTACTTTCGTTGTCCGAAAACACCTTCCATCTCAGAAAGTACTCCGTGTAGGGTGGAACACCTCTCCTCCAAATCTCTTGGTGTGAGATGATCTCCTTTACTTCTTTGTCAAACGAGGTTACCACGGCCGTTGGTGCTCGCTTCGACGTCCCTCGTGTTAGATCCTCTGTGTCTTCATGGTATGGCTTGAGTTGGCTCACATGGAACACCAGGTGAATCTTCAACTTCGCCGGCAACTCCAAGCGATAGGACACCTTCCTAACATGTCGCTCGATCTTGAAAGGACCTTCATATCTTCGGATAAGCCCCTTATGCAAGGATCGAAAGGCCTTGAATTGTTGAGGGAGAAACTTCACCATCACTTAATCTCCCTCGTTAAACTCGACCGCTCGTCTCTTAAGATCCACCCACTTCTTCATCTTCCTGGCGGCCTTGTCCAAAGAAGCTTGTGCCAAGTCCGTCTCTTCATGAAGTGTCTTGACAAAGGTGTATGCGATGGACTTTGCCTCTAGTACCCTTTTGTTAGGCTTGATGGAGCCGTCGGTTGCCTCCATGTTGCTAACTCGAACGGACTCCTTCTAGTTGACTCGCTCTTTTGGAGGTTGTACGAGAATTACGCCGTGTCAAGAAACTTTGCCCAATCCTTTTGATTCGCGCTCACGAAGTGCCTCAAGTACAACTCCAATAGGGCCTTGACTCGCTCCGTTTGGCCATCCGTTTGCGGGTGGAAGCTCGTTGAATATGCCTAAGTACGACCCTAACAACTTGAACAACTCGGACCAAAACTTCCCGGTGAAATGCGGGTCTCTATCGCTCACAACCGTCTTTGGGATACCACAATACTTGACCACGTGTTTCACGAATAAATTGACTGTGTCTAGGGTCGTCACTTCGAGTGGTGCAGGGACGAAGGTGCCATACTTGGAGAATCGATCTACCACCATGATAATCGACCCCCATTCTTCGGACTTGGGAAGGCATGTGATGAGTCCATAGACACGCTCTCTAACAGGTGCTCTGGATCGACAAGGGTTGGAGCAATCTGCCCGATTCTTATTGCTCGATCTTGTCTTGTTGGCACACAAGACACGTCCGCACATACGCATCCACATCCTCTCGCATTCTAGGCCAAAAGTAAGAATTTTCCATGAGTGCCATCATACGATGCATACCTGGGTGGCCGACCCACGTCGAGTGATGAAACCATATTTTATATGCTCATCATGTGTTTTTAGGTGTGGATCGAGTCTAATTTTGTGTCTTTTTAGTCTGTTTTAGTGTCTGGAATGACACTTTTGGTAGTAGGCAGGGAAGGATAGGAACTTGGGCATGTGGAGTGGATTTTCACGTGAAAGTGAGCACATCGATACGATGCAATGGTCATGAAGCTTTGCTCGTAGCTAGAGATACCGAGGGCAGAAGTCCAAACACGTAGAAGCTGCTCCGTACTAGTCGGCATGACCAATTCAGACCGCGCACAGTCATTTTAAACAGGTCAAGATGGCAGAAGAACTCTGGGCAAGGCGAAGGAGAAGCAGAAGGAAGAAGAGTGCAAGGGTTCTAGGATTTACAGTTGGCATGACATCATCCGGAGGATCAACAAGGAAGCAATTCGTGCCTTGGAGGTGAAGAGATCAAGAAGGCAAGTCCTACCCAGATTAGGAGACAAGAGGATAAGGATAAGATCTATCCGATAAGAAAATAAATCTTTCCTAATCCTACTCGGCCAAGGAAGGAAGCTGCCAACTGTCTTAATGGTCCGTTTGTAGGTTTTTAGGGTTTCGACCCATGATCCTTGTACTCTATAAATAGGTTCATACATGCAGCCTCAAACACAACTTTTATCACACACAATTTACTTTCTTGCAAGATACAATTTACTTTTCTGCTGTTAAGTCCCACTTTGGGCAGACTATCGTTTAAGTATTTATTCAAGTATGTTTTCTTCTATCTCTTTTGTTATTATTATTTATTTTATGTCTAGCTAAACCTTTAGATCTGGGTTTAGGTAGAGGATATGTGATTTAAGTGTTTTTATAACTCGTGAGGTCTAATAGGGCAAGATAGCTATATATATGTGTATTCCTGAGGCGTAAGACAATGATTTCAAAGCAATCTGTTTGTGCCAAGAGTTCATATGGCCAGTGGGCAATTGGAGGGCGGTAGATTCCTTAAAAGGGAGGTAGCTTAGACCAACAGGGACCGGGAGAGGTTTCCCTGACGCTCCTTGAGGGTGGCAAATCTCAGGTTGAACTTGGGTGGAGCCGAACGAAGTACGCTGACGGTAGTGAAAAGTCGGAGCGGGATCCTCGTATCTCATAGGGCCGAAATGGGTTCGTCTAGTGCCTAAAGCTGCTTGTTTCAATCTTTGCCCCTTGAGAAATGCTCGGGGGTGAGTTGGGCAAGTTAGGAAGACTGGGGTGGGAATGCCATGCAGGATTCACAAGTAAGGACGAGCTGGGCAGATCGTAGATGTGGGCATGACAACGTGATAGTAGGACCACAACGCGGTTTGCCTATAACCATTGACACACATACGTAGCGGATATCTATGCACCTATGATCGAGTTACACTTATTCACATTGAATCGAACCTAAATCCAGATTGCCTTTTATTACTAATTATATGCTTGTTTAGTTTCAGAATTTACTTTTATTTGTTTTGCCCAAGGCGATAGTAGAAATAGACCAAACCAACACTGTGATAGGATACTTTCAAGAGAATATTGTATCAATTCCTCGTAGGATCGACCCTTACTTACCGACTAGCTGATCCTAGGAAGTGGGCAAGGAAAAATACAAATCGTATTTTGCCGCGGCTAAATGACAGTCGCGTCATTGAGTCATGACACTCTTTGAGGATGTCTCTCCTCAAGCTTCCCCACTTTGGCACGAACAAGCGATACCCTTTTTTGAAGAGCAACCCGTCTTGCACCCAGAATTGCCAAGTCTTGCCCTCCTTGGCAAACTCCATTATGTTCCGCGCCGTTGGGTCCTTGTCCAAGCCTTCCCTTATACGCCCTTTGATGTAAAAGTAAAACACGGACCAAAGGTGCCGATGAACAAAACACAAATTTAAGTATGTCCGTAGGACTTATTTTTCTCCTCACTATCGCTCAATGGAATTATAGGGAATAAAGCATAAAAGACGGCGTATGTCACAGCAGCAAGGCTTCGATATTTATAAGTGAGTGCTTAGGGTTTGGGCCCCCTAGTCCTTAACATGGAAGGAATCCACGAGCTACCTTGGGATGCAAGTAATACTTGATAAGCTCGACCCCAACATAGCAAGTCACATCTATCTCCAAGAGATTCCTTTCGGATCCTAAGTCTAGTCAGATAAGGAAAGATATTTAAGTTAGATCATCTTTTCCTTATCCTTCTAGACCTAGGAGAGAAACTCGTCTGCTGACCAAAAGACTCCCCCTATCTATCTTGACCAATATGGCCTCTGTCTGACCTGCTTCCAGAAATGCTGCTTTCTTTCCCTGTTTGCCCAGTTCCAACCTGCAAGGCAGCAAACATCCTCCTGCCCAAGATATGTCCTCCAAGACACTAAAACTAGACAAAACACACACAAAGACTCGATCTAAACTACCTAAGACATAAACTAAAAAAACATAAAATATGGACTCATCATGCGCACACACTTAACCCACACTTGTCCTCAAATGTGCACAAACAACTTGCCCAAGACACAGACAAAAGAATAAAAGACTCAAAACATGATCAACACAGAAGAGTTAGTCAAGGCAACACAACAATCTTTCTTATCAATCTGCAAGTGAAAGGAGAAAAAAGTGCCATGCTATCAAACAAGTCAAGATAGAATTGTGAACTTTTAGGATATCATTTTCACACTCGTCACTCATGTGTTTAGGCTCTTTTTACACTCATAAACCATCTTGACTTCGGTATCACCATAGGCTTGCCCGCCCTTTAAATCTAA
Source organism: Schizonepeta tenuifolia (assembly GCA_029490685.1). Taxonomy (NCBI): domain Eukaryota; kingdom Viridiplantae; phylum Streptophyta; class Magnoliopsida; order Lamiales; family Lamiaceae; genus Schizonepeta; species Schizonepeta tenuifolia. The sequence continues at coordinate 12,326,277 of CM055955.1, read as the reverse complement.
AGCTCTTATTTTAAATCTTAGAACTCATCATTAAGTCTTTTTAGGTTTTAAGCTTAAAGCAATAGGTAGGAAGTATTTAGATCTTGGCTAGGGTCAATTTAAACTCGTATTGGGCAACTGGAGTTCCCAACTTCTTCTCAATTCATTGCCCTTAACTATTCCAAGCTCAAGCTCTAACCTTTTTTTCGGAGAACTTATAATTTTTTTTGTTTTTCTCTCTTTTTTTCTGTTCCCCTTATTTTTTTCGTTTTTTTATCTTAATTGGAACATAACCCAACTATCAACACAAAACTTCATGCCCAGGATACACCCCCAATCATCTCCTTCCTACCCCTTCTTCTTTATACTGCCCAGGTTCCCACCACCAAATAAAAATCTTTTTTAAAGGCAGTTTCAAGTGATAGAAAGAATCAATTCGGCTCAAAAGGGTTATCAAAGGATAATGATATCAGGTAGTTAATTTAAGCTCAATGGGCTAATGAAAGAATGGCCTAAATCATCTAAGTTCAGAGATCATAAACCAAAGTACATGCAAGTTCTAATTCCTCCTAATCAAGATGTCTTTAATCACACACAAGAATGAATTCAGTTAAGCTCAAATCCTCACAGGGTATGTTCGCAACTCAATCCGTCATACAAGTCATCTTCTAGCATGAAAAAACTTAACACTGTTCAACAAGCAGTAATTAAGCACACAAATCATCATATCATCTTGCCCAACAACTCCATGCTGATCACACATTTACTTAAAGAAAAACACACGGCACAGACACCCCACGCACACACTTTGCTTATAGTAAAGTCCATCCATGGAGGCCTCAACCTTGGACTCAACAAACTTGCTGACAAACAAATGGCCTTCCTACGCACACTCTTTGCTCATAGCAAAGTAATGGACGTAGAAAGGTCAAGATACTAACACCCAACAAACAAGAGTTATTCGCCTACCTCACCATACATTTTGCAAGGCAAAATGTAGGTGAGGTATTCGATCACTTAACAGACACAGAACAAACACAACGCTAAGACACTAAACACAAATAAAAACACAAACTACAACTCAAACAAACAGGAGGACATAATCAAGCAGAAGGATCAGAAGCTGACCCTAATTTCAGGTGGCGGGCAAGGCTGTTGAGAGTAGCCTGCATAGTCAGTTGCCCAGTCCATAGCTCCTTGAGCAACTCATCCGTCTTGCCCAGCCTCTCCAGTACTTCCTTCAGCTAAACAAAAGATGATTCAATCTCCTCCTCATCATCTTCTTCCTCCTCCTCGATCGCTGTATTCTCAGCCAATCTAGTTGACTTCTTGGGCAACAAGCGGGCTGAAGCTGGTTGATCCTCCAACAGGCGCCACCCCTTTCCATGCTTCACCACCTCCTTCATCCTGCTCAACCTCTCCATGTTGAGTACGTCAGCCGATGTCACATCAAACTCCTTCACCTTATCATGGAGTTCCAGTCCCTCGATGTAGGCCGTCACAAAGTGCCCACATGAATACTTCTGGCTTGCCTTAGCCACTACTGCCCTCAGCTGCTCCATCAAGAAAGCTGCAAAGTTCAGCCTCTTCCTAGTCAACATACAGAACATTATGTACACCTCCTTCCGCTGTCTCCCTTGCCAAACATGTTGTAGGCAAGAATTCTATGGGCAATGCGGAGGGCGTCTTTAAATCAGAGGCCTTGTTATCTCCCGACTTGAACTCCGTCCCCACGCTAACCTCCTTCCACATCCGGATCCATTCCTCCTTGGGTAAATCAACTGGTACCTTCTTTCTTGCCCTTCTGAACTCCGGCTTCTGCAACTCCATCATTGTGGCGACCCCCAAAATTTGGTTCAAGTCATTCAGCCCATTTACATATGGCTGCCCATTTATCACAAACTCGATCGAGGCCGAGTTCCCTTCTCCATCCAGTATGAACTCCACTGATCCGTACATCTTTCTCACCAAATCTTCATAGATGTCACAGGATAGCGTTAGAAATCTTCCCCAGCCACATCCTCCGTACGGAGCCCTCACTTCCAAAGCTATACACAGGGCATCCAAGTCACCAAAATCAACCTCCCTGGGCATGAAGACCTTTCTGGCAGACAGGTCTTCTGCCTTCTTGGGCATCTTCTTCTCTCGCAACTTGGATTCCTCCTTCTTGACCTTCCGAGCAGCGGAACTTATTATTCTTTCCCCCATTATTTGAACATCATCATCGTCCTCTGACTCCACCACTCGTTGCCTCTTCCCAAGGTTCTTAGACAAAGGCGTGGTGGCCTTCTTTTTCTCCGTGGATGACTCTCCTCCTAACGACGAGGCAGCTTCAGACGTGACCGCCTTCGTCTTCTTCTTCTTGGTCTCCTTCCCCTTCTCTTTCCTCTTCTTGGCATCCCGCTCCACTTCCTCACAGAGCTTGTCGAAGGAATCAGCGGATTCCTTCTTCTCCAGTTCTTCCTCTTCTTCCTCCAGCACCTCCATCTCCACGTTGTCATTTGGCTGCGCTTCTTCCTTCTCTGGTCCCTATTGCATGCTTGCTGGTGTAGCCTCATCGGTAGTTTCCTCTGATGTCATAAAGGTCTCCTCCACCGGTGCAGCAGCTTCTTCTCGCACCTCCTCTGGTACCGCCATCATTTCAGCAAGAGCTTTGCTGATAATCTCTTCCGCTTCGGTTGTAAGAGGGTATGGTACTACCTAAAGTGATGGGTCTGGTTCGCAAAATAATACTCCGACGGCGGTGATTTTGGCTTGCTGAGGTCGATATGGGTTCCGTGAGGGATTTTGTTTAGTTTATTTTTGGGGTGGATTGATACCATGTGAATTAGGGTTTGAATATATGAAGGAAAATCTACAGAATCTGAAATAGGGGGGTTGAGGATGAAAAGTGGTGTATGGCAGTTTGAATTGATGTTTTACGTGGGGAAGTGGAAAGGTTGGAGGGATAGTCGTGGTAGGGTGGCAGACGGTTATAGGACTAAGGATAGGTATTGAGTGCGGTTGTCACATCGCACGTGATGTGGCAGTTACTGCCTTATTAGCTATATTGCCCAAGTTCCTCGCTAAGCCCAGAGCGCCGCTCTTGCCCTCCTGCGCACACACTTTGCTCAGAGCAAAGTGTCCAATCCTCCTTCTTCCTCTCGCCCAATACCTGTTTCCTGCAAATCACCAATACACTTCCATGCACAAGGCAAAAGTTCTCTAACCTATGGTTAGACATTTCTACCCATAATGGAATTAAAATACGCCTAAGTTTGATGAAAAACATTATGGCTATTTTAATCCCTATCTCCCTTTTTTTTTTGTAAAGGAACTAAAAGAAATGAAATGTAAAATTGAAAATCATACCAGGTTGCCTCCTAGCCAGCGCTCCAGTTATCGTCGTGGGCACGACGTCCTCCTTGCCCAAGTTAGGGCTCCATCTCACAGAGAAATTTCAAGTATTCCTCTGATTTCTCCAAGGCTTGGTCGAAGAAGGCTTTCAATCTTTCTCCATTGACTTTGAAAATCTTTCCCGTGCTCACATTCATCACTTCCACAACCCCATTTGGATATGTAGCTTGTACTTCGAATGGACCAACCTACTTAGTTGATAGCTTCCCCGACATGAGTTTAAATTTGGACTGTTATAGAAGCACCTGTTGCGAAGGTTCAAACTTCTTGACCTTGATCAACGCATCGTGAGCCTTTTTTATCCTTTCTTTATACAGCACAGAACTGTCATATGAATTGAATCTGATCTCCTCGAGTTCTTGCAATTGAAGCTTCCTAGCTTGGCCAGCTTCATCCTAATCGTAATTTATCTTCTGAACTGCCCAATACGCTCGATGCTCTATTTCCACAGGCAAGTGGCACATCTTGCCAAAGACCATTCTGTAGGGTGATATGCTAAATGGGGTCTTGAACGCTGTCCTATATACCCATAAGGCATCCTCAAGACGCAAACTCCAATCCTTCCCTATTAGGCTAATGGTCTTTCTCAAGACAGCCTTTATAATGCGATTAGACAATTTAGCTTGACCATTTGCTTGAGGGTGATAAGCATTCGAAATCCTATGAAGTACTCCATATCTACTCATCAATCCCTTGACAGCTCCATTGCAAAAGTCCGTTCCTTGATCACTAATGATTGCCCTTGGCACACCAAACCGGCTAAAAATATTACTCTTGAGAAATTCCACAACCACCTTTGAGTTATTGGTTGATGTTGTCTTGGCCTCCACCCATTTAGACACGTAATCTACTGCCAACAAAATGTAGAGATTCCCTCTTGAGCTGGGAAATGGCCCTATAAAATCCATTCTCCATATATCGAATACTTCCACAGGCATGACTGGGGTCATGGGCATTTCATTCCTCTTGCCAATGTTGCCCTCCTTCTGGCATTGAACGCATCGTTTGCACCGCTCGAAGCTGTCCTTGAATTATTGGGACAATAAAACCCACAATCCAATATTCTTCCTTGCAGTTCTTTTTGGTCCAAAATGTCCCCCACACACCTTGAAATGGCAATGTGCGAGGATGCTTGCTTGTTCCTTCTCATCAACACATCTACGGATAACTTGGTTAGTACACATCTTCCACAAATATGGTTCATCCCAGATGTAGTATCGACTTTCCACCTTCAACTTGTTCTTTTGATATAGGCTGAGATTACCTGGAAGTCTACCCAAGACAATATAGTTGCACAAGTCGGCATACCATGGGTCTGGGTTGTCTTGGGCAAGAGCTAGGTGTTCGTCTAGAAAAGTCTCCTTGATTGGCTCGATTTTTTCTGGTTGGATGATGCAACTCAGATGATCAGCCACTAGATTCTGGGTTCCAGCCTTGTCATTGATTTTCAAATCGAATTCCTGAAGCAACAGGATTCGCCTTATCAATCCGGGCTTGGTCTACTTCTTGGCCATGAGGAACTTCAAAGCGGAGTGATCCGTGTAGACTATGGTCTTGCCCCCGAGAAGGTACGATCAAAATTTCTCAACAGTGAAAACCACTGCTAGTAATTCCTTCTCCGTCGTGGAATAATTGCATTGGGCAGGATTGAGAGTTCTGGATGCATAATATATGACATGATTCCTTCTTCCTCTCTTTTGCCCAAGAACTGCTCCCACTACGTAGTCACTCGCGTCACACATCACCTCAAATGGCATTTTCCAATCTGGTGGTTGAATTATAGGTGCTGACACTAAGATCTCCTTTAGTGTGTGGAATGCCTTCTTGCAGTCTTCACTGAAGTTCCACTCCACTTCTCCTTGTAATAGTCTGGTCATGGGCTGCGCGATCTTAGCAAAATCCTTGACGAACCTCCTATAAAATCCTGCATATCCAAGGAAACCTCACAACTGTTTCACATTGCTCGGGTAGGGCAACTTGGCTATGATGTCGATCTTGACCTTGTCGATCTCTATCCCTTGTTCTGATATGATATGCCCAAGGACTATTCCCTCCTTGACCATGAAGTGACATTTCTCATAGTTCAGAACCAAACTCTCATCCACACATCTCTTTAGCACCATCTCCAAGTGGTTTAGACATTTGTTGAAATCCGATCCATAGACAGTAAAGTCGTCCATGAACACCACTATACATGTTTCGAGCAAATTTGAGAATATGCTCATCATACATCTTTGAAATGTACCAAGGGCGTTGCATAGACCAAAATGCATCATTCTATACGCGAACGTACCAAATGGGCAAGTAAAAGTGGTCTTGCCCTGGTCTTCCTCCGCGACCCAGATCTGCATATAGCCCGAGTAACCATCAAGAAAACAGAAGTACTTGTTGCCCGCCAACCTTTCGAGCATCTCATCAATGAAAGGCAACGGAAAATGGTCCTTTTTGGTCTTCTGATTCCTTTTCCGGTAGTCAATGCAAACTCGCCATCCTGTTTGTAACCTTGTCGCAACCATTTCTCTTTGCTCATTCTCCACCACTAGAATTTCAGACTTCTTGGGTACGACGTGTACTGGGCTAACCCATCTACTGTTAGAGACCGGGTAGATGATCCCAAGGTCTAACAGCTTCAAAATTTCTTCCATCACTACCTCCTTCATTGCTGGATTCAATCTTCTTTGAGAATCTCTAATGGGCACGGCATCCTCCTCGAGCAAGATGTGGTGTCTGCACACAGTGGGGTTTATGCCCCTTATGTCGGCCAATGTCCAGCCAATGACCAGCTTGTACTCCACCAGGACTTCTTTCACACGTTCCTCTTCCTCGATAGACAACTCCGCACTTATGATCACTGGTAGTGTTTCTTCTTCTCCCAAGTGGATGTACTTCAAGTGGCTAGGTAGTGTTTTTAACTCTAACTTGGGTGTTTTCTCTATGGATTGCATCCACCTGTCTTCTTGTTTTAGTGTAGGTATCACCAATGGTTCTACTCTCCTTCCTGGTTCTGCATCCGATCTCAAGTAATGAACTGCTTCGACTAGCTCAACAGAGCCATCTTGAGCAACAACCTCCGTTAAACTAATTTGTAGAGCTACATCCATCCTGTCTTCAATTGTTATTTCTGGCCAGAACTCATCCACCATTTGGTCAATATGATCAATGCTATGCACCAGCTCCGTGTCACTAGATTGCTTCATGGTGTTGTAGATGTCGAATGACACCACTTCTCCTCCGAATTCACATGTTAGCTTCCCCGTATCGCAGTTGATTCTTGTGCGAGCGGTCTTCACGAACGGTCTTCCTAGCAACATTACTGGTGCCTTTTATGATGATCTCCCCATGTCCAAGATGTATAAATCAGCTGGAAAAATTAAGTCCCTTACCCTGACCAAGACGTATTCTAAAATCCCTTCAGGCCATACAGTAGACCTATATGTTAGTTGGATTGCCACTCTTGTTGGTTTGAGTGGTCCCATCCTGAGATCATCATACATCGATTTGGGCATGACATTAATCGATGCCCCAAGATCCAACATAGCCTTCTCAATCTTCATGTCTCCAATGATGCAAGGGATGTCGAACATCCCAGGGTCAGTACACTTGGTTGGCATGGGGGTGTCTTGCACCACTGCAGATACATTCTCACTGACTTGGAACCTTGCATCGTCTGTGTACTTGATCTTCCTTGTACATAACTCCAAAAACTTGGCACATTTGGGCATAGATTGTAAAACGGTCAAGAGGGGTATGTTGACCTCGACCTTCTGGAACATTTTGGTCAGTTCTTTCATCTCTTGAGCTTCCTTATCCTTCACGAACCGTCCTGGGTAAGGAACTTTTAGTTCATAAGGTTTGGACTTGGTCACGTTCTCAGCCTCATTCATTGTTCTAGCTCTAATTTCGGCAGCGTCGAGCTCAGCTTCCCTTCTTATGTCTGTTGTTTCCCTTTCAACTTGTGCTCTTTTCTCAACTGACAACTCTTGCCATAGCTTCTCAACATCACCTGATCCCATGGGTGCCTCTTCATACCTTTCTGGCTCAGCCTCTTCTTCTTGCTCCAGATTGATATCGTGCCCAAGACACTGTTGTTGCCCAGATGCAGCTTTCTGAGGTTCATAATAATCAGAAACTCTTACTTCAAGCAACTTGGCTCCACTACGCAATGTGATATCATTCACTTGAGCCTTCTTTATCTCAACTTGGGATGGTAGTTCTCTTTTTCCTCCATTTAGCATTGACTTGATTTGAGAGATTGATTCTACTCGATGTTCCATTAATATCTCTCGTGCCTCCCCTTGTCTCCGCGAAAACTGTCCAATTCTTGATACCCCTTCCTTTGTTCAGCTGCAAGTCTCTCCGCTTCACTCCTCGGGGTATCTTTTGGTTGATCTCTATTATGTGGACGTACGTAGGGTTGTTGTGGTAGTTGCCCTTGTTGAGGTGCATTCAGATAGTTGCTATTCCCATATCTCAAATTGTCATTGGGCCTCCAAGGTCCATTGTTGAAGTTCCTTCGCTGCCCAGCATCTTCTTGTTGGTACGGTTACCCAACTGCATTGACTTCTTCATCCTCATACAACGATGGACACTGTCAGTGGGGTGGGTATTTGCAGCACAAAGTTCACACTTCATAACCCTTTTCCTCAGGATTTGTCCAGGGTTCTCATTCATCATAGAGACCAGGATATCAAATTTGGGATCACTTCTGGTCGGCTCATGCATCCTGGGCACGATGGTCTCATCTTGGTTTCTCTTCCTGTCTGCCATCTCACCGAATAATTTGAAGATTTCACTGAGTGGTTTGTTGATAACATTGCCTCCACAGGCTGCATCGATCCAGTCTCGCTCAGATTGCCTCAGCCCATTCATGAAAGCATTAATCAAATCCTTGTCACCCAAACCATGCTGAGGGCACCTTGCAATTAGCTTCTTGTACCTAGAGCGGTAGTCATAGATAGATTCTTCATTGTCCATCTTTATGTTCTGGATTGCAGCTCTAGTGTTCTGGATCCGGGAAAAGGGGTAGTATTGCTCAAGAAACTTCTGCTGCATTTGTTGCCAAGATATTACGCTGCCTTGAGGTAATTGGTACAGCCATTCCCTCGTTCCATCTTGCAATGAAAATGGAAATGTCAGGAGTCGAATGTATTCCTTTAGTGTATTTGCTGCAGCGGTGGTGTACACGGTACGCATTGCCATCTCAAAATCCTGTAAGTGGCACTGTGGATCCTCTCTGGGCAAGTCACTGAACTTGGGCAAGATCTGTATCAGAGAATGCTTCATTTCCCAACTGTCAGTGATAGCGGGCAAAGTGATGCCTGCCGGGTTCAGATTGACATCCGTTGGAAATATGATTTCCTTCAAAGTCTTCTCAAGATCAGGTTGTTGTCGCGCCATCTCCTCTTCTTTAGATTGTTTGCAATCCGAAGTTTGTAGTGGTGACCTTTCCTCGTCACTCACTCGTTCCTCCTCTCGTGCTCGTTTTTCAGCTTCCCTCTTCAGCTTCTTCTGTTCCTTGATGTACTTCTCCGGGTCAGGATGGTACTTCAATTCACCGTCGATCCAAATAGGATCGGAGCCAAACATGCACAGGGTCTCTCCCTCAAGAGACAGTTACAAAATCAGCTCCCCGACAACGGCGCCAATTTTGACGAGGCTGTCGTTCGCACTCTCAAAATGAATTTGTAGCCTATCCTCACAGCTATATAGTTAGCTGATGAGACCATATTTTATATGCTCATCATGTGTTTTTAGGTGTAGATTGAGTCAAGTTTTGTGTCTTTTAAGTCTGTATTAGTGATCTTGGAGTATATGTTTGGTAGTAGGCAGGGAAGGACAGGAACTTGGGCATTTGGAGTACATTTGTGCGTGAAAGTGAGCATTTCGATACGATGCAATGGTCAAGGAGCTTTACTGGCAGTTAGAGGTACCGAGGGCGGAAGTCCAAACACTTAGAAGCTGCTCCATACCAGTCAGCTTGATCAATTCAGACCATGTGCAGTCATTCCAAACAGATCAAGAAGGCAGAAGAGCTCTGGGCAAGGTGAAGAGGAAGCAGAATACGAAGGTTCTAGGCGTTGCAGCTGGTATGACATATCCGGAAGAGTCCTACAAGGAAGTAATTCGTGCCTTGGAGGTGAAAGAAACGTGGAGATAACCTCTAGCCGGATTTGGAAGCAAAAGGATAAGGAAGAGATCTTACCCATAAGGAAACAAATCTTTCCTAGTCCTAATCGGTCAAGGAAGGGAACCTGCCAGCTGTCAATCGAAGGCCTTTATGTGGGATTTTTAGGGTTTTAAGCCCATGATCCTTGTACTCTATAAATATGTTCGTGCATGCAGCCTTAGATAACTTTTGAACCTCTTACATACAAGTTTTATATTTTCTTTACCGTATAATTTAGTTTTCTGCTGTTAAGTCCCAGTTTGGGCAGACTATCGTTTAGTATTAATTCAAGTATATTTTCTTCTATCTTTTTTGTTATTGTTCTTTACTTTATGTCTAGCTGAACCTATAAATCTGGGTTTAGGTAGAGGATATGTGATTTAAGTGTTTAATAACTCGTGAGGTCTAATTGGGCAAGATAGCTATATATATGTGTGTTCCCGAGGCGTTAGGCAATGATTTCAAAACAGTCTGTTTGTGCCAAGAGTTCATTCGGCCAGTGGGCAATTAGAGGGCGGCAGATTCTTTAAAAGGGAGGTAGCTTAGACCAACAGGGACAGGGAGAGATTTGCCTCACGCTCCTTGAGAGCGACAAATCTCAGGTTGAAATTGGGCGGAGCCGAACGAAGTACGCTGACGCTGGTGAAAAGTCGGAGCGGGATCCTCGTATCTCATAGGGTCGGAACAGGTTCGTCTAGTGCCCAAAGCTGCTTGTTCCAGTCTATGCCCCTTGAGGAATGCTCAGGGGTGAGTTGGGCAAGTTAGGAAGCCTGGGGTGGGAATGCCACGCAGGATTCACAAGTAAGGACGAGCTGGGCAAGCTGTGGCTGTAGGCGTGACAACGTGACAGTAGGACTATGGCGCGGTTTGCCTATAACCATTGACACACATACGTAGCGAATATCTTTGCACTTATGATTGAGTTACACTTATTCACATTGAATCGAACCTAAATTCAGATTGCCTGTTATCACTGATAGTTTACTTGTTTTATTTCAGTCTTTACTTTATTTTGTTTTGCCCAAGACATTAGTAGGAAAAGACCAAACCAACATTGTGACAGGATACTTTCAAGAGAATATTGCATCAATTCCTCGTGGGATCGACCCTTACTTACTGACTAGCTGATCCTAGGAAGTGGGCAAGGAGAATACAAATTGTATTTTGCCGTGGCTAAACGACGGTCGCGTCATTAGCAATTAAGTACAGGGTCGATCTACAAGGAGTTGATTGCCACTATCCCTTGAAACCTCCTCCACCTGTTCAGAAAAGTTGGGTTTTGCTATTTTGGTCACTAGGACTCTCTTGCCTAATTCGAGAATTCAAATAAACACTGAAAAGTAAACAAGTAACTTGATCAATAATAAAAATGACTTGATCTGGACTAAGACATTGTTAAGTGAAAACCTTAGCTTGGTCATTGATGCAAATATATTCATCACATGCATGCGTCGTTAGTTATAGGACTTGAATGCCGAGATCCCTTTTTACTCGCCACGCTCTCAACAAACCCTTCCCTTACCTATCCTTACTTAATTGGCGACGCACCGCTGGCTCCCTACCTTGGGCAATACCTCTGTCGGAGTCATCGTTCAGTTTCTTGCCCAAGGAGCATTTATCTCTAGAAAGACCCAACAAAGAATCATCACGTCCAACCCAGTAGGGTAGACACCTTCCTCTAATGTTAATCGATCTTAATCAAGAAGATATTGGAAAACACTCCTACTTCCCAATTGATTGGTGATCTAATATGTCCTAAGTGATTAACGGCCTATTAACCTCTTATTCGTATTATCTCATATTGGAACAAGCTCATTAACATATCGGAAACACATGCATGTAATTATCTAGCACAAATTAGACCTCTCAAGCATAAGTTAACACCTAACTGTCTTGTCCAGACCAAGTATAAAAGCTTAGCTAGATATAATCATAAAACAACAAACACAATAAATTAAGGAACTCATAAGAAGAACTGTATTAAAACTTACTAGTACGTGCAAAGTAAAACACGGCCAAAAGTGCCGATGAACAAAACACAAGTATGCTTGTAGGACTTGTTTTTCTCCTCACTATCGCTCAATAGAATTACAGGGAATAAAGCATAAAAGATGGCGTATATCACAGCAGCAAGGCTTTGATATTTATAGGTGAGTGCGTAGGGTTTGTGCCCCCTAGTCCTTAACATGGAAGGAATCCACGAGCTACCTTGGGATGCAAGTAATACTTGATAAGCTCGACCCGAACATAGCAAGTCACATCTATCTCCAAGAGATCCCTTACGGATCCTAAATCTAGTCGGATAAGGAAATATATGTAAGTTAGATCATCTTCTCCTTATCCTTATAGACCTAGGAGAGAAACTCGTCTGCTGACCAAAACACTCCTCCTATCTGTCTTGACCAATATGGCTCTGCCTGACCTGCTTCCAGAAATGCTGTTTTTTTTCCATGTATTGCCCAGTTTCCACCTGTAAGACAGCAAACATCCTCCTGCCCAAGATATATCCTCCAAGATACTAAAACTAGACAAAACACACACAAAGACTCGATCTAAACTATCTAAGATAGACACTAAAAAGACACAAAATATGGACTTATCAGCGGTCTCCCCCACCTTTCCCCTTGTCCTCCCTTCGGAACTTAGGTTTGTCGCTCGACACCTTCAACTCCACCAACCTCTCGGCCACCATAATGGCTTCCATCACATTTTGTTTATTGGATCGTTGGATCTCAAGCTTTGCCCATGGCTTGAATCGTCGATGAACGCGAACAACGCCTCTTGGTCGGTGAGGCCTGGCAACTCAAGCATGATCTCTTAGAACTCTTTCACATACTCCTTGATTGTCATTGAGTGTGTGAGTTGCTTGAGCTTCGACCACGCCATGAACTCCACATTCTCCGGGTATAATTGTCACTTGAACTCGGCCTTGAAGTCTTGCCACGTCATCATCTGACACGTGCCTCGTTCAATGTCCACCTCCCGACGCCTCCACCACAGCAACGCCACATCCGCTAGGTAGGATGGTGCCGTTTGCAACTTGGTTGTGTCATCCCTTACGTTGGCGGCACCAAAGTACAGCTCCATACTCCATAAGAAGTCTTCCACCTCCCAAGCATTTCTTGAACCCTTAAAAGCCGCCGACTTAGAGACATTAATCTGAGGTGGTGCCACACCGCCTCGCTCCCCATTTGCCATAGCCCACTCGAACAGGATCATCCTTCCCTTCATAATTTCGAATTCGGCCTTCATTTCATCCAAGGCGTCCATCCTAACCATCATGTCATCAAATGTCACCCTCATGTCGTTTCGGAGTGCTGCATTCCTCCCGCAGGCTCCGATTCATTTTGTTGAGGGACACCGACACTTGGTTCTCGAACTCCTCATGCGCACCTTCGAGAATCTCGACCCGTTCAATCACCCTTTCTTCGAGGTACTCATCTCGGATTCCCTCGACCCGAGATACTCGAGACTCCAAGGTGGCACCCTTGTCCACGAACTTGTCCCTCTTCCTCCTCTCGATGATGTTGGACATGTCGACTTGGTCTTCCATCTCTCCTGGCACACTCACGAACCTTGTTGACTCGCGGAAGCACCATAGAACCACTAACGTGGCTCTTATACTACTTGTCACGAATCGAAACTCGAGTCCCTCGAGATTTCTTTGTTCGTGCGGTCCTAGACTAGTTCACCCCGAGACTAGCTAGGCAACCTCTCCACCAAGTCACTTGGCTAAGGACACAAGAAGGTATAGAAAGAGAACTCTTGGAGAATGCTAAGAAGACTTGAATGCTTGGATGATTACAAATGAATGGCCAAGAGGCCTATTTATACAATTAGGGAGAGGATCTAGATCCTTCCATGTTTCTAGAGAATTCTACCATCTACATGGTTCTAGAGAATTCTATGAGAATCTACAACTATCTACAATGATCCATTATCTTCTGGAATCTTCTACCATCTACATGGTTCTAGAAATTCTATGAGGATCTACAACTATCTACAATGATCCACTATCTTCCGTAATCTTCTACCACATTGTGGATCTTTCAAGAGAATTCTAGAGAATTCTACTTAGCCCCACATTGTCGGACGAGAAAGTGTGCGGGACGTAACATTAAGCTCCAACTTGGGTAGCTTCTCATCACATGATATTGATCTGTCGCAGATGTCCTGTTTAGACAAACGGGACGTATTTCCAGAACCTCGAGCATCAAATCAGTCGCCTCTTTCATCGAAATTAGATCTTGTTTTTCCTTCTTAAATTTAGTCTCAAGGTATTCTTGGACAGGAGAGTCAGTCACATCAATGGCACAAACATCTTTAACATCAAAAGGATTATTCAAGGCATCATCAATGCTGAAAGTTAATTTCTCTCCATGATAATCCAAGTAAATAGTACCATTAAAGACATCCATGACCGATTTAGCAGTCCTTAAGAAAGGACGACCTAACAGAACTCCAGAAAAACTCTTTGACTTCATATCGTTCATTTTAACCACATAAACTCAGCAGGATAAACAAAATCATGCACTTTCACAAGAACATTCTCCAATAGACCCTCAGGATAAATGCATCATCCATTAGCCAATTGCATCTTAACATTAGTATCTACGAACTCCACACCTAATAAGCTATTATAAATAGATAATGGCATGACATTAACAGATGCTCCTAAATCACACATAGCATGCTTGAACTTTGTACCTCCAATTGAATAAGGCAAAAAGAACACACCTGGATCCTTGCATTTTGGTAGCAATTTCCTTTGCATCACGGTTGATATGCTCTCACTCATCAAAATCTTGCCAACATACTTTTTCTTTCTAGCAATGAAATCCTTCATGAATTTGCTCAACGGATGAAGCTTGATCACTTGAAGAAATGGAAGATTAATCTCCAATTTTCCAAATATCGACATGAACTCCATGGGATCTTCCTCAGACTTCTTCCTTGCTAATCTTCGAGGAAAAGATGCAGGAATAACAATGTTAGGATCATATAAACTCAAAGGTTTCTGCACCTTAGATGGATCCTCAAATTCAGTTTCATGTTCAGCTCCTTTTTCCTTCAGCACAACTGTCGAATCAACAGTCCTGTTTGACCAAACAGAACGTATTTTCAGCTTCCTCTTCAACTACAACTTCAACTTCAGAATCATCCCGTTTGACCATACCGATCCCTTCTTCAGATTCGTTTCTCAAACTCTTTCCAACTTCTTTATCCTCCAATTCCTTGTCACTTCTCGAGGTGATTAAGTTCACTTGTTCTATGGGATTCACTTGAACTTGTGACCACAAACAGCCTTGATTCCCCTTTAGCTCAGTTACAGAAGTCGAAAGATGAGAGATTTGACGAGCTAAACCATCCATACAATACCTTTTGCTCCGCCTGAGACTAATGAAGTTGTTGCATATTATTCTGCAAAAATTGTTGTGACCCAATCAAATCAACCATCATCTCCTCAAGAGACTTGCCTTGTTTTTCTTGTGGTGGTCGTGGAGGAGGTGGCGTTTGCTGCAATTCTATTTGATGAGGTGGTCCATAATTCTATTGTTGATGCGCTTGATTGCTTTGATCACTCCAACCTGGATTGTAAGTACTTGGTGGTGGATTACCATACCAACTTCCAAAGGAATTTGCATGAGCAATGAGATTCTCTTCATTCAATTTGCACTGCAGTGTTGAATGGCCCAAATTACCACACATACCACATGGTCTCCCCGTCGGTCCAGCACTTGCAACCTTCTCAACAACAATACTCAACATTTTTTCCATCCTTCCTATTCTTTCTTCAAATTTCTTTTCCAAATCGGAGGAATTCGACTGTGATTCTCTCTTGAACAAACTAATTCTAGGTTCTTCGTACTCCCTTGTTGCTTCTACCAGATGTTGAATTAACTTCTTTGCTTCGCTAACTCGGCAATATGAAAACCCTTCTTTGCTTGATGAGTTGACAAAATCATTCGTGTCGACAGTCATACCTTGGCAGAAATATTGCAACAAGTCACCGTCAGAAAACTTATAATTCGGGCAACTATCCACCAATTTCCTGAATCTTGTCCAATAAGTACTCAATGATTCATCATATTCTTGCTTACTCAACTAATCTTCTTATTTAATGTATGAGTCTCGGTAGGATGAAAGAAGTGTTCTAGAAAACCTTCTTCATTTCAGGCCATGTGGATATGGAGTTTGGCGGAAGACTAGTGAACTAAGCATTCGCTTCTGCCGTTTGAGTGAAAGGAAATGCGGTTAGCTTGAAGTGTTCCTCGGAAACTCCACTTGGTTGCTTCTACACCTTGCATATCTTGATAAACTCGCTCAGAAAATTGTGTGGATCCTCTCCCTTTTTGCCATAGAACTTGGGAAGAACATTGAACAATCCAAGCTTTATCTCGATGGATGTAGCAGCCTCTGGCAACCGGATCGGCGTAGGAGGATCATCAGTCTCGTGACTGGAAAGGTGACACAATCAAGGATCGTTAGTAGCCATGTCACTTTAAGTACTCGCGATGGAAATAGACTCAACTTCCTCTTCGGTGTCTGTTTCTGCCTCTGAGTTAGGGTCCGTTGGGCAAATAGATGCTCTTCAGCAGTTGAGGCAATGGGTTCAGCCTTGAAAAACGGTTCTGTCTGGCCAGACGGAACATTTTCCGAATCCGACAGACTTAGTTGCTTCCTCGCCTTTGTCTCTTTTCTCAACCTCTTCGCGGTCTTCTTGATCTCAAAATTATAAACGAGAGTTAGCTCAGAAGATCTACTCATATAAAACAGAAAGAAAATAAAACAAAATCAATAGGAAAAAGAAATTAATTAACACCGTTCCCCAGCAACGGCGCCAATTTGGTGAGCGTCGTATACTCCCAAATAATTCCTGCAAATTCTGCTCAGAATCAAAATGAGTATAGTAATAAGCATGGTCGAACCACAGAGAACGAGATATAACTTATTTTTCCTATGAATCAATATTAGTGTAGCCACCATGCCTTAAATTTGTTTTTTTTTTAATTATTAACTAAGAAAATAAGAAATTAACTACTCCCTCCGTTCACGAAATGATGCTCCATTTCGTATTCGGCATGGAGATTAAGAAAGTTGATAAAGTTATTTTGATTGGGTAAAAGTTAAAAAGTAGGGGTAGTAAGATAATGACAAAAAAGATGTGGTATTGACCAAAAAGTAGGAATAAAGTTATTGGGATAACAAAAAAGTAGATTTAAAGTTGATGTGATGTGGGGTCATCAATGGCAAGGGATAGTGATTTTAATAAAGTAACGAGGGTATGTTGGTAAAAATAACGAAACAGGGCATCATTTGGTGAACACAAATAATAGATGAAACAGGGCATCATTTCGTGAACGGAGGGAGTAAATTACAGACCAGATATTAATCTAAAGAAAAGTAATCTAGCTTTGAATAAATCCACACTAGTCTAGACTCTGATCATCGACGCAAAGATTAATTAATTCTCAGGGACCAACCAGTTATAGGATACCGTGAATGCAGCAAACATACTCCAATACCTACGTACTTTATCGATAGTTAGTTGTGGACGTCAGACCTAACTATTTCTCTTATTAAAACATAATCTAACTGGAAACGTCAATCCTAAATTTAATGCTCAAATAGCTTTTAGACTTGAAGGAATCTGATTTAAACGAATTACCCAAGAACGCAATTAATAATCCGTTTACCAATTTATTTCTACTACGAACATGGTAGCTTTATCACTAATTAGCCCTATTCCAACAATTACGGATTGGAGGAACTGATTGACTGTATTCCAATTAAATTTAAGTTGATCAAGCTTAAATAAAATCGGAATTGACCTTAAACACAAGGAATAAATCGAAATCCTAGCAAATTAATTATACGAGCAATTAGATCTCACAGCTTATTAGACTAGTGCTTCAATATTCTCGCCGAATTAATGAATTAGCTATGCATACTAGTAAAATAAAATACGATTAAATAATGAAAAGATAACATAATAAAAGGAACGAAAATACACAAAACTCGTCACCAACGTCAAACTCCAAGAAGAATACCAGAAAGAAAACTAAATCTACCTCTATTACCTATCTAAGCAACTAATCAAAAATATAAAACAAAGTATGGAATTCTCCCCAATGTATATGGCGGCTAATGTCTATATATATGGAATAGAATTCCTTGATTAGCCACCATCTCCTAGTTAATAACCTAAATAAAAATAAATAGATATAATAATTGTTTAATGAATTTAAAAACAATAAAAGCTTGGTCCATCCAATTATCTCCGTATTAATTTTCTTTTATCCTCAAATTTTTCCTTAAATTGTACATAAATTCTTCCTTCTTGATTTCTCTCGTCTGAATCCACATGCTCACGACTTCTTCGATTCCTACACAAAATAACATAAAAAATGCAAATTATATGCAGATAAAGTCATAGAAAAGCTAATAATCTGAACGATCAAAACACACACATCAGCAGTTACTACTTAACCAATGGGATCTACCCTAATTGGCCGGCTCTTGGCTCCTCCGCTTGCAACGGACCCGAAGTCGACGAGGAAGGATATCGAACGGGCATTCGGTGTTCTTCAAGCCTGATGGAGAATTATCCGTAACCCGGCGCGGAACTGGTACACAAAGTACCTCCGCAACATCATGTTTACGTACATTATTTTGCACAACATGATCATTGAAGACGAGAGAGAGGATGTAGTGAACTGGATGGAGGACACAGAAACAACGACGGCCGGTGATGTGCACCGGGTCCCCACTCCACTGTCCTGAAAAGATTATCTCAAATGGGATGCCGCATTGAGAGATACAAGGAAGCACCATCGGCTCACCAATGATTTGATCGAGCATGTTTGGAACCGATTTGGACCGATTGACGCGTATGATATATTTTATTTTTTTTAATTTCAATTAATGTAATGTTTTTATATTTTTTTAAATGTATTCTATTAATTATTTATTTAAATTAATGAAATTTTTAAATTTTCTTATTTTCAAATTAGTGTTTTGCCTCGACACTTCTGTCTTGTTTTTCGTTCGGTGCCTGATGTTTCTGTTCGAACCCATCGTTTCACTGGAGCTCAGTTTTATCATTCTCGTGTGCTACATGTCTTAGTTCACTTTGGCGATCCTGACATGGTACACACTAAGAAGGTGAAAATTATTGCCGACACTTCTACTTCTGTCTCACCACCGAAGGCGGTTATCATGGATGCTCCATTACCATTACCTGATCCATAGTGAATCTTCACTGGTATTTTGTATATTTTCTTTTTCTTTTATTTTGTGGTGGATGTCGCTTGTTTTGTTTCTTCTTTAGTTCTTTTGTGTGTTTTTGGTTTTGCCTCTTGTTTTGGTTGTTTTCGTTGTGTAGGTTGTTTGGAGTTGTGGATTCTTTGCCCTCGACTACTCTCCGATTTGATCATCTGTATCACCCTCTATCGCTATCTAATTATTATTGTGACAATGGGGACATTGTTTAATTTTTCTCGTGGGGGAGGGGGTGTGTTTGTCGGAATAATTATCTTGTGTGTCCTCGGTTATTTCTTAGTTGGAATTATGATGTAGAAGCTGCAATTGAAGTTTATAATTCATGCTTTGATAGATTTTATTGATCAAGATAGTTTTATTATGTGGTCATTGCATGTCAATTGTGGGGCGATTCACACTCTAATTTTTGAAGAACAGTGTGGGTTAAAGGTTAGAGAACATTGTTTAAGAAGTGTATCCCATTTAAAAAAAAAAATCGTTTAATGCTTAAATAAGTTGAGTTACTTTGGGAGGCCTCTGCTCTTCTGGGAACCATGAGCATGGAAAACCACATGAGAACACTTTAGATGACCTCTAAATGTTCACACCTCATGAATTATGGTCATATAACCCAATTTGACTTGACAATTTGTTAATCTGTCTGTTTAATTTTGTTGTGTTGTGAAGGGCTCTACCCCTCTTTCTCATGGGCTTGAATTCGTTCTTAATGTTTGAGGAATGGGTATGGAAAACTACACTAGGATGCCGGAATTTCCGTGAGTAAACCTAGTGAAGATTGCCCGGAATTCACATTTTCTTTAGCTTAGTTTAAGATATGGTACAAATTTGGGATACTCTTCGCTGTTGATGTTTCCTCTCTTTGATCTTGTGCTCGGATGTTGGGTTAATTGAGTTCTTGTGTGGAGGGAAACTCATTTGTTGTGTGATGACTACTATCGATTGATGAGTAATAAATTGTTTTGTGATTGAGAGTTTATCGAGATATGAATTATTTGGTTCAAGCTTTCATTTTCTTCATTTTAATTCTTAATAAGCTTTTCTTGAGGACAAGCAAGGTTTTATGTGTGGAGGGGTTGTTTCACCTGTTTTTTGTCATGTTTTGGGTAGTTTATTTTGTGCATTTTACTTGAATTCTAATTTGGTTTGTCTAGTTTTAAAACTTAGAATGCATTAATGTTGTGGTTCGAGTTTCGGGTGGTGAATGCAGGTTCTTGTCTCAAGTTATGGAAAATAAGAGAAGCATGCTGAGTAATTGCAAGTTCTTGGATCCGTCGATCGTCTGGCACAACTTATTGTGTTGGGCGATCGCCCGGCTGTTGGAAAGGAGGAGTAGCGATGGATAGAGAGCTTCACCAGGCGCTCGTTCACCTCCGACGACCGCTAGCATGAAGCATGAGAAGACCCCGACGATCGCCCGGCTCCGGCATTCGTCCGGCATATGAGATTGGGAGCCGAGCAAATTTCAGAGAGCGACCCCCGATGCTCGTCCGGTGCCAGCGCTCGTTCGGCATTCTCACATGCGGACGAGCAAACTTCAGAGAAGCAATCCCAGCGATCAATGGACTCAGACGCTCGTCCGGGTAGGTGGTGGATGTGCAGTATTGGGCGCTCGCCCGTGTTGAGGCGGCGATAAAATCCTATAAATAGGGCTTCGGATTTATTTCCATAGTTTTCTTTTACATTTATTCTCTCTCATTAGCCGTCGCACGCACTTTAATTTCTTTTCCAGTATTATTTTTCTTCTTGTTCTTCCCTGTTCTAGATAGTTTTGTTGCACTCGATTCGTACGGATTTTGTGACAGACTTCCATTACGGATTTAGTTTAACGATTGTGAGTTCTTTCTTTTCATCTTAATTTATGTTTATGGTTTATTTTGTTCTTAGAACTAGGGTTTATAATCCTGTCTAGGATAATTTGCCTTTCAATTTCTTTAGAATAGAATAACCAATCCAATCAATTTTTACTGCTTTAATTTTTACTTTCTGTTCTTTTCGCAATACGAACGTTGCCCTGTTAAGTCTTCCTCGAGAGATACGATATTCGGGTTTAACTTAATCAATCTAGACGACCACGTTAATTTGCGTGCAACTTAGGATTAATTTTAGTTGAACAAATTTGGTGCCGTTGCCGGGGAAGGCTTTAAGCGATTTTTGTGTTGCAATTTTTATTTTTATTTTTGTTTGGTTATTTATCTCCCTCCGGTGCGTTTAATCTGTTTGTTAGTGCTGTGTATGCGAGGTCGCAGAAGTCAGAATCAACCTTTAGCACTGTATATTGACAATATCAACAGGAGAAGCGCAATTTTGGAACAAGCAAGTGAGGTAACCGAACCGTTGCCTAACGAAGTTGAAGACAAAGCTTTGTTGGGGGATTTATTTTGTGATTTCGAAGAAAAACTTCAGTTGAATTGCCAGGGGAACATGGCAACTGGGGAAAATCAGCTCATGGGAGAGTACTCCCGACCTGTTATTGAGGCCACGACGTCAGCAATTGTTCTTCCCACTGGCGTCCAGAATTATGATTTGAAGCACAATTATTCTAGCATGCTTCCGACTTTTCACGGCATGCCCAATGAAGATGCACTCCAATTTGTTCGTGAATTCTGCTCGATAGTGCAAACTTTTCCTCTTTCGGACCTTACAGAGGATCAATTAAGGCTCAAGTGCCTGCCATATACCTTGAAGGATCGGGCTCGGACGTGGCTCCTATCGCTACCGTCTAATTCTATAGACTCTTGGAAGGATGCTTGTGAAAAGTTTATGCTGAAATTCTACCCCAATCACAAGACTCAAGAGATTTGTACTCAGATTATGAATTTCACGCAAGGAACCAATGAGCCTTTCCACGAGGCATGGGAGAGATTTCAAGAGCTCATTCGTCAGTGCTCACATCATCAGTTGTCTTCGATTATGGTCAGCCAATTCTTTTATGATGGGCTGCTTCAGAATACGCAGTTCATGGTGGATAGTACTGTAGGGGGTAACATCGCCAAGAAGACTCCCGCGGAACTCAACCAGATTTTTCAGACTTTAGCAGACAACTCACAACAAAAGTCGATCCGTGGGAGAAGAGTTGAAGCCAGTGCAGTGGCACCGAATTATGAGCTACAGAAGTAGCTAGCAGGGATGATGTGGAAGTTGCAAGAATTGAAAATGAATAAATCTGTTGCCTCTCTGCCTCGACCGGAGCCGGTTATACGTGAAATGATTCCTGAGTCATGCGGCATTTGTGGAGAGCTGGGACATAATTCTGAGGAGTGCTAGAGAATGGGGGAGTTGACATAGTGGATCACAACAGTTCACTCAGTATCCTCCACAACAGTTTAATCAGTTTGCTACCCAGCAACAGTGGTACCCACAGCAGCAACAAAATTTTAATTCTCAGTGGCAGAATCCAATACAGCAAAATCAGTTCCACCAGGGGCCATCGCAATTTCAACGCCCACTGCTGCCTCCTTCTCAAAGAAACCAGTTCGAAGACAACTTTAATGCATTTATGCAAGAGAGAAGGCATGCGAGAGAAGCTCAAGACGCTACCATCAAGCGTCTTGAGACAGCTGTGGGACAAGTTTTTGGAACTGTTAATCAGATGCAGCAGCAACAACAGACCGGGAAAATTCCGAGTCAAGGTCAACAACCACATCAGGTTCAAGCTATTACTGTTCTACGAAGTGGAAAAGTTGTTGATAATAAGGTCGAAGAAAGGTCAGTGGTGCAGAAGCGGCCAAGAGTTGAGGCAGAGAAGGAGCAACCAGAGGTTAAATTGCACAAGGCCGCGAATCCTTACAGGCCACCACTTCCTTTCCCTAGCCGGCTAAAAAACGAGAAGCAAGATACGCAGTTCTCATATTTCTACAACTTGCTCTCCAAGGTGAATGTCAATCTACCACTGCTAGAGGTTATCAAGAATGTACCTGCTTATGTGAAGTTTTTCAAGGAGTTGGCCTCGAATAAGAGGAAGTTTGTGGAGAACGAACCAGTTTTAATATCTGAGAGTGCAAACTCGATCATGCAGCAACCTCTTCCTCCCAAACAGCGAGATCCAGGGAGCTTGGTGATCAAGATAGCATGTGTGAAAATAATACATGCATAATTTCAATTATACATGCAATCACAAACAAATGATATTAAACTTGTAGAAATGTGGCTATAATTATCACTGCTCTCGATACGAGATAACATGATATCGTACAAAAGATGTAACAAAGTTGCTATGATTTGATGCAAAGTCGTAGCAATCATACATACAAAATATCATGCTGCTTAGTTGGGGAGGAACCAGGCACTTAGTCTGACATGTGGTGATGCAGATGACTCGTTTCATATAACTTTTCATGTTTAATAACTTATTTTTTGTTATTTTGTTGTTCATTATATGATACGATTTATTGAAATCGTAACATAGCACAAAGAAGTATATGAGATGATTACAAACAAATGATTTTAAACTTGTAGTGGCTATAATTATCACTGGTCTCAATACGAGATAACATGATATCATACAAAAAATGTAACAAAGTTGCTACGATTTGATGCAAAGTCGTAGCAATAATACATACAAATAATATGTTTTAGATTGTATCTCTAATACGAGTGTATGATTTGATATATTGTATTATATATTGTACGACATACATAATATCGTATTTGACGATCACGAAATATGGACATACAGTGCTACGATTTTCATTTATTGTTACATTATCACTACGATAAATTGTACGATTTTGATATATCGTAGCTTGTGTTGGTACGATATATTATACATCGTAACATCGTTAGATTTGTTCAAAATCTGATCGTATCATATTTCATGCAGACAAGGCATTGTTCTTTAATTGTTGCTATTCGTATAAACTAGCTTGATTTATTGTTCAGTGTCATGTGCGAGTTTAATAATGTCGTATAGACATGTACGATACTATGAATATCATAACAGCATACACCTTGTAATAAGCAAAACACAAATTGTACTATATCACTTGAAAACCCTTGACACAAATTGTACTATATCCTAGAGCTCATCTCTTCACTGCAGTCTTTGCTTCGGGCCCGAAAAAGTCGAACACTTTGTGGATCTCTCCAATTAGACCCTCGTAGCCATAGCATTGGACTCTGTTGTGGGGTGATTTAGTCATTGCTGGTCGAACAAGTGTCCACGCAACCTTAAAAATAATTAGATACAAAGGTGTCAAATATGTATTCATGTACGAGTTAAGAAAAATCGTAACAAACCAAGTACGATTTTAGGAATATCGTAACAATATACACACATGCAATCACAAAAATACAAACAATACGTATTGCCGTGGCATCAATTTCTCACGCTCACGTACGAGATTAACAACATCATAACGGACCAAGTACGACAACATCGTAACATACCAAGTACGATATTGGGAATATCGTAACAACATACACACTTGCGATCACCCTCACGTACGATTTTACAAATCTCCCAACAAACTATACATATGCTTTCACAAAATCACAAACAATTCGAATTTCGTGCTATAAATTGGTCACCCTCACATACAAGATTAACAATATTGTAACAGACCAAGTACAATATTGCGAATATCGTAACAACATACACATATCCAATCACCCTAACTACACATGCATTCATAGATAATTCGTATTTCGTGGTATCAATTGTTCACCCTCACGTTCGAGATTAACAATATTGTATCTACATAAGTACTACTTTGCACACATTCCATCATTAAATCTCAAACATATCTCAATTACGTAGTCAATGCCGATCGAACAGGTGTCCACGCAACCTTGAAAACATTAAGATAGAAAGGTGTCAAATGTGTATTCATGTACGAGATTGACAAAATCGTCACATAGCAAGTACGACATTGGGAATATCGTAACAACATACCCACATGCATTCACCCTCACGTACGATTTTACAAATCTCGTAACAAATTACACACATGCATTCTTAACAAAATCGTACGAGTTCCCCAAAATAGCTACAAAACATGCATGAATAGGTCAGCCTCGAGTACGAGTTTAACAAAATCATAAATACAGAAGTACGATATTCCAAATATCGTAACATCATACGCACATGAAATCTAAAAACATAAATAAATGGTAATATCGTATCAATTTTAAGCAAGAACAAATGCACAAATTTATCAAATCGTACCAAATATGTAACGATATTCATCAAAGTAGCTACCAATCAAGTACGAGTTTAACAAAATCGTAGCAACAAAAGTACAATATTCCGAATATCTTACCTCATTCATATGAACAACAAACGTTGCTATGACTGTACGACTTTAATCAAAGTCGTGGCATCGTAAATTGTACAACTGCGAAAATTTGAGGATGAGAAATCACGGTGGGTGATCGAAGCGGCGGAGAAGGAAAAGAGCACGACGACGGAGAAGCAGTGAAGCGTGGCACCGACGGAGAAGAAGAAAAATGAGGCAGCGGCATAGATTTGGTTTTTTAGAGAGAGAAAGCAAATGGAGAGAGGTAGAGCGAGAAAGAAAGAGAGAAAGAGAAGAAAGGATGGTGGTGGTGGTGGTAGTGGTTGGATAGAGTGGCGGAGCAGCGGCGGAGCGGCGGCAACAAAGAGAAAGGGTGGTGGTGGTGGTGGTGGTGGTGGTGGTGGAAGTTGGAAGGGAAATCTGCAGAGAGAGAGAGAAAGAGGTGGTGGTGGTGGTAGTGGTTGGAGCAGCGGCAGCGAGAGAGAAATGGTGGTGGTGGTGGGGGTTGAAAGAAAAATCTGCAAAGAGAGATAGAAAGAGGTAGAGAGAGAAACTAAATTTGAAAATGATTTTGAAAGATAGTAGTAGATAGAATTTTAAAAGTAAGTTCAAGGGTATTTTCGTCTCATCATATCAAATTTGGCCTCTTTTATTGAAAATTAAGTTGGGGTACAAAATTACACCCCTTAATTATAAAGGGGTCTCTCTACTAGTTGACTCTTATGTAATTAGTTTATCCCTGTCGAATTTTGACGGACAGCAAACTAGTTCAGTTTTAATGCAAAATAATTGGGTTCTCGTACTTTTATGGTTTATTTTCGTGTTGAAGCACAAAAAAGTTGTGGTGTAATGTTTATGATGATGATCTATCTCTTTTATCTTCTAGAATTTTGACAACTTTCATTCTCATATCTCTTTTATTCTGTCTCCAACTCTTTATAATTTTGGGGAAATTAAATTAACACCTAAATTCCTTTTTGCAATCTTTTTTATTTTATGGTTTAATTTTTCTAAATTTTTACATATTCGGATCAGATCTAAACAGCGTTATTTATGTCCGATACATGGACATAGTTGAAAGGAAAAAAAAAAAAACAAGTGTGTTCTGAATATGTTTAAACAGTGAAAAAAGAATATTACTTTCAAAATTAAATCGTCACTCTTACAAACTAAATGACATTTTTTAGATAGCTACATGTGCAATCTAAAACTTTTAACTACAAATAAACATCACATAAGCGTCGAATAATCACTCTTTATTTTGGTGTAAGGTTTATCTTGTGAAAGGAATATTCGGCAAATAAGCATATGACTGCATGAGTAAATCCATACTTATCAAAAGGTCAAAGGGCTAAAAAGGAATATATTCAGCCCATCGAAGATATTAGTCATCAAATTTTATTTTTTTTCTTAAGGTATATTTCTGCGCATGTTGTGCACACGCCTAATTTTTTTTTCTTTTTTTCTTTATACGGTGGAATCTTTGGCTCTGATTTTACAGTTTCGTCTTTGCTTCGATCACTAACATAACAATAATCTTAGCAGCAATAATTTGGATCGTTCAGCTCGTTTTAAGACCTTCGGCTCTCCTCACTCGATCTCTTGAGAAAGGAAGAAGTGGCAAACCAAAAACAAAGAGGTAACAAAATTTGAAAATAAAAAAAAATAAAATTTAAAAAATCTAGAATAAAAAAATAAAAATAAAGGATAAATAAAAAAAACAAAAGGCACTATGTAAAGACAAAACACAAAAGGACAAAATAGACTAAAGACAAAAAGTGCGTGTATAATATGTGGGTGTACAAAAACAATTATCGGTTTTATTTCTTTATATTAAAAAAGAATTTTAAAAATATATTTACGGATACACACATCGATAATTTACGACAATTAATTATATTAATTCAATATAAAACTACTCTAGCATGAGGAGGGTACCGGTAGCAAAAAGAACACCTCACGAACCATGGTTAGATGATTTAATTTTAGAATTAATTTTCCAGCCTTACTGTTCAATTACACGTGTAACTGGATTACCGCATCCAATTGAAGATATGTGTATTACTGTTTCATAAATGGAAAATTTCAGTATGTCTTGTACTTTTGAGTAGATTTGGATTTTGAATTCAAGTTCATCATTCTCTTCAGTCTTTCAAGCCTTCTTCTTCAGACTTCCAGACTTGTGACTTCAACAGTTCCGAACATGCACGATTGCATAGCTCAGTTCTGGAGTCAACTGAGTTAACTTCTGACTTGATCCAGATTGCCTTGATTCTCAGCTGACTTCTTCAGTTTGATCCCGTAAAGATAAAATCCTTACGCTCAAACAGTAAGCTCTAGCTAAAGATTAAATAAGGGTCATCTACTCAGTTGGAGATGGGTATAGAAAGTAAATTTTTTATAAATAGTAAAATTATTATAATATGGTATGAGTAAAGAAATTTTGGACACGAGTCTTCTAAACATTAATCGATTTAAATAAATTTGAATAGTTAGCAGATCCTATACGGGTTTAAGACGAAAACGAGCAGTGAAATCACTTTTATATCATATTTGGAACATGAACTAGTATTTACACTCAGAATATAAATTAGTAGTATAGTTTATTTTTTATTATTTAGTTTAATTAATTTAAACTTTTTAAAATAATTTTTCATCGATGTTCGACGGGCTTTAGTAATAATTATAATTGCATATTTTTTTGGTTAATTTAGTTAGAATCGATAAAAATACGTAAAAAAATACTATATGGGTTAGTATAAGTACAAATAAACAAATGCTATAAATAACTATAGTACAACATATTTAAAATAAATCGTCAGTATAGTTTAATAAAAGATAAATATGAAAATACTTTGGTATTATATATACTATTGAATTAATAATTAAGTAAATTTTTTTTTACCTAATTTAATTGTCAAATAAAAGGAAATTACAATACAACAAAGACTGCCCAAATATTTCGAAATTCTCAAAAAATAATACTACAGGAGGACACTGTAGTAGAAACTTTTTTTTTTTTGAGACTACACTGTAGTAAAAACTAGAAAAAGGGAAACAGTACACATCTTGTGCGATAGCCAAACCATGGTTCACCATTTTTTATTTTTGAATTACTTTAAGTGTAATAAAAGTCCACGACACAGGTTGGAGGATTAGGAAATGGGGATGCACACTATGGTGCCAGGGTCCTATTTCCCCTTCTTTGAGGGTACGGTATTTATTGTTTGGGGGGGGTGGGGGGGTTGCCGCGGTAGCAAAATAATTTTTTTTTCTAAATTTTTAATTAAGAGTAAAAGAATAAATTTACTCTGTCTTTTAAGTACTGGACCTCACGTGCGTTATACATAGAACCAATATGATTGATTTATTATAAGTTGTAATGCATTAATTTAATAAATAAAATTATAAACTTCAAGAAGATAGACGTAGAGCATCACATTATTTTCCGTATGTCAATTATCATCCATCATAATATATATTTTTTTTTTTGAAGGAATCATCCATTATAATATTATTAATATAAGATCGAATTCTAAATTGTTTGCCTTATCCAAAAAAAAAAATATTATGAACTCTCATCAATAGATGCGATTTATTGATATTGTTTTAAAACTACCATGCTAATATTTTCCGTTCGTTTGATTGCAGTTTTTTTTAAATTATTTTGTTATGATGCAATTGTATCATAATACAAATTTTTGTCATTCATTTTGAATGGTTCAACATATTCATCTGAATTTAATTTAGTAACAAAAAATATTGGCATGATATTTTTGAAACAATATCAAATATATAATGAATACTGACAGCATGGTACAATTTGTTGAAGTCGAATAAAGTCGATAACTTACTTCCACAATAGAAAGTCGGTTTTATCCCTCTATTGAATCAAACTGGCTTCAAATTTGCGTTTATGTTTAATTACTACCCATATCTCAACTGAAAGATTAAGAAAATAAATTGTAGCTATAAGATATAGGATGTTCAAATAAGAATATCAACCATGCAAGAAGTGACGATCACCAATAAAAGTAAAAACTATTGCTAGAAAAATATAATCGCACGTAGCACGATAAATTAAGTCTAATTTTTTTTTTTTTTTGAGAGAATAATAAGGTTAAAGTTAAATACTATAGCTAAACAACGTGGTTGTTTGACCGTAATAATTCGAAAATGCTGGTGACTGGCCTATACTATATTGCGTAAAACGGTAAAAAAACCACTAATCTCTTTCCCATTTTATCTACTTGATTGTTTCTTTACAACCTTCTAAAACCGTACGTACGTATCTTTGAGAGAGAGAGAGAGAGTTATGTGATTGTGGTGAAATTGTCTTTTATGCCAAAGGATTTTAAAGTAAGTTGAGTTATATATATATATATATATATATATATATATATATATATATATATATATATATATATATATATATATATATATAATTAATCGATCCATGTAGAGTAGTAAAACAACTTGATTATTTAAGCGGATCAGCTGATGAAATGCTAGATTAACTCCACTAATTATCTCCCAACCTAAATTAGGTAGAGCAAAAAGGTGAGGCTTATAAATCAACAGAGATTAATTGTAGGAAAGGACTATTTGCATTAGGTAATGACAGTGATTAGGTAATAATTTGGAGGTTAGGAGTTGATTGTGTAAGACAACTAATGACTGGCCTGAATAAGCACAATTAGGCAAGTGATAGTATGGTGTTTCATTTGTTTTTTACTTACATTAAGTTTGCATCTGTTTTTTTCGAACACGCAATTTTGACGTTATTTACGTATATAAAGCGAGAAAAACAACAGCAATAACAACAATAATAGTAATATAATTAACCCACAAACCAGTGTATCTTTTCTTCTATATATTTAAGTTAAATTTTTCCAACTGAATTTTTTGAACCACTTACATAAAAATTAAGCCATGTTATCTTTTTACTTTAATTTCATGTTTGGTTATATATTAAGTAATTATGTGGCAGGGGACCAAATTACTGAGATATGTGCTTCTCTCTGATATATTAATTTTAAAATCACCATATATGTACATACAAAAAAGTTTAAGAAAAGGGTGGAGAGGAGTCAATATCAAATGAAAATTACAATGAAATTTTGGGCTCTTTAAATTTCATTAGCTAATTAAGCGTAAATAAGTTTCATTTATTTTAAAATGCCATAAGATTAACACCAACCAAATTATTGACAGTCGACTGGCCGGTTGAGTTGACACAAGCTATTTATGTGTTGAGAATAAGTATAAATCGTTCAAATATAGACATAATTAAGGGATTAAAGGCGACCTAAATTGCAAAGAGATGTTTACTCAAGTGACAAATACAGTGATTCTTAGCAAATTAATCGATTTTATTAGTATTAATAATTGCTTTCAGGTATATGGTATCTTACGTATCATTTTTCTGCATGTCATTCTGTAACACTTTGTCGGCACACTTTGTATATTATACTAATGTACTAAATTGATAAAGATTTTTTATTCCAATTTTAATTTAAAAGTCTTGATATGTGTTCACTCGGAGACACTCAAACAGTACGAGTTCAGTTTGTAAGCAATAGAAAATGAGGTTTCGGGTTAAAACCTCACTGCTTCCCCTCCTCCATGTCAAAATAAAATAAAATAAAATAAAATAAAATAAAATAAAATAATAATAATAATAATAATAATAATAATAATAATAATAATAATGTTCGGAAGAATGAGGCGATCTTCGAAGCACCTTAATTCTTGCATGCTCAATTTAGAATCTAAAGTATATACTATATAGTATATAGTAATATACTAGTATAACTAATCGCAATGACATTATAATAGCACCCAAAACTATTGTTACGGTGTTGTCATTTACATGTAGTGTGGGTTGAACGGAAGAGCTTAATTAAGTTTACAAGAATCACGTGTTAGATTAGTACATGTAGGCGCAGGACGTAATTAAGAGTGTTAAACCAGATAAACACAAACACCTACAAATTGTGGGAGATGCTTGATTTTTATTTCAAATCATCACATGCATCCTTACTTTTTTTTCCTTCTTTTCACCGACAAAATTATATTCCAAAAGTCATTTAATTATAATTGAGTTTCGATCGATCTAGATTATTTTTGCGAAAACACACACACACACAATATCTCATAATTACTTGTTCTTCTATGAGCAATCGATCAATATATTTTTTTGGCAAGTCTTCTACCATTCCTGGAATTTAGTACATATCGGGAAAGAAAAGTGGATTGCAATCAAATGGTGCTTGTAATAGTCTCAAATTTAAATTAGAAGAAGAAACAGTAGATATTGGAATTTTGTGGTCACAAAATGTGTGCTGATCATAAAAAGTTAGGCACTTTTCGCACTTATATTTGTGCTTATAAGGTGTTCCACGATACCTTCGTAAACTTTAACGAAATGTAACAATCATCAACTAAATTGCACTTAATTTTGTAACGAACCAAATTTTATTAAATTCTTATGGTACTTTAAAAAAAATATTTTATATGGTTAACTTGTAGTATATACTTAATGGGAAGAGATCATATGTCATTTTCCCGTGAAAATGAGAAACAATCTGAACCATTGCTCTTTGTAAATCTACGATTGTGATTGACTGATGCATTAGAATTAAACACATAATGCATTATCGTAACAATGCATTATTATGATGATGCATTGTAATAATACATAAGATGCATTATTTTAGTACATAAAATGCATAATTTTTATTTTTCACTGTAAAAGTATTTTGTATGTGAACCAACCCCTATACTTAATTTTCCTCGGTAGTTATTGATTTCATCAAAGTGTGCAGAATTCTAATTATGTATTCACTGCCCCTTTATATTTTTTTATAAGTGTCTTCTACCGTCAAATTACACATATTAATAAAAGAGTAAAATTTGCATATGCAATCTTATGAACTAACATCAGGTGAGAATACTATCTTAGGTGAGAAATGAAAATAAATTTGGATCCTTGGTTTTTTTTAATTAATGGCTCAGATTTAACGATGCATTAAATTACTGTAATTTATGAATTATGATGTTAATGCATTAAGTTATTGTAGTTTATGCATTACATGTCTGTAATATATGCTTCCGAAGTGATAAAAGTGCATTAAAGATATTATTCTCGCATTCTCATATAAAATTTATTCTCATCATATCTGTACTCTATTATATATATATATATATATATATATATATATATATATATATATATATATATATATATATATACTTAACTATCAACTACGAAAAATATTAAAGAAGGTAAAGTTGGAAGAATGTCATAATTTCTCTCTCAAATTTGAAAATGGAACACTTATTGAGAGATTAACAAGAATAAAAAAAATCAAAATATAACACGAACAAAAAAGCAGATGGAGTACCACTTTTAGACATGTATTTGTGAATATATAGTGTAATATTTTAACTTCTAAATTTGCATACATAGTATTTATTTTCAATGTTAAGTTATTTTTCTTCTTCAGATTAAGTAAAAGAAAGTGAAAAAAAACGTGGAGATATAGGATTCGCCAAAATAAATGTATGTATGTACTTCGCGATTTTTGTTTACTAATCTCGTAGAAGATTGTGACTTGTGAGCAATCCTAAAAGTTATGAGCTAAGCTAAATAAAGATATATACTAAATTCATGAGGAGGGTGTTCATTATCATTATCATCCATGTGACATTGTCAATTGTCATTTAAGTTCTACGTAGCAAAAATGAGGCAAAATGTGATGGAATATTAAATAATACTACTATGCATTAGCATTTGCAGGTTTTATAATGATTGAGAGGAAGGTAGATATAGCGTTTTTCATTTTCTACAATTCGGACAATAAAAGTTGTACATTAATAATTTATTTACCTTTTAAATACAAATAAAACATAAAAATTTAGATTATAATAGGTTTTTTTAACATGAGAAAGAGGAGCGGTGGGGTTTAATTTGAACATGAGACTTCACTGGTTAATATAAGAGT
This sequence comes from Schizonepeta tenuifolia, assembly GCA_029490685.1. Lineage (NCBI taxonomy): Eukaryota > Viridiplantae > Streptophyta > Magnoliopsida > Lamiales > Lamiaceae > Schizonepeta > Schizonepeta tenuifolia. Next base: position 12,293,215 of record CM055955.1, on the reverse strand, counting down.
TCACTAGTTAAAGACTGAAATCGTACCATTTGAGTGTAGGAAAATATTATAACCTTCGTTAACTTCAAATGTAAATAATTTTAGTTTGTAAAATGTACCGTACGTCTCCTTCCAATTCATTTTACATAAGGAATGTGTCTTCCTCCATTGAAGTGTTCTTGAAAATGGAAATATACCCTAATTGAGAAGTTTAAATCTTATGGGGAAATGTGATTATTTTTATTTTTACAGTCAATTTTCATTTTCTTCACGCGCGTGGCTAGCCACAGTGTGTCCGAATATCATTACTCTTTTTTATTTTGGAAATTAATAATTATGTTTTATAAGTGGTATGTTCTTTATTTTATTGTGTCTGCTCACACACATAATGACACGTATACATGGATTTCAGTAAATTGACTGTGCATGAGAATTGAAAATGGTTCGAGTCCATCAACATTGAACATATAATATCCGGTCACAAAAAAAAAAAAAAAAAGCATTGAACATATAATATACTCATTAATGAATGTCAGCAAATTAAGACACTGTAAAACCGATTTGATTAATGCATCTCATAAACGGATAAAAAAGTATATTTGAGAGTGATATATGGTATCAACTTTATAGTGATTACCTTAGGAACCAATATAAATATTACTTATGCGATGCACAAACATGTTAATGTACAAATTACACTAACTTAATACACAAATTATTTAGCACACTTATAATATACAAATAACAGTAATTTAATGCATCAATTAATCTGGACCGTAGATAAAAAAAAAAATTAACGGTCCAAATTAGTTCTTAGTTCCTACCTAAGGATGAGTTCCTACATGATCCCCCCTCTCTCTCTCTACATACATACATACATACATACATACATATATATATATATATATATATATATATATATGGAGTGGTTCTCATGAGAAAGATTCTTAAAGTGAGAAATAAGAATTAATCTCCACCATTGATTACATCTACATGGATAGTCAAGATTTGGTCTGGTTAAAGCGGGTCAACCCATTGACTTTTTTCCCCAATTTTTTTTTACGGTCACCCCATATGCACATCATGTATTCATATGCACTACACTATGTAATGAGATGCACCACTAAGTGCATTGAGATGCACCGAACTTTCGTTTTTTCAGTTTTTTATTTTTATTTTTATTTTCGATTTTTTTCTTTGTAAAATAAGGTGCATTCTGTTACACTGTGTAGCGCATCTTGTTGCACATTGTGGTGCATGTCCGAATTTTTTATTTTAAGTTTTTTTTTTCGTAAATCACGGTGCATCTAGTTACACTATGTGGTGCATCTGGTTTACACATTGTGGTTTTTTCAGATTTTTTTTCCCGGCTCCGCCTTCGGCTCCGAATTTACGGCTCCGCCTTCAGTCCGATTACTAATATAAGGATAATCGTCAGACAATAATTTGAATTTTTCGGCTTCACTCGCTTGAATCTTGACCAAAGAAGAAGCGGCAAATAAAAAAATGAAGAGGCAAACCAAAAAACGAGGGAAAATAAATCTGAAAATTTAAAAAAAAATTGAAAAAAAAATGAAAATTCGGTGCATCTCCATGCACTTAGTACTTAGTGGTACATCTCAATATACTTAGTGGTGCATATGAATACATGATGTGGTGTATATGTGGTGACCGTAAACATATACCAATATCTCTAGGGATGGCAACAGAGCGGATTTGGGTCGGGGATTGCTTTCTCATCTTCATACTCATCTTCATACCTGTTTAAATTGGGACGGGTTCGGGTCGAGGATTATACGACGGGGGAAGGGTATCCATCGGATACCCATTTAGAAGTAAGTATATATTATCTAATTTAAAATTTTTATTAGAACTAAAAAGTTATTATTTCTTAAAAATCAAAGAAAAAAATAGTAAATTAAGTTAAAGCATGAAGACAATCTTATTTATAAGTCAACTCATCTCTTCTCTCATTTTCGATGTGGGATTAAAAATAGTGAAAGGGGATAGAGAAGAAATTAAGAGAAATAAGTTGTCCCACATTGGAAATGGATAGAAAAAGAGAGAGTTGAGTTATATATAAAGAATGAGAGAAAGTAGTGAATGTGTCTAGTTAATGTGGTTTTTCGATTCTCATTAAAATTGAATTTCCATTCTAATTAATATATTTTGTTATTTATTAATATTAGTATCATTTTAAAAAATTTTAAAACTATAACAAAACGGGTTTGAGACGGATATCTATATTTCCGTACCCCCAAATCCTATAGGAAAATTGGGTATGCGGGTATTATTGCCGTCATCTCAATAATAAGTACTAGTTAGATAACTAGGGGTCCGATCTATTGCTTCTTAATTATTATCTTTTGCCATTGCAAAAAGAAAAAAGAAAAAAGAAAAAATTAGAAAGAGTATTGATTCCTTTGCGTATACCATCATCATTTGTTATTCTAAGACCCAAGAATCTAGAGTTATATTCAAATAAAATGTGGGCCCGAATCCACAATGCTGGTAATTTTAAGAGAAGTACTCGTATTTTTTTATTTTTTATTTTTTGCGTTAGAGAAGTACTCGTATATTGATATACTGTCTACCAATATTATTACTCTATAATTCCCTAAAATTATACAGACAAACTTATACTACTAATTTAATAAGGTGCTGGTGGTAGTTCTTTAGACTATCTGCATTCCTTATAGCTCCCTAAGGGTGCTCTAAGAGGTGCTCTAGTACTAGAGCACCCTTAGATACTTCTATCCCTGTATTATAAGGGTGCTCTAAAGGTGCTTCAGCACAATATTAAATAATTCCCCATTTTCATTAAATTAATTCATAAAATTTTATTAATAAAAATAACATTAAACATTACATTAATTCAAATAAAATAAAATTTTACATTAATTAAAATAAAAAAAACATTACATTACTTAAAAAAAATTACACTAATTAAAAATGCTCGACTACTTCCGTAGAGGTCCAAATTTCTGGTAAACGTGCTCGATGAGATCATTGGTAAGTCGGGTGTGCTTTCGTTGATCTCTCAAGTCAGCTTCCCGAGCGAGATAGGTCCTAAAGGCAATCGGAGTGGTCCGAAAGGATATCCCGCTAGTGGACGGAGATTCGGGGTCGTCTCTTCAATTCTCCACATCTTCCCGCTCGTCTTCAATGATCATGTTGTGCAAAATAATGCACGCGAACATGATGTCTCGGAGATGCTTCTTGTACCAGCACCGACCCGGAGCGCGTATTATTCTCCATCGGGCTTGGAGCACTCCAAAGGTCCGCTCTATGTCCTTTTTCGCCGCCTCCTACATCCTCTTAAACCTCGCCGTCTTTTTTCGTCAGATTCATCCCTCAGCGCTTTGATCAGTGTTGCCCAAGAAGCATAGATTCCGTCGGTCAAGTAGTACCCCTTGTCGTGGCGGTTTCCGTTGACGGTGAACTTGCACGGCGTAGCTCTATCCTCAAGCACGTCGGTGAATAGTGGTGATTGATTGAGGACGTTGATGTCGTTATTGGAGCCGGCACACCCAAAAAAGGCATGCCACATCCACAAATCCTACGACGCCACCGCCTCCAAGATTAAGGTAGGCACGCCTTGATCACCGCGAGTGTGGACACCCGCCCACCCTTTTGGGTAGTTTCTCCAAGCCAGTGCATGCAATCCAAGCTCCCGAACATCCCCGGAAACCCATGCCGCTCCTCGTGCATTTGGAGCAGACGTGCAGTGTCGGCAGCGTTGGGCTTCCTCAAGTACCGCTCGTCGAAGAGATCGATGATTGCCCGGCAAAATTTTTTGAGGCAAAGTCGGCCCGTGCTATCGCCAATCTTCAGGTACTCGTCGAAGGCGTCCGCAGCACCACCGGTGGCCAGTTGACGCACCGCCATCGTGCATTTTTGCACCGACGTTAGACCCCAACGCCCGAGTGCATTTTGTCGATGCGTGAAGAAGTGGACGTTTTCCTCCAGCGTGCTGCAGATGCACAAGAACAGATGCTTATGCATCCGGAAACGGCGTCGGAAAAAGTGCTCGCCGTAGGTGGGGTTGTCGGCGAAGTAGTCGGCGTGTAGGAGCGCACATGCCGCTTCTCGGTCGCGGTCGACCAACCCCCGCGCCCTCTTCTTCTTCTTTTTCTGCTCCGCTAGGTGTGCACGTATGTAGCGATCCACGTCCGCCATCATCTCCATTACCTCGTCGGTGCCGCCCTCGACATATTCCACCGACGAAGATGAAAAACTCAACGAAGATGAAGATATTTTTTTGTAGTTGAATTTGAGAGAGAAAGAGGATAATAAAATGGTGTGAGAAGAATGAGGATTGAGGATATATTTATAGTAGAGGAAAATAAAAAAAAATTAAAAAAAATTTTAAACAGGCCATAGCCGTTGAACGGTCAAATTTTTAAAAAAATTTACGTTAGGCGCGTGCATCGCACTCGCCATATATATATATATATATATATATATATATATATATATATATTTATTTATTCGAATTTGGCCGCGCGTCATCGGCACGCGCCAGACTCGAGCAGCGCTCGAGCCATCGTTGCCTGCCACGCGGGGTGCTCGAGCCACCCCATGCTCGAGCCGCGATGCATTCAGCCTTCGAGAAATACTCGTGTACCTTAGAGAAATACTCGTGTATCATTATATTTTGTCTTATCAATATTATTACTCAATAGTTCTTTAAAATTATAGACAAACATATACTAATTTGATAAGACATGATGATTCTCTGATTTGCTTTTCTTTTTACGAAATCAATACAAATTAGTTGTTAATCTTACATTTTTTTATTGTGTTCAAAATTCCATTTCTTTTCTTTATCAGATATTTGCAGCCATTACTTATAGTTGGGTGATAGTGGGAGTTAAGTATATGATCTCACACAATTTATGCTCTCTTTTGATTATAAATCATTACTTGTCAATAAAGTATAGTCCAAGGAATAAAATTGAGATATCATAAGTATCGCTTTAACAAGAAGTCTTTGGTTTGTTTCTCACCAAGAGATGGATAATTGTCTATCTATTTTTATAAGTATGTTCTAGTTTACCGATTTGATTAGTGTTGTGATTTGTATAGAATTTATTATAACATCATTAAATTACGATATGATAATATATCTTGTATCTAAACAAATAAAAAATTTCGCTTAATCAACTTATCCATTCCCCTGAAGACATATGTATGTCATAGAAAAAATATGTGACGTGTCGAATTTAATTTGAGTGCAAAAATACCATAATAAGAATGGCTAAAGAGCCTAAAGATAGTAATTGACATGATGGAATAGAATAAGGTAGAAATAGAATGAGATTAGAAATAGAATAAAGTTAGGATTGAAATGGAATGAGAAAGTTGATTCATATGCTAGGTATATATAAGGAATAAGTAAAATAATAGAATCGAGATTCTTTGATGGATTGTGTATATATATGTGTGTGCGCGTACTCAGTGTGTGTATATATGTGTGGGTATATCTCTATGTGTGTGTGTGCGCAGTGTGTGTATATAAGTTATATTTGATGGAAATAATTCTTTGGTTTATTTAGACAAAATTGACAAAATCGTAAAATATATGAGGACATAATAGTCAAAGTACAATAGGAGTATTAGGAATGACTAGTACAATGAGTTGAAGAATGAATGACTAATCCAATTAAGAATGAAATGGTGATTTAGGACGAAATGAAAATTCTCAATCATAAAATGTACCAAACAAATGAATGAAATGAAGGTAGAAATAACCTTTTGATTCCATCTTCCATTCCTTCGTACCAATCACTTTATAATTCTATTTTCGAAGCTAAAAGAAAAGACTGGATTAATTAACACAAGTGCAGCGTGTATATTAGTAATTATCATTTTAAACTTAAATTATTTCTCAATTATTAACAGATGGCAACACGAAGTCAACAGCTCAACATATGTGAACCGCCTTTTGTGGGGACTACAGTGACATGCAGTCACTTTGGGAAGCTTGAAAGTTCGTCCTCATGCATCCACGTGTAAAATCTTACTAATATAGCTTAATTTGAACTCATTTATTTAGCTATAAAAGGTTCGTCCTTAAAAAAAGTTTTTAGATAAAATAAAACACCTTTGGTTATTATTTTATTAGGGCTACCAGCACCAACAGTGTGAATCAATGATTGTTAGGGATAGCAGTGGATCTTGGATCCGCTCCAGATCCGCAATATCAGATCCATTTTTTAGGATTTGGAACGAAAATTTTTGGATCCAACGGATATGGGACGGATTTAGATTTATTTAATTTTTTTTGCCGCGGATCTGGTATTTCTATTTTCAGATCCGGATCCGTCCCAGATCCGATCCGCGGATCTTATATATATATATATTAATATTATATATATATTATAATTATAAATTTTAATTAGTTTCATTTATTCATTGTTTACCTTTAACATTCATACTTATTCATAATTTTTTTTTTGTTGGCAAGGTGAATTGGATGATACACATGCTTGTTCCACAGTCAATGAGGATTATGATGAAGATGGAGAAGAACAGATCGATATTATTGATATGGTAATTATTTTACATCAATTTTATACTTTTATTATTGAAATAAATTTGTGTTGCTTTGCTTATGGTATTTCTTTCTTCATTTTTTTAGGACGTCAATGATGTTGAAAGCAGCTGTAATATGGACGACTTGTTCCCATATTCTCAAGATTGATTGATCGCATTCACTTATTTTTCTATTACATGTGACTTTAGATATGTTTGTGTGATGTTTTGGTACTTATTATTGTATTGTTATGGACGACTTGGTGACTTGTTTTGGTATTTATTATTGTGTTGTTATGGACGACTTGATGACTTGTTTTGGTACTTATTATTGTGTTTGAGGTGATTTTGTTATTTTAAACTTTAATTTAAACAAAATGACAGATCCGTGGATCGGATCCGTAGAACCGCAAATCCGATGGATATGGATCTGGATTATAAATTTTTAGATCCGATGGATCTGGAACGGATCTGGATCTCAACAAAAAAAATGGATCTTGATCTGGAATTAACACGATCCGGTCCAGATCCGATCCGTTGCCATCCCTAATGATTGTTATAAATTTTTGATATTTTTTCAGTTAATTAATGATAAATTCATTTTATAAGGCGGATGAAATATATTTTGAAAAAGGTACAAATATTTTTTTTGAAAGAAAAAATATTATATTAAAATCAAATATGAGCGTATATATCAAAACAAAAATAGTAATATGATTATTAAATCTTTTTTTTTATTTTTAATTTGAGGTATAATACAAACATATTGCAAATTTGCAATAGTCTAGTTCTCTATAGCAAAATTCAAAAAATATAGTATTCGATATCCATGGTAGAACTAAAACAAATTGATACTATTTTCAATCGATATAAAGAATTTCGGTTTTGGATTATTGATTAATAAGAGTATATGGAAGTCGTCCCCTATAAAAAGATTTTTTAGTGTAAACATCATGGAAATTTCAATAAAATTTTAAATCACAGGAGAAGGCAATTCCATCGCACACAATACAACTCAGAACTAATAATAGGTCTTTCTTCCAAAATATTATATTCACGATATATACTATTTTAACATTTCGTTTTGTCTAGCAAACTTTGTTTGTTTCAACAACTTACTATCCAATAAACAAAGAAGTGCTCATCTTTTAGCAATGTTTTGACATGTAATTTCTTCAACAATCACATACCGGTAAGTATAATTAAATATTATAGTTAATCAACTCTTTCTTAACAAACCACCACCTGTCCACAAACATAAAAGAAATTATGGCTCAAACTCGGACCTCCAGCAGTCTCGTATATGTACATTTTTATTTTATTTAAAAAATGGGGCTGAATTTTATTTTGACGTTCTTTTAAAGTCAGAATGAATTCATTTAGAATTTTAAAGTTTTTGGTGGAATTAGGGTTTGCAGATCAATGATAAAGTGTTAAAGATTGTATCGTTTTATAAAAAGAATAAATAAATACTACTGCTACACTAAAAATATTTAAATCGAAACGAAAACATAGGGTAGGAGAATTGAATATGAGGAATTTTTCTCTGATTGAATTCAACCCGCCACCGCGTGTACATTCACGTGACGACATCGCGCGCGTGAATTTTGTGTGTGAGCTGCGGCCCTTCCATCCAACCGTTGATTCATCCTCAAAAGACCGAATGAATCGTCAAATCTAACGGTTGAAATGGGAGACACGTAAAACTCTGTCGTAAAAGCAACAATTTTCAAACTTAGAAATAAACGAACACTTAGATCATTCACATCCAGTTGGAAACCCCCCTTATTATTCCTCCATTCTCTCTCTCTCTCTCTCCAAAACATTTGCTTTCCCCCCTCTCTATCTCTCTCTCAATTTTCAACCACTCTCTCCTCCTCTCTCTACCTCTCTTGTAATGACAACAGCAACAAGAATGAACATTTGCTTGATTGAAAACCCTCTCCTTGCTTGAGCATACTACCTTTCCCGGTGAAATAAATGTCTTCAGGATTCTCCGGCGGCGGGCGGGACTTCTTCGCCGGCGGCGGGAGATCCACAGGCATGAATAGTAGTTACAGCACCAATCAACAGGAGCAATTTTCTCTCAGATCGCCGCTATCGGGAATTCTACCCGACCCGGCTTCCCAGATGCTGCGGCGACCCGATTTGATGAGGAAGAGATCACTAGCAGAATTTCAGCAACAGAGCCCGCAAGGTTTAGGGTTCTATCTACGGAACGTGAAGCTAAGGCCGAATTTCCAGCATGCAAATCCTCTATGCCCCATCTCTCCGGTAGATTTCTCTTCGGTTCCCTCCATTTTACCTCAAGTTTCAAATTCTCTAAACTCGCGCTACGGCCTTCCGCTCCTTCACCAACACCGGCTTCAGCCTTCAAACGGAAATGCGAAAAATGTGGCTTCCGCTATCTTCTCTCCGAATACGGCGGGTCAGGATTCTGAGAAGAAGATGATGAATCATCGGCTGCAGGAACTGGAGAAAGAGCTTCTCGGAGACGAAGACGACGGCGAGGCGGTTTCCGTCGTCACCAGCAGCGAGTGGTCCGACACGATCCAGAATCTAATGATCAGCCCAACCCAAAAGCCCATTTCTCCTTCTCCAACTTCTTCTTCCTCCTCCTGTTCCTCCACCTCAGCTTCTCCTCCAATTCCAAACACCAAACAATCTTCAATTGACGCCGCCGCAGCTATTTCAGAAGGAAACTTTGCAGCCGCAACCGAAACCATCACGCGCCTCCAGCAGGTTGCCAACCCCAGAGGCACCTCAGAACAGCGGCTCGCAGCTTTCATGGTTGCGGCTCTCCGGTCGCGCGTGAACCCCACCGAGCATCCCTTTCCGATGTCGCAGCTTTACGGCGAGGAGCATAAACTGTCGACGCAAATGTTGTACGAGGTCTCGCCGTGTTTCAAGCTATGTTTCATGGCCGCCAATCTTGCCATCCTCGACGCAGCCTCGGAGCTGGGCTTTCAGAGGATTCATGTCGTGGATTTCGACATCGGTGAGGGCAGACAGTACATGCATTTCATCCACGCGCTGGCGGCCGGCAAACGCGCCGCCGCATTAAAGATCACGGCTTTCTCGGATTCGACCTCCGGCGGTGAGGAAAAGCTGAAAACCGTCGGCGAGAGGCTCAAGACACTGGCCAACAACAATGATGTTACTTTCGATTTGACGGTGAAGAAATTGATCGTCGGCGAATTGAGCCGTGACAAATTGGGAGTTGCGACCGACGAAGCCCTCGCCGTGAACTTGGCGTTCAAGCTGCACAATTTGCCGGACGAGAGCGTGACGACGGAAAATATGAGAGACGAGCTGCTCCGCCTGGTGAAAGGCCTATCGCCGAACGTGATGACGGTGGTGGAGCAGGAGATGAACGGCAACACGGCGCCGTTAACGGTGCGTGTGAAAGAAGCCTGCGAGCACTACGGCGCATTGCTCGACTCGCTCGAGGCGACCGTGTCAAGGGGAAACTCGGACCGAGTCAGAATCGAGGAGGCGGTGGGTCGGAAAATAGGCAACTCGGTTGCGTGCGAGGGGAGAGAGCGAGTGGAGAGATGTGAGGTGTTCGGCAAGTGGCGGGCGAGAATGAGTATGGCCGGGTTTCAGCCCGTGCCGATGAGTCAACCCGTGGCTGACTCGCTCCGATCCAAGCTTAACTCGGGTACACGTGGCAACCCGGGATTCACCGTGTGCGAGCAATCCGGCGGCATCTGCTTTGGGTGGATGGGACGAACGCTCACCGTCGCATCTGCTTGGCGTTAATTTCATTTTCTCCACTTTTCGCAAAAAGAAAAAGTGTTAATTCAGTTTAATTAAAAACTTTATTCTGTTTGCATAATTGTTGTATTTGCGTTTGTATTAGCTTTTGGGAAAATGAATGGCCACCCGCTAATTAATAAACGCCTCGCCTTGATTTATTAATTCACCACTGAAATTTGTGTAAACTCTGAACATAATTATATAATTATATACATTTGCTCTTTCTATTTTTACGCACTAATTGAAATATCCATACAACTTATTTTGGGTTGTGTACGTAAAAACAAAGTATAGTAGTAGTAGTATTAATATATATGTGTATACTTTCTCCTTCTATTTCCTCGCATTGAACGCCACCATAATTTTTTTCTCCGAGGAAAGTGATTTAGTTCAATATTAATAAGGCATGTAAATTATAATGAATATTGCTTTCTTTTTTTTTTTTTTTGAGCAAAATCAATATTGCTTTTTAGCCCCATCTTGAAATGTTAGTTCATATTTTAAGGTAGTATTAGTACAAGTGACATGAAAAGTTGAAAAGAGCCCCACTCAATATAATAAGTCCACTTATTTTTTATTTTATTTTTTCACATGGCTTAAGGATTGAAGGGGGGTGTCGAAGGGGATCGACCCACCCCCCACTCGACACACTCTGTGTCGAGGCCACAGTGGGGGATCGACACCCCCCTGTATCGATCGCGGTGGCGATAGTGGTGTCGTTCCTTCGACACACCGCTCGACTCCAGCAGCATGTAAAATGGGGACACGTGGCGTATCCCCATTGGTCCTTTAATTTTTTATTTTTTTTCATTTTCTGATAAAAAAATAAAAAAAGCAACGGCTTAATTTTTGTGTCTCCAACGTATCTATATTGCCGATACGTCGAATATGAGTCCCGAGCAAAAGGCGAGGTGCGAAAATGTTCTCCGCAAACTTGCAAGGGAATTCAATTGGGAGGAGTAGTTGTCCTAATTTTTTTTTAATTATTGTAATGTTCCAGTTTTTAATTATTGTAATTTTTTTTTAATTAGTGTATGTTTTAGTTTTTTTTTAAATTCAATAAAATTATCATTTATTAATTTCTGAATTTAATGAAGTTATTTTTTATAATATTCATTACAAATAAAAAAAAACAACAAAATAAAATTTATTCAATCATTAAAATCACGATTCTCAGTGTTTAGACCTAGGTCTTGCTCAACCCCATTGTAGTGGAAAAATCAACCTATGTCTAACTCAGCACCACCAATCATTAAAATCACGTTTCCCAGTGCTTAGACCTAGGTCCAACTAGACACCCGTAGTACATGCTCTAAGTAGTTGTGAATTGATTTTAATGCATAATAAATAAAACTCTAAACACATATAGTTATTGGTGAAAAATCAGCTATCAAAACTATTAAACACGACTATATACTTTGGTATATAATCAGAGACAGTTTTACGACTATCAAAATACCAGTAAAATGTATTTCAATATGAGAATTATGTCTTGTCTTCAACGGCTAAATGATCCGGTAAAATTAAACTAGTTTTCGTGGCAGAAAATATAAATAATATGGCAAAGAAAATTACAGATTGTCACTTAGTATCGGGTTCATCATGCATTTGATCCCATAGTTAGCAAATGGTCCCGTTTCTGCTGATCTCATTGTTACATAATTGAGGGAGGATAATTATTTTTCAGCTTCAAATATATTGTTATTTTTTCTAGGGAATAACACTTTTTATTATCTATACGAAATAATTATTCAAATTCTTTTTTATAACAGATTATCTGAGATAAAATATCATTAAGTATTAAAATATGAAAGCATGGAGGAAAAGATAGTATAGGTGGGGCAGTATTAAAAATAATGTAGAAACAATTAAATATAAGGACTCTCAAGTAAATAACAAGAAATAAGTAGTAGTAATAAAAGAAATTATATGAACAGATTACTACTAATATTAACAACATAAGCCACCTACAAATATTGGTAGTTAGTTAGACAAATCTACGATTAAATCTATCTACCTATATCTATACCTATTATAAAGGATCGAATTCTTATAAAATTTGATTTGTCTATATATCCTTCTTATTATAATTATTTTATGGGCAATAATGTAATTCAATATTATTGAAGAATCCTAATTATATTAGAAGTCTTAAATAATTAGAGATCATTACTGTATGTTTGCTTTTTCACAAGTCACTTAAATAATTAGAGATCACATTTTCCTCAAAGTTTATGATTCCTTCTATTAGGGTATTGTTGGAAGAATTAGTAAAAGTTTTAATTTATTATCTCAAAACCCAACTGACCACAACCAAGCAGATGAAACCATCAGTCTCAACTTAGCTAAAGCTCACTGTTTGAACGTAGGGACTTTGTCTTTACAAGATCAAGCAGAAAAAGTCAACCAGACTGAGAAGGCAGTTGGTCAATCAACCACAACTTAACTGATTCCATGACTAAACCATGCAGCTCATGCATGTCGAACAGTTGTGTCGAAGTCGGACATCACAAAGTCAGAATGGAAGATTTAGAAGACGTTGAAGAAGGAAGAGTTTAATTTTGAATTCAAATCTACTCGAAAGTACAAGACAGCCTGTAACTTTCCATAAATTGACCGACCATGGAGACGCGCCGAAAGTGATGGTTGCAGTTACCATTTTCGAAAAAATTACTGTGGAATAGGTGGAGTGCCATACTTTTTGGCAAAGGTCAAACGGCTCTTTCCAACGGCTAGTTTACCTCCCTCTCTATAATTAGAGGTCTCCTCATTGCGAGTTTGAAAAGAGCACACACGCGCAAAAAAGCAGACATCAAATTCAAGCATAATTTCTCTCGCTAAAGTAAGAATAAGGGAGCAGAAAGAAGTAGAGTGTCAAGTCCTCATCATATTCTTCCCCTCTAGCCTATCAGAATCCCCATTCTTTGATTGAGTCTAGATTTGTAGGTTCTTGTTTAATTTCTTACCAAACTCTCTCTTGCAGATTGAGTCTCTAAGTCTTAGGAAGAAGCATCCACTGTTTTCAGTGTAGAATGCTTCATAGTTGGAAAAACCCCCAACCTCACCCTTTAGATCCCTTAGAACCCGTAATCTAAGCCCAAACTTTACTCTTGCCCGTAAAAGAGTTGTAAGGTCTTTTCGAACCCGTAATCGAACTGGTTAGGCTATTTGGTGCCCGTAAATCAAGCATAACATTTGATAAGCACGCGTAAGTTTATCTAGTAAATTACTTCCCCAAAAAGGAAGTCGTGGACGTAGGAGGTCAATCTTCGAACCACGTAAAAATAATGTGTTCATTTATTTCCAGTATTTACATTCAACATACTAACCAACTGACCTTGCATACAAAACTGTATTTGTCAATATTGCACTAAGTATTTGGAAACTTGACCTTCCCTTTTAAAGATTCCAGTTTAAGTAACGAGCTTTAATTCCACCAACTTCCGAATTGCTTAACTCTTTGAAACCTCAGTCGATATTACACAACTGACCCTCAGTCAAAGAAGTCAGTTGTGCACCTGACTAAGCGACAGCTTCGACTGACCTTCTCAATCGTTGAGAAAACCAAACTCACCAGTTTAGGTTATAGTAAAAGTTTTTAAGGTTAAAAATTGCTACTGATATATTCCCCTTCCAATACACCAATCACTCGTTACCGGGACCATCAGGTATATTTTCCTTTTAAAAACCTATTTTATCTTTTTCTAACTTGTGTGGCTGACTACAATGTCTCCAAATATATTTTTTTAAACAATTATCAGTTTTTTTAGGATTAAGGTCCATATATTTTTTACTTGTAAAAATTAATTTCTGATACAGGTCTATTGTGAATTTTGAACCACTATACTATCACGTTCAGCCTGACTGCCTTCTCTTAAAGTTAATAACTATAGTTGCGAATAAAGTTGTACTGGAGTCAAACGGTTGCCAATTATTCGTAGCTTGGTTCGAAAAAGTTCATTCGTAATTTGTTCGTTTACTAAATGTGCTGAGCTTGAGCCTCAAACTGAATTCGATATTTTTTTCTTGCCGAGCTCGAGCATACCTATATTCGGCTAGTGAGACTTGCAAACACGTTCGAGTTCGATACTAAACGAGCTAGCACGCGAACATGTTTTCACGATCTTTTTAATACATTTAATATATACTTTTTTATACTAATATTTAGCTTATATATAAATAAATTAATTAATACTAGTTTTTAGTTTATTAAGCTCGAGCTCGCTCGGTCCAAATGAATATTTAGTTAGTCAAGCTCGAGCTCGACATACAAAGTTCGAATCAAACTCAAGCCTTAAATTTTTCAAATGAGCCAAGCTCGAGTCTATCAATGTCCGGCTCAGCTAGTATACACCGTAGTTGCAAAAAATTTGAAAACATAATTTTTTAAGAGAAAAAAAGTTGACATTATCTCATTAAGAAAATTAATTAGTACGTATATTACAGTAATAATTAGTACTACTATAATATGTTACAGTAAAAACCTTTATAAAGGAATTGAATACTTTTGGGATTGTAAAAAATTACTACAATGAGAGATTATTTCTAAATATAGCTATAAAAAGAATTTTTTTTTTCTAATTTTAATGTGCATAAACAATATATAATTGTTATAATTATTAGATACATGTATTGTATAATTACAAAAGAAATAGATGAAGAGAAACAAAAGCTACTTGAAGTGTTGAATATTTCAGATATGAGTAATGTTATTCGGATACATTGTGGCCAGCCACACGCGCTAAAAATGGTAATATAGGTTTTGAAAATGAAAAAAAATCCTAATTGGGAAACATAAATCCTAGGGGGGAAATGTGATTATTTCCATTTTTACAGTCAAGTTTCCTTTTTTCACGCGTGTGGCTGTCCACAGTGTGTCTGAATATTATTACTCTTCAGATATAAGAACTGTAGATTTACTACGTGAAATCTATTCTCAAATCCTAGCAACTACGACAATGAATTTGGAACTGTAAATCTAACAAAAACAGAGCACACTCAGTTTACGTGGTTCAGCCCAATAATGGCTTACGTCCACGGAGAAAGATGACCGGAATCTTATTACTTCACCGGAGCATTACAACGACGACTACTAGCGTCTCTCTCTCTCTCTCAACTTCTCTCATACTGTTACAGATCTCACTCTCTCTCTTGGAATGAAAGTCACGTACTCTGCATGAGCTAAGAAGCCAACTAATATACCTAGCTAAGAGATGATCTCAACCGTACAAATCCCACGGCTATGATTACAGATTACAAACTAACTAACAAGATAACTAACTCCTATTAGCTAATTGCAATCAGGTCCTCATCTTCATGTAGACTTGTAGAAAACCCCCTTCAGCTCTCATACAAGCAAACTCACAATCTCCACCTTGCTTGCATCAGCATCGATCCAGTCATCTTCTCAATCATCTTCATTGCAGCATCTTCACAATCCTAAGGCAATGACTAAACTTCTCCTTTGGCAAAGCCTTAGTCAATGAATCAGCAACATTGTCTTCAGTTGGCACCTTGATTACTTGGATAAGCCCTTTATTCACCAAATCTCGCACAAAATGATAGCGCACATCTATGTGCTTTGATCGCTCGTGAAAAACCTGGTGTTTAGCTAACTGCAATGCACTTTGATTGTCACAGAAAATCTCCACATGCTTCTGAAACAGACCAAAATCTCCAAGTATTCCTTTAAGCCAAACTCCCTCCTTCACAGCCTCTGTCATGGCCATGTATTCAGCCTCATTAGTCGACAAAGCAACAACAGATTGTAACAAAGATCTCCATGAAACCGTAGTTCCATATAAAGTAAATATATATCCAGTTTGAGACCTTCTACAATCAACATTAGCTGCATAATCTGCATCTACAAAACCCTGAAGTGGATTTCCCTTGAATTTATCATCCTTCTCAAATATAATTCCACAATCAATTGATCCCTTTATGTATCTGAAAACTTGCTTCAATGCTTCCCAATGAATTCTGCCAGGATTGGCCATATACCTGCTCAACACACTAATAGAATAGGCAAGATCTGGTCTTATACATATCATCATGTACATTATACTTCTTACTACATTGGAGTATGGCACATACATCATCTCTTTCTTCTCGGAATCTGACTGAGGGCTTTGAGCTGCAGACAACTTAACTTGTTGAGCCATAGGAACAATAACACTCTTAGATTCATGCATCTTGAACTTGTTAATAACCTTCATAGCATAATCTTTCTATACTAGGCACAACCTTCCTTTGTCTTGATCTCTAATGATGTCCATTCCAAGGATCCTCCTCGCATTTCTCAATTCCTTCATCTCAAAAACTGATTTCAGTTTATCCTTTAAACTGACAGTGCTTGCACGAAGAACATTCTGAACCTGATCAAGAGAGATTGAGGTATCTCTGCCAAAAATCAGAGCATCTTTCACGTGCTCATAGCTCTTTGGCAACGCATTGAGAAGCAGGATCGCCTTATCTTCATCACCAATCTGAACATCTATGTTTTCAAGATCATCCAATGATTTGAAGAATTCATCTAACTGATCTTCCAGCCCCTTTTCATCCGAGAACTTCAAAGAATATAGGCGTTGCTTCATGTAGAGCCTTTTGCCAGCGACTTGGTCGTATACAATGACTCTAACTTTGCCCAAACAGCAGTTGCCGTCTTCTCATTCGCCACTTCGCGTAGGACCTTATCGCTTAAGCACAAGAAATCGTGCTCATCGCCTTTTGATCAAGCTGCCGTTTATTCTTTACGTCTTCAGAGCTGGACTCTTCAGCCTTAGTCTTATCCTTCTCTTTCTCATTTCCCTTTGTTTCAGTTTCTACAAAATCATCCAAAGTATCCGCAAGCCCTTGCTGAACAAGAAGAGATCGCATCTGGATCTTCCATGATGCGAAATCATTCTTGCCGGTGAACTTTTCTGTTTCGAATTTCGCGGAATTCATCGTCGGAGACTTGATTTCTCCCGATCAGCTTCAACCCACTCGATCACTTTCTTCTTTGATTAATCGATTTCTTCTCCAATCAACCGGGTGAGATCGCTTCCCACAGACGGCGCCAATTGTAGATTTACTACGTGAAATCTATTCTCAAATCCTAACAACTACGACAATGAATTTGGAACTATAAATCTAACAAAAACAGAGCACACTCAGTTTACGTGGTTCAGCCCAATAATGGCTTACGTCCACGGAGAAAGATGACTGGAATCTTATTACTTCATCGGAGGATTACAACGACGACTACTAGCGTCTCTCTCTCAACTTCTCTCACACTGTTACAGATCTCACTCTCTCTCTTGGAATGAAAGTCACGTACTCTGCATGAGCTAAGAGCCAGCTAATATACCTAGCTAATAGATGATCTCAACCGTACAAATCCCACGGCTATGATTACATATTACAAACTAACTAACAAGATAACTAACTCCTATTAGCTAATTGCAATCAGGTCCTCATCTTCATGTAGACTTGTAGAAAACCCCCTCCACAGTGGCGGAACTACGTTACTCAATAGTGGGGCAATTGCCCCACCTCAATTTAGCCTAATTATACCTCATGCCATGAAGAAACTCACCCATGTATTAAAACTTGCCCCGCCAAAAATAAAATAATATAAGGGCATATAACTTAAAAGGATAAAAAGATAAAATTTAATTAAATAAAAAGTATTTGACCTTGTCTTACTTTACTTAAAAAAAAAAGTAAACAATAGAGAGGACGAGAGAGAAAATATCAAAATACAATCAATTTCAATCATCTTCTTCATCGTTTTCCTTTCCATTTGTAAAATTGAGATTTTAAGAATCTTCAATCTTTTATCCGAGGTAAATCAATCTTCAATCTTTTAATGGCTGGGATGATTTATTGAATGAAGTGGTGAAGTTCTTTAATAGTCATGATATTGAGCTTCCCAACATGGATGATGTTCGTGTTTGCAAAGATAGATCAAACCGTAACTGTAGGGAATTATTGTAAAAATAATAATTATATAACTTTTATTAAAAAAAATGTTGTCCTAAATATTTTGCCCCCCTACCTTAAGGGGCGTGGCTCCGCCACTACCCCTCCAGCTCCCATGCAAGCAAACTCACAAGAACTTTCATACAACTAGATGGACATGAATGTCTTCCTTAATCATTCAAATAAACAACAAATTGTGTATGCTTTTACTGGAAAAAAAAATCGTATAAGATTTTAGACAACAAGATGAAATAATCAGAGGATGATAGCATAGAAATGATATACTCCATCCGTCCACGAAATAGTTGCCACATTGTGGACGTCACGGATTTTAAGAAAATGGTAGGTAGTTGTGAATTATAGTGAGTGAAGTAGCAAAAGTGACAACTATTTCGTGAACAAACTTAAATAGTAAAAGTGTCAACTATTTCGTAGACGGAGAGAGTATATATATATATATATTGTAATTTATTCCTAAATGAAGGTGTATTTTTTTAAGGTGAGATCTATAAAATTATGAATTATGACAAATATGAAATTTATTTCTATTTATAATTGATTCTAAATTAAAACCATATAATTTTGTGATAAAATAAGAATTTATTATTAAATTCGGTATTTTTTCATAGAGATTTAGAGGTTTTGTTGTAGTAATTGGTTTAGAGAAATGAATGTTCGTAAAATTTCATAGAAATATAGAAATAGATGGGGCTTATTATATTTGTACAGACTGTCTGCATGAAAATTTGGGGAAATGCTGATTTGTTGGGGTTGCTTTTATTTTTAACAGTGTTTGATGGGGGTGGGCTCCACCCATTTGGATTACTTTACTAGTAGTATTATCTTTGGGTTGTGGTTGGGTCTCGTTTCAGGTAGTTCTAGTTGGTGGGACACGTGTTTTTTATTCATTGGTTTTTTGTGAACCATATTCCATAACTTCCTCTTTTTTCTTGTGAAGAAGAGATTAAAAATAAATAGCCATTTTCTGTGTGGACGTGCGGCGGTGCGCGTGGGGGAAATTTTGGTTGAGTTTCGGTTTGACACTGCCACCAAACCCAAAACTCCTAAAATTAATACCTACGTGTCCAACGTATTCCCTTACTTTCTGCCTTTTTCACTAGAGGTGGAAATCGGTTTGATTACGTGTTAATTGCACCGATAACTGAAATAATTGATAATCGTTATATTTTTTTGGAGTTTGCTATTGAAAGATTAACTAAATTTTGTTGGTACAAATATATTTGAAGTTATATTCTATTATTTACATCAAAATTTTTCAAATTGTTATATGTGAATGTGATCATGAAATAAGAGTTCAAACTTCAATCAAAATAAACATGAATTCGAATTTTCTAAGAATTTGTTAGTACACAACACACACTTAAATTTATAAGAGTATTGTCCATTATAAATAAATATATAGGATGCAATAGATTTTATCCAAAATTGTATTATTGTTGAAATATACGATACTTAATTAATTGTATTGCATTATAGTATATGATTGATTATGTTAAAACATAAAACTAGTATTAGTAAATAATAACAATATTATGCTATGAAAGTAGAGTACTACATAAAATATATTAGTAGTAATATTAAGATATAAGATGAGAGTACTACTTGTAATATATTAGTAATAATATTGTATTTAATATATGAATTAAGAATTCGGTTAATTCGGTTATTATCGGTTTAACCGTTCGGTTATCGGTCCGCATTTTCACTAATTTCATTACCGATAACCGAACTGATAATCGTAATATGCGGTTTTCAGTTAAATCGGTTATTAATCGATTAACTGAAATCGAATTTCCACCCCTACTTTTCACGGCTTAATTATCTTACAAGCGCTATTCGAGATTTTGAGATGCAAATTCGATTTATTATGTTTGTGTGAGATAATAAATAATACAGTAGAAACAAATTATACCAGTATAAAATATTAGTGTTATATGTTTCATGTATAATTGAGTTGATAGGGGAATGTATTATATTGCAAATCAATAAATCTGACATTTTAGATTTTTTTAATCAATGATGCGATTTAACGTGTATATAAAGCTTTTGTAGTTTGTATATTACTCCCTCAATCTTGTTTTCAATACAGAGATTAAGAATAAGAGAATTAGTTACAATAAAGTGTTGATAAAGTATTTCTTCCGACTCATTCATATTGTCATCCTACTTTTATTTAAGTGTCCTACTTATATTGTCATCTTTCAAATAGAGAAAATTTTAACCCTTTAAAATCTTTTAAAAGTAATAGGCTCTAACCACATACTGTACTATCTTTTTACTCTTATTTTTAATATCCGTGCCAAACATTAACATGACAATTTTAATGAATAGGAGGGAGTATCTTTTTAGTAATAACCTACTATATTTTTTAGTCAAATAAAGTGTCTTTTGACATAAAGTAAGCTATAATTCTTTCTATAAAAAGAAACATGTCATATTGAATGAGTTGATAAAAAAAAGAAAAACAGATCATATTGAACGAGACGGAAGGAATACATATTTATGTATTAATTTACTGCATTTTGTTATAATGTATATGCATTAAAATAATTCATTTTGTGCATTATTCCATCTGATGAAATATATATAGTTGTAACGTTCCTATATAAACTTGTGTTTCTTCAAAATATCAACCCCGATGTGTAGTATATGTAGTTTCGTTTTTAAGTAAAGGTTTAGGTGAAATCAATCCTTGGATAGCAATGGTTGTAATTAGAGGTTCTTAAGAGAGATTATAAAATAGCTTAGAAAGTAATTAAGAGATAATTATAGTTATTCATTTTATTTGGAATTTGTTAATCCCTATGAAGAACTTATTAATCCAAATAAAATAAATTAAATATTAAATAATTATAATATTTAAAATATGGACCGCACCACAAATACATGTCTTGTTTTCAATACTCAGGGTCGACTTGGATATGTATTTGATTGAAGTATAGTTCCTCTTCATGTCAATTTATTTGAAAGTCTCGTCTAGGAGTATCTTTAGAATTTTTTTTTCCCATTTATTTAACGAGATGAAATATATCAAAACACGTGTTAGAAATCACAATATCTAAGTATAGTTACGCCTTAGCCATATAAAACTCAATTCCGCGAATTTTTTTCAGACCAAATATTCCATTTGAAGTTTGAAAGAGAGGTAGATCACAGAAAGCTAGCACGAGCTTAATATGAGCTTCATAGATGATGCACACTCCCGGGGAACTTATCGCACCGTGCATCAGTAAATTATTTTCGTTAATTTTTTGAATTTTTAATTAAATAAATTATAATTGGTGATTAGTAAATTTTAATGGTAAACTAATGAATTTTAATTACAATTTAATAAACTTAAATTACGAATCAATAATTTTTTTATCGGGATTAACTTTAAGAAAATCTAAGAAAAGTAAAAAGATTTTATAGAATCCCACTTGAAAAAAAAAAGACGGAACGTGCAAATAGCAGTCTTTAGAAGATGTATTGTGAGTGTAGAAGAGGAAAGACGTGTTTTATGAGTCAAACGAAAATGAAAATAGAAGCATATTTTATGAGATGGAGGAAATATATTTTTAAATTGTGGTTAAATAGTTCAATTTTCCCATGTAGAGTCTGGTACTATGAAATCTGATCAATGATTTACAATAAAAATATAAAAAGTAAAACCAAAATCTTGGGCCTAGTTAATTAAACTCGATGGCACCCAATTTATATTGAATTTTTTATGGTAATATTTATACTGATTAAAGAAGCTCAGTTTATGTAGATTAAATAAAGAAGCTCAAATTCAGGAGCCACAAGTTTTTAATATCTTTTGAGCTCAACTCTATTTAAAAGCATGAATGAAACAAAGATATGCATTTAGTGGGCATTTATTTGAAATAGTCAAATTTATTCCTTTATTTCATGGTTTTCACTTTTCCTTTACTGGACCTATTGTTTTGTCAGCGTCTTCATTTATTTTAATAACAATACTAAAGCACTTCAAAAAAAAAAAAAAAAAACATATATATACAATATTAATGCAGTGGCTAACTTTTCACCGGTTTTAGAACGAAATAATGGTAATGTCAGGAAAACGTTAGCAAAAATAAGATAAGGTAACATTTGGAATAAAGCAGCGTTTCTTCAATTTTTATCCAATTTGTCCCATTTTTTACTATTGACGCTAAAAAATAAATAGAAAACCATATCAAAGATTTTAGTTAAATCTGAAACCAAGTCCCCCAACAAAACGTATTCAAACATTGATTCCAACACAAATACAAGGAGTTGGCTTTATTTGTAATATTTCCACAATCACTTTACCCTTTTCCAATATATCAATCCATGTCATGTGTATATTTATGATGTCATCTAATACACGTGGTGAATATTGATACTAATTACTACTAGATGTAGTAAGTAAGGAGTAATGTGTGGATTAATCGAGATAACTGAAGTTCATGTTTTACTAGTTTCGAGATAATAATGGAATATGTTTTACAACTTATTTATTTATTTATTAATTTTTTTTATCCAATGTTTTACAATAGTTCTCAAGTTAAGAACTTTTTTTAAGATTCAAACTGAGATTCATGACGATGAAATCAAAAGAATAGATAACTCTCATTTTGATCATGAACTTGGAGCCAAATTGCAATTTCCAAACTGAGATTCAGATTTTTGCAACTATAATCCACCAAAATTTTCGTCGAATCAAATTTTCAAGTTCCCATCATTCGAGCCCTTGATTCATGAAACCAAATGATGGACTATGACGAGTTCGAGGACATGAACATATTAGGTTCACCTTCGGTACCTACCAACGAGAACGAAGTTGTCCAAATCGGTTCATATGAAAAATATGTAGTTCAGCAGAAATATTGAACGAATTTTAATTGAAAAAAATTTGATACACATTTGTAATATTTTAACAATCACGTTGAAATTATAAATTGAGTCAAAAGTTGTAATTTTAAATGGTAATAATCCGAAAAGAATGATATATCTTGTGCGTAGCTAAAAATTGCATAGGTCAAGCCCCACGAGATGGGCCACTTAAAAATGTTAATGATTGCATACAGACATACAAATATAATGCAAATGACAAATATGAGCCCAACTTAGATGAATCTGCAATTATACTTGTAATTCTATATTTACTAATTTTCAAATTGATACGAAATGCTTATCATGATGACTTTTTTCAAACATGCTAGTACCATGACGTTTGTTTTTTTTTTGGTTGTAAATTGAAGAAACATTTATGATTTTATATGTGTGTATAATTTCTAAACCAGTTATATTTCAAATAATGATATTATCATAGTTTGTCATGGCCTTTGAATCAAGTCAGAAATGCTTTTCACCTTCAACAAAAGTGAAAAATTTCTTGATATTTGGCTTTGAAAGGAGTTTCAAATATGGCTAACGAACGAGAATTAGATTTGTCGTGTGTCTGTTATAAATAAAATATGTGCATGACTCCAACAACAACGGGATGATACATAATTTATTCTCAAAATTTTACTCACATGCCAGACTTGAAATTTCGTTAAAATGGCAAAAATATTTACTAATATACTGAAGGTATCATGTTTAAACTCAATCAAAAAGGTGAATTAAACCTTAAACTATGATTATCATTTAAAAATATTGAAGTACACCATGTAAACCTAACTCCATCAATTTGACTCGACATATCAATGGGATCCGTATAAGTTCCCTCCCTCGTAGTATGTGTGTATGAATTGCGGCATGAAATACATAAAGTCATACACACACATACACACACTGTATATACAGTAGTTGTATTGAATATTGATACGAATATTAGGGTCGCCACACCTATGAAAAGCAGAGTAAATGCGCATTAATATTTATCGCACAAACATGATGACGAGAAAATCTGTGGAAGGAAAGTAGGAAAGCGGTAATTGCGAAATGAATGATTATGGAAATTAAAAAAGATGTTACATTCTCAAATTGACAGAAAAATTAAAGATGGTGGATTGGAGGATTTAATTGATATTTATCGAAATACTTATTGGTGGTGAGCATGTGCATGTGTAAACACACTCGCATTTACTGCTTCCCTCTCATTTATGTATTCACTTAATTTTGGCGTGGCGTCACCAAATACCATCAAACCAAATTTTCTCTAATTTTTTAAGAATGAATAACAGCGTCTTTTTTATTTTTATTTTTTATCCTTCATTGAATTAGAGTTTTATTAATCATATAAAAGTTGTAGAGGCAATCCATAAAATACCCTGGCAAAGCCAAAATGAAAAATACACCACTCTTTGAAAACTAATGAATTTTATCCATTGACTTTTCAAATTGGCTATTGTGACACTTTGAAATGTCTTAACATTCATTAACTTTAATTTTAAATCTAAAAAGGGGACATGTATTTTATACCGTATGCGTATTAATATTTATAAATATCTATATACCCTTTCTATATAATGAATTTCTATGTTATGTATCTTGCTCTAAGATCTCACGCTTTCAAATTGGTATCAGAGCCCTAGGTTTATTTAGGAGTTATATTTAATTTATTATTTAATATAAGTATTATTCCTAACGGAGGAGACATCCAAGTTTACATGGATCCGGACAACTGTCCGAGATGCGAATGTTACAGGAACTATCTTGAATATTTCAAGATAGATAAAGATGATTTACAAGAGGCTATGGCCTACTGGGAGGAACGCTTAAACCAAAGCGTTAGAAGCAGGGATGACGAAGATATTATCTACAGTCATCAAAATAAAGAAAAGAGTCGACGACGTCTCTTTGTTAATGCTTATCTTACAGAAGCATTGACAACACAGATGAACCAGGAACATCAATTCCATAATTGATGGCTCAACATTACTCGAAGGAGAAGGGAATAGCAAATATTCCCAACTACCGAGATATCGTCCCCAGATACCTTTGAAATATCAAGGGATCTAAGGGAGATACAGAAGACGGTGCAACATTATGGCAATAGCTTTTATGGTGTACCAAAAGATTTGTACAGGATATCAATGATGTTAGAGGAAAATAAAAACATCCTCGTAGATATCCAATCAGAATTGAGAAGCTGGAACAGCAACCCCGTTCCGGGCGACTCAGACGGAATTCTTTTATCAATGAACCCACCTACCCAACAAAGGTGGAAGAAGTGAAGAAGGATCCACAAAGTGAAGCTCTCTCAAGAATGCTTCGAGGTGAAAAGTCATGAATCACCCCGAAAGACTCAATCTTGAGGATCTGCAGGAGTTGGCAAAGTCCTTTTCCAACCTAAAAGTGGTCGATTTAAAAATGAACGACCAAATAGTTGCAGGCCAGGGACAACAAGGACCACAGATGGTAATCCCAGAGAGGCAACAAACCCACGACGAGCATATGAGAGATGCTCGTGACTATCATGCCGGAGCAAGGTTTGATCCAGTCACATCAGATGATGCCCAGCTGACGATTAGAAGAACAAGAAGAAGACAACCTAGATTGCAGGATACACCTGTTGGAAAGGTTACCTTGGATCCTATTCATCCATACGGAGTAATGCTCGATATCGATGAAGTCAATTTCATAGATCGAGAATCTGTTATTGATGAATGGGTTTCAGCCATGAGGATCGCAGCAGCAACGCTCGATCTTGACAAAGATGGATTTATTAAAATCCTTGAGACAAGTCTCGCTGGAGTAGTAAAGATTGTTTGGGAAGGGATCTCAACAGATCTCAAAAAGCAATGCTTTGACGGGATCAATTCCTTCACCGAAATGTTTAGAAAGATGACGTTACTCATCAAAAATCATTTCCTTGGAGAAGGATATTTCGAAGGATACGATGAAGAGAAAAGGAAGAAATACTTGATGGCGTTATATAATTTGAGACTTGCTGTCTTGAATCAACAAACGCTCAACAAGTTTTTGCAGCTCTTCACTATTTATCAGCACCAATCAAAAGCTGATGATCGGACTGCAATGGAAATTTTCTTTCCAAAATTTCCAAGTCCACGGAAGGAGATGTTAATTCGAGATTACAAACCAGGAGATCTCGACAACGTAGCCAAAAGGATGTCATATGTACATCAAAAGCTCTCAGAGTGGTGTCAGCAAGCCACAACTTTGAGAAATATGAAGAAGCTGAGGAGGATCAACAAGGCAACCCCTTTAGGCTGTGATGACAATGATCTACCAACGATCATTGGAGGAGAACCACCAAGGCTGAAAAGAAATAGAAAACATAAATCTCAGCCCTACTACAAAGGTGGGAAATCAAGAAGAAGTCCTTGGAAACCAAGAACAATGTGAAGACGACAGAAGGCTAGATTCTACAAATCTGGCCAAAGAAGCGGTCCGAACAGGTTCTCGTCCCAAGGATCAAATAGATCTCAGGAACGAACACCAGTTAAGAAGACTTTCAGACGAACTCACACTAGAGTTAATGAAAGCTTCAAGGATTGCAACTGTTGGACGTGCGGAGCAAAGGGACATATCTCAACAAATTGTCCTGACAACGAGAGAAGGGGTATCCGGAGGTTCGAGTCAACACCAGACATCAAGGATGCCATCTACTACCAAGAACTGATACCAGTATATCAGTTCGAAGATATACCCTCAGACGAGAGTATATACGAGCAAGAGGAAATCTTCAGTGAAGAAGATTTGGATTGGTCGGATGGATCTTCACAATCTGAATCCGACTGACGCCGAGGTGGTTCATCAAGAAAGCAAAGATAGAACCGGCTTTTCAAACCAGACGCTTATCTCGCCAGATATGATGGATAAAATTATGAAAAGAAGCCTGAATATACAAAAATATCAAGGCTTCACGGCATGAGCTTTAGACCAAGTTTTTAGGAACTTCAGTCTAAGAAGTAGGAGACAACACACCGTCTATGGTATTACTAGACGAGAAATGTCTCTCCCAATCGAGCTGACTAGAAATCAAGTGGAGATGCACTTGATTCCAGTCGAGGACATTAGAGCAGATCTGGCTAAGATGAAGCCAGAAATTGCTGAGAAGATGAACTGGATTCACATCGGAGCAATCCAGTTGGTTCTCAAATCTACTCTATTTCTAGGATTGGATGCACCAATCGATATCGCGATATGTAATAGAAGAGTTAGAAGTTTAAAAGATTCCGTTATGGGAACAATCGCCGGGAATCTTTGTGCTGGGCAGGTTGTGGGGATTATATATCCCAAGGTGGCATACAATCTTAATGACGCTAGTTTCAGCAAGGTCCTGACTCTGTATCAGGATTTCAAGCGTAAGGATCTATTGGAAGAAGGAAATAGACCTTATTCTATTACATATCAGGTGTCATATGCACTTTCCAACTCACATCATACTGAGTTATTTTTGGGAAAGCAGTTCATCGAGATACCAGATATATTTAAGAAGGTGACAACGGCGGTTTGTCTCGATAGAATGGAAATCCCTCGATTAAGAGAGATTGACATTCAAATAGGAGATAAGAAAGTCATGAGACACGATCAAAGTCTCAAACTAAATGCAGGAAGACTGTCTTTCCAAGGTGACAGAATCATGTCGCAACCATTTGGAAGGAATCTAATCCAAAATTCTTATCCTCAAACATCCCGGAGAAAAGGGTTGGTAGTAAATCTGCAATGCCCCGAAGGATGGAGAGGAGTTACATTTAGATTCGACACTACAAGATGAGAAACTAATTTCCCTTGTAATGTCTTGTACTATCTGCAGCAATCGGAGATCAACCACTATAGAGGAACCCTTGAAATAGGGGGATCAGATTGGAGATCAAATGAAGAGCTGGACAAGAACTAGACATTCTGGTATTGGGACTTGATTTCCTCGAGAAATACAAGCCATGGAGAAAGATGGGAGAAAGAATGGAAATTACGATTAATAATATACTATTATTAATCGAATGACGAGTCCATTCTCCATATACATCTCTATTGGGATGTTATATGATAAATATAAAGCAGAATATTTTGTTGCTTATATTGATTCGGGAGCAGGAATCTGCACAACAAAGCGAGAAGTCTTTCCAGATGAAGTAGAAGATGATCTGCCTCGTATTGCAGGAAGAGATTTCTCAAAAAAGATCCTACTCTTATCAAAAGGAGTAAAAGAAACGGAGATCTTGATTGGAAGAGCTGGCAATACGCCATGGTATAAGGTGAAAACTCCACCAATCTATTTCCATGATACAGGCGCAGACATTCTGTTAGGAAACAACTTCCTACAGATGTTCAAGAGATTTACTCAGGATAATGAAAATAGACGATTGGTGTTCACAACCAATTGTGATCATAAGATCATTGTCCAGAGGATGCGAAGGGCATTTAACCGACAAATGCCACTGATATTCCGCAGCAAGCGTGGTGATGAAGGAAAACTTTGTCATCCAAAAATGAAGGATCAAAGGAGATTCAATGAGGCAGTCCTAAGCTGCATCAGAGAAGAGGATCTCAAGGATGAAGAAATTCAGATCCTTAAAGTATCCTTAATATCCAATCAAGATATTAGGGGAGAAACACAAGTGTCCTTGGAAGATGTTAAAAGGAAGATCAGAAGAAGTTACAATGAGAATCCTTTGGCATGGTGGGACAAAAACAAACTCAAAGCAACCTTGAAGATAAAATCGGACAAGGAATATGAGTTTGTCAGATATAGACTAGTTTTGATGAATCTTTACAGCAGCCCCAGATTTCTGGTAAGAAATCATGGTGAGATCAAACGAGGTAAACCCAGACTTGTTATAAACTATAAAAGGATTAATGATATTCTGGAGTTTGATGGATATTTTATCCCAAGTAGGGACACCTTATTAATTGCATTAGGAATGCTAAGGTTTTCTCTAAGTTTGATTGCAAGTCAGGATTCTACCAGATTCGCATGGAAGAAAGCAGTAGAAAGTTTACAGCTTTTTCTACTCCACAAGGGCATTATGTTTTGATCGTGATGCCAATGGGGTTAGCAAATGCACCCCAAATATTCCAGAGGAAGATGGATAATCTTTTCAAAGATTATTTTTCTTTCATGTTTGTCTATATTGATGATATTTTAATAGCATCAAAAAATATGGAGGAGCATGCCAAACATCTAGATATCTTTGCAGATGTTTGTCACAGGGAAGGTCTTGTACTGTCAGAAAAGAAGGCAGTCATTGCAACCAGAAAAAAAGAATTTCTGGGCATTGAGATCGATGAATCAGGAATTGTATTACAAGATCATATTGTGCAAAAGATCCAGACTTTTTCTGAAGATCTAAAAGAGAAGAAACAACTTCAAAGTTTCTTGGGAGTTGTTAATTTTGCAGGAGCATTTATCAAGAATCTTGCAAAATATAGGAAGGTATTCAGTCTTCTACTGAAGAAGGTTGTCCCGTTCATCTGGATAGATGAACATAAAAAAGGGATGAGAGAGTTAAAAGAGGTTTGCAAAAATCTCCCAAAACTCTCGATACCCCAGGACGAAGATGACTTAGTCCTATGTACGGATGCAAGTGATTATTGGTGGGCAGTAGTCTTAACCAAGATCACTCCCAACGAAGAAGAGCCCTGCAGATATTGTAGTGGTTTATTTCAAGAAAGTGAGGCTGTGAGATGGCATATCAACGAGAAGGAGTTTTTTGCAGTGCGAAAGACGTTTAAAAAAATGGCATTTATTTTTATTAGCAAAGAAATTTACTTTGAAAGTTGATAACACACAGGTTAAAGCTTTCTTAAGAAACAAGATGGAATCTAAACCTGAGAAGGCTAGATTAATTAGATGGCAGGCTGAATGCCAATATTATATTTTTGATATTGTCATTATAAAATCTCATGAAAATGTTCTTGCAGATTTTTTGACAAGAGATGGAGCCAGCTGAAGCAAGATCCATCCTAACAATCCAAAGACATTTCAGAGATAATCTGGAATTGCTTTTTAACGAATGGAACGAGTGCGTTCTTCATGCTAAACAAGCAGGAAGATTGCAAGTTGCTGATGAGATAAAAGTCACCAGTAGAATATAGACATGCTTGCTTACTCAGTGTTAACTCTGGGAAGCAATGCAACTGGTCCTCCTCCGGGCTTCCAAAGAACCTTTGGAAAAATGAGAGTTTCGAGTACAGGGCTCTAAACCTGTAGCAGGGGATTCCAATACCCTTTGCCCAAGTCCTAAGTTGGTGGTTTCTTCAGAACTATTGGCCCAAGGAGAAGATGAGCTTCAGGGGTCACACCCTAAAGTTTCATGTCAACCTAGCACCTCTGGGGATAAAGAGGGAGAGATTAATCTTAGGCCAATGACTGGCACTTCTAAGATTAATACTGACAAAATTGAAGTTTCTTCTCCATGGCAGGTTTATCAAGCCAGTTGGGAGAAGCTTGTTACCAGAAGAAATATCAACCCAGAAAAAATGAAGGTTGATGTTTCGGGGAAATATCCTCAAGTATGGACAATGACAAGGTGCTGATTCACACGAAATCAGGAGGTGGTATGATTTTGGGGCATTAGCCTCAGTTTATACTACATCGCCATCATTCACAGAGATCAAAGGCCTACCTAAATGGATCCAAGAAGCTGTGCATAATTCATGGGCTAACAATTCATCTCTTAGCCGAGGTGATATACTGGAGTTATACTTTATCAGTGCAGTTCCAGAACCAGCAGGAAAAGGTAACCATAAAGCCTTTAATTACATAAGGCTTAGGAGACCTGATACCAGTGCCTTAGGAAGAATCAAGGCACCAATGGAGGAAGGGACTACCCCAGTCTCAATTATGCCAGAAGATCTCATCTAAACCAGAAGAGCATGGGGTCTATGGGTCTGTCTTATGGAGATGGAAAAAGTCAAGTTTCCATTCAAGTTCTTCCAAAACTCAGCGAATGGATCATTCTTGTTAAACACTATGACAAGAAACTCGACCAATTTTGCAGAGGAATCTTTCGAAAGAAAAAAGACTTTGCTCTGGGAAAACAAGATTGCGGGAAGCAAGGAGACTCATCGCAAATATTGCAATATGGCTCATTTCGGGCAATGGTCTGAACGCATATGTTCGGATTGTCCAACCCAAAAGGAACCAGAATTCGGAAAGGGCTTTCTACCTAGAAGAGGAAAAGAGAAGGTCTGTTCCAATGAGTATGCAGAGCACAAGGCACTGCCAAGAGCAAGGGTACCCAGGGCCCCGGGAAAAAAGTAGATTCCCGACACAAGATAAATGAGTCTTGTGACTCTAAGCTGGAAAACCACTCACACAAAAGAAAACGACAATGGTGGGTGGATGAACAGAAATTACCCACTAAACTAGAAAGTGGATAAAGCTACAAGAGAGGACCACTACCATGAAGTAGTGATCCACAAGTCACGGGTCATTACCTTCACCTAAAAGAAGGTTGTCTTCATGCGATTATGGGACCAGCATTATGAGAAGTTGGCTGTCCTCATTAGATAGTGGCCGGACCCTCTTCACGTGAAGAAAAAAAGCCAAGGATAAAGTATCCGAGGCAATAGGAGTGATAGAGGTTTTCTATACCTCTATTTAAGCAAGTAGAAGTTGAAGGAGAAAGGGAGATCGGGAAAAATACCATAAAAAACCCACAACAACAAAATCCTCTCTGCTTCAAATCTTAGCATAGTTTTTTCTTTTCTTTTCTTGATGTATCCAAGTACCGCTACCATTGGTAGCTAAAAGAGTCTGTCTCCTCCCTAAAGGGGATATACTCATGTTTTAATAAGTTTTATATAATTCCTAAATAAAGATTTGGGCTTTTGCTCATCCCTTCCATATTTAAGATTTTCTTAGTGTATCGACGGAGTACCATACGCCCTTGGTAGGAAACGAAATAGGGCTGTGATGTGTGTTGCTGAAGGGGTCCGTTTTAAGCCGGCAGAGGCTTTGGAATATCTCCGGTTGCGATCGTGACGGTTGGGAACGTGTTTGCCCGTAAAACTCCGGCGGATATCTACCCGACAACATATTGGTCAAAGAGGTATGAAGTCAATATACGCAGAATCTACTTTATACGGAAGTGTGATGGGCCTGATAGGTATTAAATTGTTTATCTCCAAATTGAAAATGGATTTAAGTACGCGAAGTATATAATAGAGAAATTCAGTAGAAGGGTAAAAAAAAAATTGCATATACGTTCGTATACAAGAACATATAATTTACATGTTTATACGGATAATTGTTTGTATTTATCCCACAAATTATTAAAAATACTTTATTGTTTTGCTAATGATTAATGAGTGGGACCAAATGTAAAAAACATTGATTTTGGAAGAAGGGTGTATTTTTCATTTTTGCATTACCAAGGGTATAATAAATTTCTTCCCAAAGTTGTACAACTATTGATCATTTTTATTAGTCCATGCTTGGGGAAATTGTAAGATACTTGCATCCAAAAGAATGCCCTAGTGACAATAATTAATTTTCATAAAATTGGCATAATGTTTTTTCTAAATAAAGTGTTGACTTTTTATGGACCTTGAAACCACATGTCCAAGAAGAAACTGAGGATACTCTTAGGGCATTCACAACAGTGGGCTTTGAAGCCCTAGGGCTATGGGTATTTTAGTGGGATCCTAATGATTGATAGCCCGGACGTGAAATTTTCATTATGGAGAAGCCCGACCCCTAGGACTATCGAATGATTGATTTTGTATTTAATTTTGATTTTTTTTGTAATATATAACAAATTAATTATCTAAAAATATAGAATTAAAACTCGAACAATTTTATTGAATTTAAAAAACAGATACGAAAAATACAATAATATTGAAAACAAAACTAGAGCTAGTTGAGCGCACCGAAACGCGTCCAAATTTCTTCAATCAAATCATCCGCAAGACGCTCGTGGGCCGTTGCATCTTGAACGCGAGCTCGTCTCTCAATATATTTTTCGAATTCACGCGTTCCCCATGATTACTGGTGCCGTATTAACCTCCTTGTCGCCCCTTACGCTCGCTTCCGGAACAAATTGATTTGCTTGGTGTCCCTCATCTTCGATGATCATGTTATGCAATATGATGCAAGCATAGATGACGTCGCTTAAGTGTTCTCAAAAATGCAACCGAGCAGGACCCTTTATAATTGCCCAACGAGCTTGGAGGACACCGAAAGCCCTTTCAACAACCTTTCGTGCAGCTTCTTGCATCTGAGCAAATCGGCATTTCTTTGGATCAGTTGGAGCTCGTACTGTCTTCACGAATGTAGCCCACTTCGGATAGATGCCGTCGGCGAGATAGTATCCCATTGAATGCTCGCGGCCATTTGCGACGAAGGTGACTGGCGGGGCTCTCCCATGGAGAATGTCGGTGAAGACGTCGGATTGATTGAGCACATTGACGTCGTTGTTGCTGCCGGAGACACCAAAAAAGGCATGCCAAATCCACAAATCTTGTGAGGCGACTGCTTTAAGGATGATAGTAGGATAACCCTTTCGTCCAGTTGTGTACGAACCTCGCATTTTGTTGGACAATTCTTACATGCCCAGTGCATGCAATCGATGCTTCCGAGCATACCAAGAAATCCATTACTTGCCTCGTGCATTGCTACGAGTCTGGCGACGTCAGCGCTGTTTGGCCTCCGCAGATATACGTCACCGAACGCATCTTTGATTGCCTTGCAAAAATTCTTGAGGCATAGTGTACCCGTTGTCGGTCCAACGTGCAGATATTCGTCGTATTGATCGGCCGATCCACCGTTGCCGAGTTGCCTCAAAGCAACACTGCATTTGATCCATGGGAGAAGCCCCAGTCTTCCAGTTGTATCTGGACGTCGTTCAAAAAAAGGCTCCCGAGCAACCAAAGTGGCGGCTATCTGCACGAACAACTTCCTACTCATGCGAAATCGGCGGTGAAATACATTTTTGCCCCAAATCGGATTCTCGGCAAAATAATCGCGAATAAGGCGTTGTTCGGCCTCTTCACGATTCCTATAAATGTACGTTCTGCACGATGACTCTGCTTCGTCGTCATCTTCAAAGTACTCGCGGTAGAGATCAATGGCTTTCTGACCCAGCTGGAGTACCTCATCACGTACCTTCTCATCTTCTTTAAGATCGAAGAATTCTCCGTTCCAAGACATGTTTGTTCTTGAATATTGTTTGAAAAAATTAACAAGAATGTTTTTTTGTTGAGAATTTTTGTGGGAATGAAGAAATAGAGAAGGTGTGGATGTTGAGGGATGAATGAGATGTATTTATAGAGAAAAAATAATTATTACCGTTTGAGGTTTTGAATTATTTATTATTATTTTTTTATTTCAGAATTAAAAAAAAAAATTCTGCACAAAGGGAGGAGGCGACGTGTGTCCCTTCTCCCCTCAATTCTTCCACCTAGACCCCGGGCTTCAAAACGCCAGGGCTTCATTTGTGAAGCCCGCCCGCCGCCCACCCGAAGCTTCTCCAACGGTGGCGCCCTCGTCAAGCCCGGGCGTTCTCCTCCTTCACCCGCACGAAGCTCGGGCGTTATGCCACCGTTGGAGACGCTCTTATCATTATATCAGTAGGCTTAAAAATTAAAATCAAGCTACATTATTTGCTAAAACATAATTGTAGATTCTTAAATGAGAAATACCCCAAAACTAGCCATTTTGAAGTTGTGTTTTCAAATTCTAGCCACTCCCCTTTTTTCTTTCAAATTTTAGCCTTTTTTTGAATTTTTTGACTTTTATACCCTCCTCTCTTATATTCCCATTTTTTTTATTACTATCTATCTCTCAAACCCCTCCTCTTCTCAACACTCTTCCTCTTCTTCTCCTCCTTTCTTCTCGGCGGCCACCACTACCATCTCCTCGCCGCCGCCACCTCCTCATCCGCTTCTTCCTCCTCCTCCACCTCCTCTCTCTCTCTCTCTCTCTCTCTCTCTCTCTCCTTCCTAAGATCGGTAACTTTCAACAGACCCCGACCTCGCCGCCACCACCTACAACCGCGACTTCGACCTCGCCGCCGCCATCTACCTCCCCTACTACGCCGCCACCACTCTGACAACGATTTCACCCTCACCACCACCGCAAAGAGAAGCGAGACGATGAGAGGAAGCGAACCGCGTAACCCCCGAACCTCGATTCACAGCGACGGTGCCGAAATTTCTGAAAATTCAGTCGCGTCACACCACCACCTGAGATCTGGATTTTTTCTTTTTGTTATTTCACAATTAAGTTTTTGTTACTGATCAAAAAGTTGTGTGTTCTTTTTGTTCAGTCACAAAATATTATGTGTGTTTTTTTTTGTTCAGTCACAAAAAAAAAATCTTGTGTGTTTCTTTTATTCAGTCACAATTTTTTTTTGTTCAGTCACAATATGAGTTGTTTTTTTTTAATTCAGCCACAAAAAAATTTGTGACCTTCGATGACGACGAATATTATGTGTGTTTTGTTTTGTTCAGTCACAAAAAAAAATATCTTGTGTGTTTCTTTTGTTTAGTCACAATTTTTTTTTGTTCAGTCACATTAGGAGTTGTTTTTTTTTTGTTCAGTCACAAAAAAAATTGTGACCTTCGGCAACGACGGCGGTGGCAGCGACTGACGACTTTTTTTTTTTGATGAGTCACAAAAAAAAAATTGTGACCACCGACGGCGGCGGTGGACGGTGGCAGTGGCTGCAACTAAGAAGATTATTTTTTGTTTTTTTGTTCAGTCAAAAAAAAAAAATTGTGACCACTGGCGACTGCGGTTGAAGTGGCGGCGACGACGAGTAAGATTTTTTTTTTAGTCACAAAAAAAAATTATGATCACCGGTGGCGGCGGCGGCGACTAAGAGATGAAGAGTAGAAAAGGTGAGAGATGAAGAAATGAAAGAGTGAAAATAAAAAAGTAAAATAAAAAGTCATGGTAACAAAAATAAATTTTGTGAATGGACTAGACATGTAATTTTCAATCTTAAAAGAAAGGGTATAAAAGTCCAGAATGACTAGATTTAAAAAAAAATGAGAAGGGCTAAAATTTAAAAACACAAGCTAAGAATGACTACTCTTAAATTTCCCTCATTCTTAAATTACAGATAGATATTTATATGGGGGCGGGTTTTAGTTTATTTTTTGTTGATAATAAGATTCGAACTCTTTTAGTTTTAATTCGTCTTAGTACTCCTCATCAATTAATCAACATATAGTTATTAAATTAAACTTCATAAATCATAATAAGTAGGATATATTATTATGATTTATTATGAGGTTGCATATGTATACAAGCTCATTCTTGGATTAAGTCTTCGGGGTTGCATCATGTTATTTTTTTAGATCGACCTCAAATTAGTATTTGATGTTGTTTGAATATGGACTCAATCTGTTTTCGAGTTCAGGGACATTGTGGATAGTTTTTTTTTAAGTAAAATAAATTAATAACGCACGAGAGGTGCAACCCAAAACAGATTACAAGAGTTACCTATCAACAAAACAAACTATGACGATTAACTAGATCAAAGCAAAGTGATGGATTGCAAATCCAATCACCTAAATTGTGGATAGTTGTCTTCGTCTCCTTATAAAGTTTATGAATTTTTGTATTAATCTTGTTCGTCATACTATCAATTGTGTTGTGTGGCACATAGTTTAGCTAGGTATATTGGAGTGCTTATGGTTTGGGTCGAGCCACCCCCTTCGTGGATGATATATATTATCGACAATCTCTTATTTTGCTCTGAGAGATTTGAATTGATGATTTAAAAAAAGTATAATGACACATAATTAATTAGATAATCAATTGTTATCTAAAATCTAAGCCTATTACATACTGTATTTCTTAAAAGTTAATCAAAATTTGAAGAATGTGTTGGGTCGAAATTTAAAGAAAAATAAATTAATGCATCCGACTTGTTGGCTTGACATATAATAATAGATAATAGATATGCATGACGTATGTATCATTTATTGAAACTGGGTACATATTATCAAATATGGGTAGATATATGATGATATATACTTGAAATGGACGGAGAAACAAATGGAGTAACCGAAATTTGGTGAGTGCATTAGTCCTCCCACGTAACAAATTAATACTAGTATCTACTAGTATGCAGTTTGGCCAACCAACTATAAGAATTAGATTTTCCCAACTGAAAAAGGGAATTGGAATTTAAGTTTCATCTTCTCAAGCTGTATTTCATTTCGAGAAATCAATCAAACTGCTTGAATTTTATTAATGTTAAGTAAATTTTTAGTATCGCCATAAATATGAATACAGTATATGTATGACCCGTGGTGGAAAATGTTGAGGTAGGCCACAATTAAGGTCCACAACCTTGGAATTAACTTGCAAAATAGATTTTGGGGAGATTATGTGGGGATAGATTTTCTGATGCATGTTGGTTGAAGGCAAGTAATACCGACCAAGGAATTAATTGTTCTTTATATGGGTTGTTTTGTTCGAGTGATTAGGCTCGATTGATACATAATTATATACATATTTGATTTGAATGATTTGATCTGTTATGAAAAACTAGGTCCTTGATACTATTTATCAATTGAGTGATAATTTATCCTTTCAAATGTGAGGTGATTATTAATTATTCATATAATCCCATCTTTACTTATCAATCTTATCTATCCTATTATCCAAACCTAACACAACCATAGTGTATATGATGCGGCTTGATTTCATCACTTCAAAGTTCAAAGTCAATAACACTATACACATACATATCCTTAAGGGCAGACGTAAAAATATATTTGTGAAGATACTAAAACTTTATCGACCAAGAGGTACTACAATAGAAAATTTTCAATAAGTACATGAACTTAAGTTTCAAAGAAGGGGAATAAAAAAGTCAGCAAACCCTAGCACCCTTACATTCGCGCATCTTGTGCATATTTATATACAAATGTTAATTCATGATTATGAGAAAACATTAGATTTCTATAAAAAAAAGGAGTATTTTGTAAGCTAATACATATTTTATTTTATAATTACTTTTTATTTGTTAAGAAGAGAATGTGTAATTCTAGTCACTTTAAGATAATAAAGATAAAATCAAGCCATAATATTAGAATAAAGTCATAAATAAAGATAAATACTATTCCCTAGCTATTTATTGTATGACAATTGTTTTGGTGCAGGTGTTGTATGATAATTATTTTAGTGCAAGTGTTGTATATTATACACCTATTTTTTGTCTTTAGTGTATTTTGTCTTTTAGTGTTTTATCTTTAATTTTTTTTTCCTTTTTTTAATTTCCAGCTTTTTTGTTCTTTTTTTTCATTTTGTTTTATTTCCAGATTCTTTTATTTGTTTTTTCTGTTTTTTTTTTTAATTTTTTTTGCTGTTTTTTTTATTTCCATATATTTTTTTATTTTTTTCTGTTTTTTTTTATTTCCAGATTTTTTTCTTTTCAGATTTTTTTTCTGTTTTTTTATTTTCCAGATTTTGTTTTTTTTTCTTTTTTTTTCCAGATTTTATTTTGTTTATATTTTGTTATTTTCCACATTTTCTTTATTTTTTTTCACCTTTTCTTTTTTGTTTGCCTCTTCGTTTTTTCAACATTGTTGCGACGAAATGTAATGATTGTGAAACTTTACGTTTCTTAATGACAATGTTTACTTTTTCAATAACAATAATTACTTTAACGTTTGATTAAAAGTGAAACTTGTCAAGTTCAAAAGTAAATTTTGTCGTGACGAAATGTAATGATTGTGAAACATTACGTTTCTTAGTGAAAAAATTTACTTTTTGCAACGATAATAATTACTTTAACGTTCGACTAAAAAGTACAACATGTCATGTTTAAAAGTAGACATTGTCGTGACGAAATGTAATGATTGTGAAACTTTATGTTTCTTAATGACAATGTTTACTAAAAAATTTAAAAATAAAAAAAATATGGAAAAAAAACTGAAAAATTAAATCTGTAATGAAACAAAAAAAACCTGCTAAAGAGAAACTTGGAAAGGAAACAAAAAACCTAGAAAAAAAAAAAAATAGCAGGCGCGTGCATCACATGCGCCGCACGTGGAAGTTGTATACCATACAACCAACTCATCAGAACACGCCTTTTATTGCATTAATGTACTCTACTTAATACATCAAATTTTTGTTCAACGAAAAGATAAATTAAACTTTTTGAATTTCTATTTTTTGATAAGTTTAGAAGTATTTAGAAATAACAACTAAATTTATAACTGTTCGACGAGAAGACCATTTTTACATTACGAAGATAAATTAAGCTTGGTATAATTTTTCCAGTAATTAATGAATTCAAGTAAAATCAGAATGTTAGTAGTATTACTTAAGCGGCGCCATACATGTACTGTAAAAAATAGAGAGATGATTTGCATCTTGTTACGATTGTATCATTGAAATTGAACCATCTCCACATAAGTCGGCATGTGAACCTCCATTTTTATATAACAATCGTAGTAAAATTGGAATAACAATCTTAAGGTTCACAAATGTGTCCCAATCCGAGTCTCATGATGTAGTTGAACAATTCTAATATAATTGAGTAGTATAATCATTAAAAAAAAAAAAAAAAAAAAGGATTGCAAAAAAGAAAGGTACTGCTGGTGGAATTGGGCCTCCAGACTCCAGAGAAATTTTGGAAAATGAATTTATTCTGTTTGGGGAAAAATCACCAGGCCCAAGTTTGACTGAATCCCGAAGAAGCCCAAATGTAACTCATGATGGCAATTCAGTAAATAATAGCCCAACTCGTGTGCGTTTTCATTAGATGGTCGAAATTTGACCGTTGCCACTCTACCGCCTCTTAATACATAATACATGGAGTACTAATGAAATTCCCCCAAATCAAAAGCCCTTTCTTTTCCGTAGCCGTTGTGAGATCAAAGAAAGTAAAACGAGCGAAACTGCAATCTATCATTCTCTATCTATAATCAAAAAGAAGTTCGAGCAAATAATTTGGGAAAATCATCCCGTGAGTTCTCTCTCTGAAAATCTTGTAAGTTATCGTTGTGATTTCTGATGGTTGTCTCGTGATGTACTCGGACTGTGTGTGTTAAATCTTTTGCACAATGTGTGTTTTTCATATGTGAATTTTGTATGTTTTAAAGCTTATAGCAGGTAGGAGTTGATTATCAGTGATGATGCTTTAATTATTATAACTTTGTCCTGATCGAGTAATATCAGAATGCGCTGGAAATGAATTCTTGGAAACCATCGATTTGCTTCTCTCTTTTCTTTCCTTTTAATTCGTTTTGTCCTTGTCTCTATGTGTTGTCTAAAATGACCTGATGTTTAGTGCGCAACCTTTTTCCATCAATCGTCTAATATCTTAAAAGTAATGGAACTTTTCGGTTTTAAGTTAGGATTTTGATGTAAGATGAAATGAAGGTGGATCGGAAATAGGAATTTTTAGATGTAATGGCGGATTTATAATTTCTGATAGTTTTACATAGGGTTTGGCCGAGGCAGGAAGGGAAGTAATGTTAATGATTTGAGGCACACTTCTTTACCTTTTATATTTCTTTGAATCTATTGTGATATAATTGATTATGTTCACTTGTGAAGAAAAAGTGTGCATTTCAAGAAAGGTTTAAAGATAATAAAGAAGGTTTCTGGGGATAATGTACAATATGGTGATGCCTCAATGAAGTGCTTATATTATAGGCCAATTAAGGATTCGTGAAGTCAGAAACTATTATTGGTGTTTAATCGATTGTTTCGTTTTTGATCAGGTAATGATTATTTATATACAACTTCGTTTGAAGATGGCATGGTCATATTGTATAGGTTTATATAAATTAGTATGTTATATGAGATACCTCACTATCAGCTATCCTCTCCAACTGCAGAGGGATTTTGAAATTCA
Source organism: Schizonepeta tenuifolia (assembly GCA_029490685.1). Taxonomy (NCBI): domain Eukaryota; kingdom Viridiplantae; phylum Streptophyta; class Magnoliopsida; order Lamiales; family Lamiaceae; genus Schizonepeta; species Schizonepeta tenuifolia. The sequence continues at coordinate 12,252,254 of CM055955.1, read as the reverse complement.
AATTCTTGTCGTTTTTGCTGATTCCTTTTTAATCTCAAATTAGTTCTTGGTTTTTCTGATTTTGGTTTTGATATGCAGCTTCAGAGCAGCACATTTTACTGAAAACAAGTACTTATGGCAACTCCAGCTCAACGCAGGATCCAAGATCAGAACCTAAACTTTCTCTTCAGTGGTAACTCTTTCATATTATAAAAATCACAATTTTGAAGAAGATTTTGTTTTATGGATCAATCTATGATAGATGTTTGCTCATGCATTAATATCTGCATTAGGCACTACTCCTGGGGGAAAGACTGATATGACCAAAACAGATAAGAAAGGAGGAGGTCTCGGTGGAAGGAAAGCGCTCAATGACATATCAAACTCAAGAAAGCCTTCTGCATTTCCCTCTGTGAAGAAAGACAGCTCCATAAATGTCATTTCTATTGACAAGGATCCTTCAGCTGTTAAAGGAAGATCATTGAAGGTGCCTGAGAAAGGAAAAGTTGGTGGTAGGAAAGCACTCACTGACCTCACAAACTCTGTCAAGCCACGACCAAAGCAGGTGCCAATTTTGGGCAGGAAACTGAATGTTGTTGCAGAAGAAGCCGAGGAGAGATTTCTGCACAATCATCATGAGTGCATCAAAGCTCAGACGATGATCGTGGATAAGGAGTACTTCATGAAGTCAGTAGGACTGGCTAAGAATGGTACTTGCAGAATTTACTCTTGAACATTTATCAACTTGATGCATTATCTATCCCTATTGAGTGATTAGTATTGCTATTTGTTATAGCAGCAGATATAAATGCACTGCCATCAGCAAGGAAGGCACTTCCATTGTCGTCAAAAAAGGTAGTTTTTTTTTTTTGCTTTTTATCAATTTCATCATCACCAAGAGAGCTGGTTTTGTGACAAGAAGTATAATTACTCGTATTTTCAGGTGGAGAGTTATATGAAAGATTTGGTGGTGGAGCATGTGGTTGATCAAGCTGAGCTTCGTGGCTGCTTCTCGCCTGCGTGTCGATCTCCTCAGTCGCCCAAGGCACCGTCGTATATGATGAGCTGCTGGGAGGATGACAGTTTTTCTGATCTTATGGTGATTGAGTCACCTAAACTCAAGTAGCTTTATGATAATTGGATTCGAGGGCGATTATCTGATGATAATCGGGTTTATCATGCTCAAACTCAACTAGTTTGACTGCTTAATAATAGTTTACGTTTGTATGCCCTTTTTTTGCTGCGTGTTGTAGTTATTAGTTAGTACAATGTTATTGCTATTATCAACTAGCTTTTCATCATTTTGCAAGAAATGTGTTTCAATTCATATTTTGCCACCTCATTTTTTTATTTTGCTTTTATACTTAAACATATATAATAATAAAAAAATAAAAAAAAAAACTTATCACCACAATTTCCAACGCTAGTATTCACGCCGCGGCAAGATTGTGGAAGATCGGCCCCCATTATGGAGTTTGTCATCATATTTCGTTATGTTTTGTAAATATTTCATCATATTGTGTTCTTAGAGTTTGTCATATAATATTTCTATTTTCTTTTTAATGTATAAAGCAATCACAGGAGCCATATAGAACGAAAAGTTAATATTTTTGCTTATTTATTTGTATAAAAATTAATTTTTGATCTAGTATTTAAGCAAAACATCAATAAATTTGTTGAATTTAATCATTTATTTATGTATATTGTCTTTGTGGTTTAATGCATTTGTGATATATTGGACTTGTACGTGGCAAAAAAAAAAAGCGAAAAAAATAAGGTGGCAAAATTGCTTATTTGGCATGTATACGTGTACGTGACGTGTCAAAAAGTTCATTAAACTCACTTCGGACCTGAAAAAGGGGCAAAAGTGCGGATAAAAAAAATTATGGTCCTTTTTTGAGGACCCGTCCAAAAAAGTCATTTTTGCCAAAAACTGAAAAGTTACGGTCCTTTTAACCAGGTTAGCTAGTTGAAATATAGTGCTTTCTATTTGTAAAGGTTGGATACGAGATGATTTTAGTTGTTTTTTTTGTCTACAACAATAAGGCGACGTTTTTATGTTTGATGATGAATGAATGATTCATTTCAATGCCAATTTTTGTTCTGTCACATTGGAAGAATCATTTAAATGGACACTCTAAAAAATCTGTGAATTTTTTCATCTCATGCGCAGCAACATTGAAATTTCATTTCAAAGCGCGCTCTTTCATAAAAGCGTTATCAGAATTTAAATGAAGAACACGTGTTACCATTTACAAAACCTCATCTCGAATACGAAATCCCACTCTTCTTCATCAGTCTGCAGCAGCAAACATCACCACCACGGAATGGGGGCTCTCGGACTCCCCTACCTCACCTCTCTCTCATCCGCCGCGGCGGCGGTTCCGTGCCACAACTTCTGCCGCCATCTGCGTTTCCCTCTTCGTTCCCTATCTGTGGCTAAATTTTCTGTACAAAGTAGCACCGTCGAGAAGGAGATCGCCGAAACTCCACCTGAACTTGAGCCTAGCTCGCAGAAGCACATACTACAGCCAGAAAAGGATCAAGTAATCACTCCTAGATCGCAGGATTTCAATGCCTGGTACTTAGACATAATTGCGAACGCGGAGTTAGCTGATTATGGTCCTGTTCGCGGCACCATGGTTATTCGTCCCTACGGCTACGCCATTTGGGAAGCAATTCAGGTTTATTCCCGTTGCTTCCGGTCCTCAGTCGGTTAGGGTTTTGGAATTTATGCTAAATAGTTTCTTAATATGCAGGATTATTTGAATGTGAAGTTTAAGGAGACCGGTCACAGTAATATGTATTTTCCTCAGGTGAGTTTTTTTTCCATCACTTGTATCAGAATATTGGATATTCATACACAGTTAGTTCTGTTTTTTAATTGTTTGGTTATGACGGTGGCATTGATAGTGAGGTGGAATTGAATCAATTTACTTTCCTGTATTGATGAACTTGTGAGATGTCCTAATGATGATTGAAACTCTTCAAAAGTTATCTTTGAGAGCATTGAGATAAGTAAGTCATGTATCAAATCAGTGGGCATACAACGAATTCTGCCATGTCTGCTGTTTCGGTCTAATCTTGGTAGTTTAATATGCAAAAAGGGTAAAGTGGTTATGTGAGGTTACTGCAACAACCCACCTTTAGTTGTTGTTGCCTGAAATGGATAGTCGAATCTGAGGATCAAGAAGAATCCTCAGAGGACGTGTGAGATTGTGTAAAGTTTAAAGTTGTTAGTTGGGTCTCAAATGACAGAATTCAACAATAATTTTTTATTTTTTATCTAGGATGTTATCACGTTTGAGGATTAGTCATCCCTTTTTGAGGGTTCACCTATTACTAAAGAAATTGTTAGTAGTATCAAGTGTAAAATTAGGGCCTTTATTTTTTTCTCAGCTCTTAAATTATGTCTGGTTGTCATTCTTGAGACTCAATGCTGATACTTGTGACTTGTCCCCTTGTTAGTTGTGAGATGGGCTTTAAGTGGCTACTACTCAGTTGACTAACCAATTACTAGGATTAAATTGCATATTTTTCTCCTGGCATGGTAGTCAGACTAAACTTACGACTTCTAAATTGACAACAATTGCAGTTTATCCCATACTCATTCATTGAGAAAGAAGCTAGCCATGTTGAAGGTTTTAGTCCAGAATTAGCTCTGGTGACGGTTGGAGGAGGAAAGGAGCTTGAAGAAAAGCTTGTGGTAGATATTAGTGGCTATAGCATTTCAATATTCCTTATTCTCCTATTTTTAAGGATTCATCATTTTCCTCAGACTGATTGATTTAGAAGATATAACCTGAGTGTACCTTTTGATTATTGTACTTCTTGAGGTTCTGGCAGGTTCGACCCACAAGTGAAACAATTGTCAACCACATGTTCACTCAGTGGATTCATAGTTACCGCGATCTTCCACTAATGATCAACCAGGTATTTCTGCATCTGTTTCCTAGTCTGAAGGAACATCCAGTCATCCACACTCTTATTTAATTGTTTAGTTTTATTCAGTGGGCAAATGTGACGAGATGGGAAATGCGCACAAAGCCATTTGTGAGAACTCTGGAATTTTTATGGCAGGAAGGTCACACAGCTCATGCCACTCCAGAGGAGGCAGAAATGGAGGTTAATTTCCTCTTTGTTTGATAGAACTGAATTTCCTCTTTCAGGTTTCAGCTAATGCTTTTTATTATGTGGAACTGCAGGCATTGCAGATGATTGATGTGTACACAAAATTTGCTTATGAGCAAGCTGCAATACCTGTTGTTGTGGGTCGCAAATCAAAGGCTGAGACCTTTGCCGGTGCTTCAAAAACCTATACCATTGAAGCAATGATGGGTGATCGGAAGGCTTTACAAGCTGGAACTAGCCACAACCTTGGGCAGAATTTTTCTCGTGCATTCGGAACACAGGTTTTTAACTGCTTATAAAAGACTATTAAGCAGCTCTGTTCTATGTGTGCTTGATTTATTTGTTATATTGCTCAAGAGGCACAGCTATGTGGGTACTAGGATCTTTCCATTAATACCATGGAGAAAATTATGGCTTTGTTCCAGCGTGCAATATTGCCATGTATAATACCTAGTGTCATACTCTGAGTTGTCCTGAATCCAGGGATGCTTCTGTACATAATTATACTTCTCCTAAAATCATAAGTTTTGGCGAAATTGGTGTGTGCATGAAGACTACAACTAATACGGCTGGTCGTCAAATTGCCAAAAGCATTTTCTCCACAATGGGATTCTTATATACAGAATTTATTTGCTGGAAATTATAGATTCATCTTTTTTTGTTGAAAGTGAGTAGTGTTTTGCTTGAACCCTGTTCTAGGCTCAGAAAAGGTACATCCAACTTAGGCTTTAATGTGGAAAAGCTTTCTCACCCTGCACATGCAATGTGTTGAGAATTCTATCATCTGATAGAATGAGCATCATTTTACAGTTCACGGATGAAAGTGGCCAAAGGCAACATGTATGGCAAACATCATGGGCAGTTAGCACAAGGTTTATTGGAGGTATTATCATGACACATGGTGATGATGCTGGATTGATGCTTCCCCCAAACCTAGCCCCAATACAGGTACTTTTGGTGTCACCTCTGATAGCTTACGTCACTGATGTCCTTGTTATAAATTCTTCACTAATACATGTGCCTCTTTATTCTTTGGGTGCTGGAGTTCATAAATAATGAGCTACTAAAAGTGAACAATAAAGAAAACCAACTGCTATACTGCATCGCTAAAGTGATTAATTCCTTCTTCGTATCTCGGTTGCTCTATAACAGATGTACTCTCTTTTCTAGGAAGATTACTTGTTATGAACTATTTCTATCTGAAATTCTGGGTTATTGTAAGATACATAAGCCTGGTGAACTTATCTTTCTCACATGCTTATTGAACATTATTACTATATTTTTCTAACCAGTAGATGCTTTCAGGTCATAGTAGTTCCCATATGGAAGAAGGCAGACGATAAGGCTGGAGTTCTAGATGCTGCCTTTTCTGTGAAGAAAACTCTTCAAGCTGCAGGAATCAAGGTCAAAGTTGACGACTCAGAGCAGAGAACACCTGGTTGGAAGTTCAATTTCTGGGAAATGAAGGTAAACTCTTGTCACCCATGGTCTTCTTTGCAGATAAGGTAAACCTGGTTGGAAGTTCAATTTCTGGCTGTTTGATTTAATTAATTTTTAATGTTTCAATGGAACTAAGAGTATTACCTGTTCCCATTGTCAAATTCTTGCACGTTGCGGGGTTTCATATTTGATGGGATGAGGCCATTTTGGTATTCTTAACAATGCTTTTCATATTACAAGATAGGCTTTGTCTTAATATTTGTTTACTCTCGTCTAGGGTGTCCCTTTGAGGATCGAAATTGGGCCTCGAGACGTTTCAAGTGGAAGTGTGGTGGTTTCTAGAAGAGATATTCCTGGGAAACAAGGGAAAATTTTTGGTATATCAATGGAATCGTCAGCTTTGGTGGCTTATGTGAAAGGCAAGTTAGAGGAGGTTCAGTCATCTCTTCTTGAAAGGGCAAAATCATTCCGCGATAGGTATGTTTTGCCATAAAGCTGGTAGATATGATATAAAATTGAGTGTGCGTGTTACTTTCATTCTTATGTTTATTTTTTTTTTTTGGCCGTAAAATAGATTGACCTTTTCCCATTTCTGTCTGTGAATGGCAGTTAGGTACCTGGATCATTAAGTATATTGTTTTACTACACTGATAATCTCATATGCAAAAAATGCAACTTGTGGTGTTGATTTCTGATGGTGCTACAGCAGCTCTTCCCCCCCCCCCCCCCCCCCCCCCCCCCCCCCCCCCCCCCCCCTCAATTTTTCAAATTTTGAGTGTCCAGGGATTAGCATTGCCCTATTTCTTGTTTAGTCGAAGTTGTATAATAAGTATGACTTCAAAAACAGTTTGGTCCATGTGTTTGTATACTGAATTCCCTGTTTTCTGTAACATTTTCTGGTGCTTAACAAATTCTGACTCTCAAAATGTTTTTTCTAGCAACATTGTTGATGTGAGCTCTTATGATGAGCTTAAAGAGGCGATTGGTGAAGGCAAATGGGCAAGAGGCCCTTGGTCGGCCAGGTACTTATCACACTCTTTAAAACACTTATCCAAATCTCAAATAAAAAGATTAATTTTGTTTTCTTCAAACTTTATGCAAGCTATATACCGTATTATTCATTTAAACAGTGAGAGTGAGGAGCTGAAGGTGAAAGAGGAAACAGGGGCAACCATTAGATGTTTTCCTTTTGAACAGCCGGAGGGGATAAAGAAATGCTTAATGACTGGCAATCCGGCCGATGAAGTTGCCATTTTTGCAAAATCTTACTAATCTCAATGCGTCAAATCATTTTGGTCTATGCCGCTTCAGAGCCACTTCATCTCAAATGATTTTATGGTCCTCAAGTATATACAAGTTCCTTCTCTCATTGAATTCACATGTGAAAAAATCTTTTTTGCAGCTCGTTTCTCTACATGATATACTCAAGAATCTCCCTCAAATTGGAATCTTGAATTCTTAATTTAGTTTTAGAGAGAGAGAGGTTATATTTTTGTTGTAAACTTTTGAAACTGCAGATATTGTAGATTGTTTTGAGTGATTTTATTGGTTTTCCAGAAATGGTGATGGCTTTTGCTCTGTGAGGTTGTGTTTCCTCTTTGCTTTCTTTAATTTTTCAAGCTTCTTTTAATTGTGATATGTGAGATATTAATTAATTGTGAAATAGGAAATAAAACTATTTGTAGTGGTGGAGGTCGTGTGCAATAAAAAAAAAAAGTACCTCAATCTCATGATAGAAACCCACTCCACTCAGTCTTGGATAAATAAAGTTTACAAGAAACATAATGAGATGTAGTTAAAAGGTAATTCGAGGGATAAAGTGGGAGCAGAGAGAAGAAGCAATAACATCATATTTGGTCAGATATATTTCAGCTGAATCCAAGGATTTGATCTAATACCTTTTCTAATCATGATGTCAGATGTTAGGTGAATTATAGAATAATAATTTACTATTGTTTTATGAAAATAGAGAAGTAAAATGATATCTTCACCGATGGGGTTTACGGAAAATTCGATCAATGTCGTCTTTCAAGTTCAATTTCCGAATCCAGATGTTGTTAACTTGTTATTACACTGACTCAAGTGATTTAGTAGTAGTTAATAAAGTAATAACTGCAATTAATCCTTCTTAAGTAGTATAAATGTGACACATTCCTAAAATATTTGGTCTTAAAGTCAAATGGTGGAATTAGGTCAATTAAGATCCATTCATACATGAAGAAAGATATGTCGCAGTTAACATGGTCCACATTATTTCGTTTCGTATTAATAAGCTTTTCAACAATTAATTGTTTTGTAGTATTTCATATTTATTGGTGCTGCAGAAATAGTAGCGATAAATATAAATATAAAGATGTAGATGTACTTAGGGCAAGGAAGGGGTAGTTTCGTCACATCAACCAAATCCTCGAGGGTAAATTCGTCCGTCGAGACCATCACAAATACGTGGTGAAATCACTCCTGCAAAGCCCCATCCCATTTCTCACAAATAAGCCTGAGAAATTCTAAAAATCCTTCACATAAACAAGAGACACGAATATTAGAATTCATTTTAATCCAAAATTCTCATCGTAGAAATCATCGCATGGATTTGCTCATCTCCCTGATCCTACGCCCGTAATTCTCTGATAATTGATCCAATCACGCCACGGCGGAGCGCGGCGTCGCATTTTTCCGGTTTGTACATGCGTCGTGATTATTTTGGCTGAGATCGGTGTGGAAGTGGAGTTACGAGGTTTGAATGAATCTAAGGATTCAAACTGATCTTTTCCGAGGATTGCTGGCGAGATTTTTGTGAGAGTTAACATCAGATGAGGATGGATGATAATCCGGACTTGAAATTCTTGTCGGAATTTTTTTGATTTATTTCAATTGCAGGTAAAATAATTGATTCCGTGTTATTTGATTTGTTATGATTTACTATAGCTGGTTTATTTGTCGTCTTTGTTACCGTCGTCATATCATCATCACCGCAGGACATATTAGCGGCTTCGCGCTAATTTTATTATGCGGATCTGAGGTTTCAGAAGAAATCTTAGGGTTTCTTCCTGTCCTCATTTCCTTGCTATTATTATTCTAAACATGTGTTCCTCTAAAAAAAACCCTAGTTTCAGCTGCACTAAGATAACGTACAGCTCTGATCACGGTTTGTGCTTCTAACTTCTATATTAAGAGTGTCTGATTATGGAATTTAGCTCAATCAGATTTTGTACAACTCTTGGATTAATGCTGATCCCATCGAATTCCTTTTTCAGTATACCTAGAATTGGGAAGTCTTTCAGTTGGGTCAATTTGATTTTTCCACTTATAATTGTTGCATTAGAATTTGTTTGATGGTTTGTGCTATTATTATTTGATTTTTAGAGATGTAGAGTCTCATATGGGATTTTGACCAATTTGGATTTATATGAAGACAGGTTTGCCTGTTGCTGGGAATTGTACGTTTAAGGTTAAAACATCCCTTCTTGCTTGTCTTGTGAGTTGCAAGTAAATGCATATGAATATGGAAACTAACACATGCAATGTTAATCACTTGGATGCGGATGCCCATTTGCCACCTAGAAAGCGGCTTCTTGCTGGATTGAAGAGACAGAACTCCGATGTTAATTCCCCAACACCATCAACGCCTAGTAGTGCTGGGAGCGAAAATGATGTCCATCTCAATAGTGCATTGAGGTCCCAGTTGAGTAATTCAAGTCTTTCAAATGAGGAGATTGTTGAGGTCTCTAGAATTGCTGCTACGAAAGCTGCAAAGGTTGCAGAGGCTGCAAGAGCCAATGCTGAAGAGAAAGCTGCAAGAGCAGCAAAGGCAGTAGCTGCTGCCAAGAGTGCCTTGGATCTTGTTGCCATTCTTTCAGATGAGACAGCTAACAAAGAAAAAATTCTGAAGAAGAACAAAATGAAGAAGCATGTAACTGTTGAGGCATTGTACAACAAAAATAGAAGTGGTACTAACTGTAGAACAGATGAAGAAGTGGCTCGCAATTTGCACCGGGCCATCAACAGTTCCCCAAGAATCTTGAAAAACTCACCAGGTTCAGATGTGAAGAGTCATAAACATAAAAGGCTGAAAAGCTCTGCTTCTTCAGGGAAAACTAGTATTACTAGTGGAGTCCCAGTTGAAGAAGGGGATAGAACGTCCCCGGAAAAAAACAACAGTAATGGTGTAGTAAAAGTAGACACTGAATGCCCTATAAAGAAGATAGACATGATTATGGTAGATCTGAACACTTCCAAGCATGACTATGGGGACCAACTTCAACTAAAGATGGATGATGGAGAAGGATCTCGGCTCAGTAAAATTGAACGGCTGAAGTTGGACGATGGCGAAGTTTTGGATAGCTTTAGTAGAAAGAGGGGAAGAATCAAGCAGAAAAAATTGCCTTTGAGCATTTGTAGCTTCAAGGATCAAACTAGTCCGAAAGAGGAGGTGAGACCTCAAGGTGTAAAAGTGTCGGAAGGTAACGCCGTGAGAACCGGTGTGGACAATGCGCCTTTGTTTTCGATGGGGCCTTCGAGTAACAGTTTGTGGAAGTGCCAGTCCTTCAAAGCACCCGCTTGTGTTAAACAGAATAAAGTTATGCAGTCATAGTGTTGATACTTTGATTTAAACGAACTGAAGGCTATCGTTATAGGAGTTGTCGTGGCCAAGGTAGTCTCAGTTATGTTCTTTTTTTGGTACGCATAAGGCCCATTTCTTCCTTCCCTTTTTTTTTTCCCTTTCTTTTCACTTTTTTTTTCACTTCTTCCCCCTCCCTGTTTGTGAGTAGGCTGTCATGATTTTGAACTTAAATGTATATTGCTTGGACTTCGATTGCTTGGGATATGTTTGTTGCTTGTTGAGAAAATTGTTGCCTCTTTACACAGTAGCTGAGCTTTAAATGGTATGGAGACTTTTGTACTTTGCTCTGTTCTCCCGCTGAGAAATTTGAGTTTATACTACAATAGATGATTTTTTGTTTCTCTCTTGACGTTTGAAATCGATATTCTGTTTTCTGGTTCTCAATTTTTACATATCGAGTAAGTAAGTAGTTATTTTGGCTCATTTCCTCCTACTTGTGCATTCGATCAAAATATTCAACTATGCCAGCAAGCACAAGGTACCAATAGGATAGAGTATTCACACTAAAAGGCACAAGGTACCAATAGGATAGAGTATTCACACTAAAAGATGTGTGGTGTGTGTGTTAGTCTAATGTTATTAAATTGGAAATGAGGGCTAAAGGTCACGGGTTCGAGTCCACTGTTACTCGGTATTTAAATTTTCTTGTAATGTTATTAATTTATAAAAAAAAAAAGATGTGTGAATAGAAAAGGAAATCGCAGAAACTTATGCGGCACTAATCAAGAATTTTAGAAGTAATTAAGTGATAACAAGAAGTACTTAATCCTAATTATTAAAGTTTGTTCTCTTCATTCAACTAGGATTTATTAACTTCTACAATTAGAATCATAGTTCTCTGAATCTATTAATCTCAATTAAGAATTATAAAATCCTAATTAAATTTAATTAGGCATTAAATAAAGTAATGAAAAACTTAAACTTAATAATTAAGGGTGAGTGGTCAACTCAACTGCAACCAGACAGAAAATACAAAAGACTTGGGTCTCTGTGGCCGCCTCATCATTTGAAACAATCCGCTAACCTAATGTAGAAATTTGTATAGGCTCTCTCTTTTTTTTTTTTTTTTTTTTGGGGGGTGGGGGGGAGGGTTCTCACACTGTAGTTTAGAAACTAAAAATTTAACATGTGGTGGGTGATATTCGTCGCTCCCGATAATAAAAAGGTCGGTTTCTTCATTAATAAAGTTGTTGACATGCTGTAAGAGACCAGCACATCTGATCTGACAACAAAAACCGGTGCAGTTGCTTCCAAAATGAGTAGAATACAAAAAGGTTTCACGTTCTGTTTGCTCGGTTCTCTTCTTACCTTATTACTATCTCTCACGAGGATTATCACGACTGCAGGTGCTGTTGCAAGAGTCATCGTTTTTCTTCTGCTTTTTCGAGGAGGTTATATGGCTTTCTTCATCTATCGCCTTCAGTTTGTTCTTTATCGCTGCTATTTTAGCACTCCGGCTAGTTTGCCCACCACCACCTACGCACACACTGGACCTACTTCCTTCACCCGTTTTGGACGAGTTAGCTGATCCGTCCGCAGGGTATTTCTCACTAGCAAGACGAACAACCAACGGCCGTCCACAAGCCATTCTTCCGTGCATCTTCTCCTTGGCCTCAATAGCTTCCTGCATGCTCACTTTAAAAGCAGGAATCAGTTATTGCTACATCAAGGAATCATAAACCACAAAACAGAATCTTACCTCTTTAGAGCTGAACTGGATGAAAGCATAACCACGTGGCTCTCCGCGTTTAGGGCCGCGAGTATGCCATAGGAAGTCTTCTGATACGATTTTTCCAAATGGAGAAAACATCTTTATTAGAGCTGCCCTGCACAGATTCAAACATATCAAACCTACTCCATCATGCAGATAATTCATTAAAGCGATTCAGAATGATGCATTCGCGTACTCTGTTATCCTCAGATCGAGGTTACCAACATACAGTCTGCTCTCTAATTTGTCGTCATTAAAACTGTAATGGTCCTGCACTTGTAACAAGGAAAACCTAATCAGGGTCCTGTGAATGGAAAATGCAGTCAATCACCTGTATGAATTTTTTCTTATGAAAATGCAGTCAAGCACATATCGATGAAAAGTAAACAATTTTATACAAAAAAATCCACAGACAATCGATAGCACCTACCAAAAGCATTACCAAAATCAACAGAAAAGACAAACTTAAAAATATGCATGGTAAGACAAGGGAATCAATACATAAGTCAAGTGCGTAGAAGAACTGGAAAGCAACAAAGAAGAAAAGGAGGTCTCGAGAAGACAATACCATGATATCAAAGATTGGCAGATGTTTATATTATCAACCTGCAAACATTAAACAATTTTGATATTATAAACTGGCTGAGTATATCAAATATTCTCGAATAAACAAAAGGGCTCACTAAAGTGCACTTGTGCTTCTAAAAACAACAGGCGACATACGAAGCAAACAGCCAACAGCAATTAGAATGGCCAGAATTTCAAGCCTAGACTATTGACATCACAATTTAGCATACGAGAAGCGATCAAAACCCACCAGAAAGGCTAGGCAGTTTTCATATCTGAATCTAGCAGGCAACAAATGGAAACGGATACTCAATTTAAAGTAAATCGGAAAAGTACGAGAACTAAAATACGTGAGAGCTGCTTGTACCGTGCGATTCAACATCCAACCCCCACCCCACCCCAAAAACCAACGATCTTCACATGTTTCCCACGCAATACTGTCTGTCAGTAAGTATACATTTCGCATCAAGATTCTGCCTTTTTGTTTCTGCTTTTTTTATGTTTCTAAACATACCATACAATCCTATCACAGTAATTACGAAATGTAGCAAATCACATCGGAATTTGTGGCCTGCTTCCTGTTTTCGCTTACGGTTATTAAACAGCAGAAAATAGTGATACTCGAAGCTAAAACGATAAACATATCGATTCTGATATTCAAAACCCTAGAATTCAAAAACTAGCAAAAATTGAGGGCAAAAACACAAGAAACCAAAAGAGATTACTATAAAGGTGAGTAATTTACCCGTTATTCGGTGATTCTGCGATGGGATTGAACTAAGCCGGAAATTTTGATTTATCAGTTGCTGACTGTTGGGATGCTCTGTATTACTGTCAATGTTAAAATTCAGGTATGTCAAAAATTTTGTAAATAAATTGGGAAATGCTTGGTGTTCTTACCGGGCCGATGACCCATTATGTATATGGGCCTCATTTTTTCTCAAACTTTTCTGCTTTACGGTTGTACCCTTTTCTTCATCCACATTTTAAATTCTTTTTCACATTCACTTCTCCCTGCCCGCAGAAAGCCGATTAGTTTTGATATACAAAAAGATATCGAAAATGGACCGGTCCGCTCGATTTTTTCATTTCTACGGTCCGCTCAATAGTGGATAGGTATGAGTTGTCCGATTGAATTTTCGGAGGAGCCCGGCCGATTCAAAATAGCTTTATGTTTGATATATCCGGCCTAACTGGTTTACTATGCGAAAAACCATCAAACTTTTTTCAAATTCGAATTTTTCACATAAATTTTTAATTTTATCAGAAAATACACACACCTTAAAGAATTTATTCATAAAAAGGATCACACTAGATAGTAAAACAATAATTCTATCCAACAACTTAATTTACAATAATAAAGGTCAACTTTTCAATTTTCAGAGCAAAATACCCTTTATTTATCTCACCAACTCATAACTCATTTCTCTCTCCTATTTTATTTCTCTTACCAACCCACAACTCATTTCTCTCTCCTACTTTATTTTTGCTAACTTTTCTCTCTCATAAACCACAACTCATTTCTCTCTCTCCTTCTTCTTATTGTTTTCTTTTGCAGCTCATACTCCATCATCGTTTTTTTTGCTCTGTTCCTGCAATTTTGTTTAATTCGATCTCCTTTCCTTTTGACTTCTTGTGATATTTTGCTATTTCTTTTCGTTTTTGGTTGGTGGGTTTGAATTTGAATTTTTTTCTTTGTTCATGGATTTCTTCATCTACAGCGCTGTTTTTCAGACATTATATCTCCGCTTTTACACGATGATGGAGGTACTGTATGTTATACCATTTGATTTTCGTTGATTCGACGAACAATTTCTCTTAAATCTGATGATGGAGATCTGAAAAATTAGTGTTCTTCGCGGTTGTACGATTTACAGAGAGACAATTTATGTTGAACTCGTACAATCGTATCAATGTTTGATTGTGCTCATGCAAGAGGTTATGTTTCTACGAGGTGTTTTAAATCGTACAAACATATCTCTAATACGAATGTATGATTGGATATATCGTACCATATATTGTACGACATACATATTATCGTATTTGACGATCACGAAATATGGACATACACTGCCACAGATTTCATTTATTGTTATATTATCACTACGATAAATTGTACGATTTTGATATATCGTAGCTTGTGTTGGTACGATGTATTGTATATCGTAACATCGTTAGATTTGTTCGAATCTGATCGTATCATATTAATCAGAGATATTCTGAATGGCGTACCATCGTATCAATCATACATATTTATATGTGTTCTTAAATATTGTCTCAATAATATTTGTCAATGTAGGGGCTTCACATCAAGCAGTGCTTCCATGTGCAAATATCATGCTGCTTTGTCGGAGGAACCATGCACTTAGTCTGAAATATGGCAATGCAGATGACTCGTTTTGTGTAACTTTTCATGTTTAATAACTTATTTTTTACTATTATTTTGTTGTTCATTATACGATACGATTTATTGAAATCGTAACATAGCACGAAAAAGTATATGGCATGATTGTATGATTTTCAAACATCTCGTGCATATACGGATAGACTAGCTTAATTTATTGTTCAGTCTTATGTACGAGTTTAATAATACCGTATAGACATGTACGGTACTATGAATATCGTAACAGCGTACACCTAGTAATAAGCAAAATACAAATTGTACTATATCACTTGAAAACCCTTGAGTATGATTTTCAACTTTGGAGAAGCGTAATATCTTCCTCTCCACTTTGAACCATAATGTTGTGGCGTCAACATTTTTTGCTTTCTCATTGGGTTTGACCTGACGCGATAGCATGTAGTTTAGTGTGAGGCCCGAACGAACATTGAAATCCTCCAGGCACATGAAAGCTCCTAGAGTTGATCCCTTCACTGCAGTTTTTCCTTCGTGCCCGAAAAATCGAGCACTTTGCGGATCTCTCCAATTAGACCTTCGTGCCATAACATTGGACTCTGTGATGGGATGGTTTAGTCAACGCTGGTCGGACAGGTGTCCACGCAACCTTGAAAACAATTACATACAAATGTGTTAAATCTGTATTCATGTACGAGTTAAGCAAAATCGTAACAAACCAAGTATGATTTTAAGAATATTGTAACAACATACACACATGCAATCACAAAAATACAAACAATTCGTATTGTCGTGGCATCAATTTCTCACTCTCATGTACGAGATTAACAACATCGTAACAGACCAAGTACGATATTGGGAATATCGTAACAACATACGCACTTGCAATCACTCTCACGTACGATTATACAAATCTTGTACAAACTACACACATGCATTCATAAAACCACAAATAATTCGTATTTCGTGCTATAAATTGGTCACCTTACATACGAGATTAACAACATCGTAACAAACCAAGTACGATATTGCGAATATCGTAACAACATACACACGTGCAGTCACCCTAACTACACACATGCATTCACAGATAATTCGTATTTCGTGGCAACAATTGTTCACCCTCACGTAAGA
This sequence comes from Schizonepeta tenuifolia, assembly GCA_029490685.1. Classification (NCBI taxonomy): domain Eukaryota; kingdom Viridiplantae; phylum Streptophyta; class Magnoliopsida; order Lamiales; family Lamiaceae; genus Schizonepeta; species Schizonepeta tenuifolia. Next base: position 12,236,315 of record CM055955.1, on the reverse strand, counting down.
GATTAACAATATCGTATCTATAAAAGTACTATTTTCCACACATTGTATCCCCAAATCTGTCTCAATTATACATGCAATCACAAACAAACGATAATATTGAATGAACCTCAATTATGAATATCGTAATATTTCGCACACATATACTCCCAAGTATACCTTGAAATCGTACTGTTGGGAAATTTGTTAGTAAGAGTTTTGATGAATTCCAAAACCAACTGACCCCAACCGAGTAGATGTTGCCAGAACCTAATATTAGTACTTAGGCTCGCTGTTTGAGCATTGTCAAGATTTTATCTTTACAGGTCTCCAGCTGAAGATGGCAACAAGGCTTTCACTCGGATAGAACATCAGTTGTGAGGAAGACAACTGAGCGTTCAAGATATTAAAAAGAAAGAAGTTACGTTCATGTCTCAGATCAATAGTCAAGTATCCAAAAAGGGGAAGTCACATTCAAGAGATAGAACATCAGTTGTAAGAAAAACAACTGAGTGTTCATCGGATGAAAAGCAGTATGGGGAAGAGAACATCAGATGAAAGGAAGCCATTTGAGCGTTCGAACCCAACTGATCAGATACAAGGAAGACAACTGAGTGTTCAGTTTCAGAACATCAGTTGTAGAACTCAACCAAGAAGACCAACAACTTGAAGTTGAAGTCAGCTGAGAAGTTCAACTGTTAGTAGTCAGATAGAACATCGGCTGAAGAACAAGTTAGTTGAAGATCGAAAGTCTTAACTGACCACTCCTTGTTGGAAGTCTGTTGTTAAGATTTGAATTTCAAAAAGGAAGTCACGTGAGGGTTTGACCGTTCAGTCATTACCCCATTTGGCCCAACACAAGGTTGTCTCAGATGAAAAGCAGAAGAGCACAGATGCCAAATCCAGAAAGTCTGCAGAGATGAGAGACAAGCCAACGCTTTCAAAGAACAGAGATCAACAGCTCCTCCAACGGCTAGTTGATACTCTCCGCCTATATATAGAGGCCTTCATTCATTCGAAAAAGACACAAGACACACAAGAGAAGACACACACGCGAGAAAAAACCAGAGAGCGAAAGAAAAAGCTATATCTTCACGAGCTGAACTGAAATCAATCTCTTAGAACATCACTTGTTGAGAGTTCTAGAGTTAGTTAGTTTTTGTGTCTTTAGATCGAACCTTGAGAACATCACTTAGTGAGAGTTCGTATAGTGTTAGATCATAGCTCACTTTGTGTTCGAGCTTTTAGTTGGAACCCCATTTTCTTTCACCTGAAAAGGTTTTAGGATCCTACTCTTCCTGCAACTGAGTAGATAGGTTGTTTAGTACCCGAAAACTAAACTGTAAGGTTGATAAGTACCCGCAAACTTATCCTTAACGGTTGCTCAGCCCGCGTAAGCTGAGTGGTTTGTCCAGAAGAACTTGGACAGAGTTGTGTGGACTCACAACTCCCCGTGGACGTAGGAGGTTTCTCCGAACCACGTAAATCTCTGTGTGCTAGTGTTTATTTTGTTTATTTCTTGCATATTCAACTGACCTTCTAACCAGCATACAAACTGATCTTAGCATTATCAACTGTCTTAGTTTTTGACCGACCTTGCACAAAAGCGTGAGTTGTTTTACGAGTTGTTAATTTCCACCACATTCCGCACAACACCACTCTTCCAGTTGAGGTTGCTTACTCAGCTGTGAGATTCCAACTGAGTCTTTTTACTCGGTTGAAGTAATTTTCAGGAGTTTAGTTTTAAAATCCTAACTGGTGTATTCCCCCCCCATACACCAGTAACTTGTATCGGGACCATCAAGTGGTATCAGAGCAGTGGTTCAAAAGACTACTGACTCTGTTTCACAAGGTGTGAATTCGAGAAAGTCTTTTCAGTGGTCAACTGAACAGATCTATTTTTCACGCTAGTGCATATTTGCTTGCATACTTGCTCTGTTGTTGTGTGCAGATGGACGTCAAGGACAAGATCGTGGTCATGTTCTCGGTAGTAAATTATACATTCTGGAGGACACGGATGAAGAAGATCTTAATGTCGAAGCATCATAGGATGCAACAAGTACTCTCGTCCGGACCAATCATCATCAAAGAAAGAATCGCTCGCACTCCTACAAATCCCAACGATAGGGATACAGTTGTGGAGTTTGTGGAGAAGCAGCCGGAAGACTACACTCCAGAGGAAGCCAAGGTGAGCCAGTTGGATATCTGGGCTCAAAGCACAATTATGTCCACTGTTGGACAAGATTATCTCCCTTGGATTGAAGAGTGTGAGACTGCCAAAGAGATGTGGGATATCTTGGCATCGCTGAGTGAAGGAAGCGATGAGACGAAGGAGAACAAGTTCTCACATGCATGCCAAGACTTCGACAACTTTTGTCTGAGAACAGATGAAACAATTGATCAGCTAGAGCTCCGGTTATGGACATCCTCAGAAGAATCCAGTCCATCCGAAGAGGAAAATACACACTAAGAGAAATCAATCTCAAAGTGTTGCAAGCTCTACCGGCTGAGTGGAATACCTTCACTAATATCCACGAGAGCCGAGCTGACCTTGGTGAAATGGAAACTGAAAGATTGTTCTCAATTTTAAAGGGAAATGAGTATAAGGTGAACCGAAGAAGATCTCAGTCCTCGGTTCAGACGAGTCGACTTGAGGATGTCGGTTTAGCCTCAAAGTCAGTTGCTCTTCGAGCTGACTACTCCAAATCGAGAACATCGAGGCCAACCAGATCAGCTGACACAGCTGCAAAGGAGCCAAGCAGAGAGGAACTGCAACAGAACATTGCCGCCTTGTCAAAGAAACTAGCCGACATGGATACTCGGTTCAGAAAGTACAAGAGATTCTATAAGTCCAACCGAACTCGAGACAGTTCAAAGCCTGTGACCAACGGTTGCTTTGAATGCGGCAAGGAAGGACATTTCAAAGCTGATTGTCCAGACCTCTCAAAGAAAGAGAGAGAAGCGTTGAGGGCCAAACAAGCTGGAAAGAACAAGGCCATGGTTGCTGAAGAAGCTGCTGACGACATGGACATCTTCACTGACACTGAAGATGAGGATGAGCTGACTTCTACCAACAACGCTACCGGTCAGGATCAATGCCTCATGGCACTTGGAACCGACCAGGATGATACTGAGGTACACTCTAATCCTGCTAAGTTAAATTCTTCCAATATTTCAAACTAAGAATTGCAAACTGTCCTCCTCAAGGAATTGCAGATAACTGTCCTCCTCAAGGAATTGCAAACTGAGAAGGACAATCTAATCAAGCTGTATCAGTCATCTAAGCTCATCGAGAATCTTATCAGTTACAGTAGACAGATGAATGACGTGTCAGGACTCGGTTATGATGTGATTAAAGATAGTGGAATTCCTCCAGCAACCTTCATCAAAGCTGTTGAGGTCAAGGCTGTCAAACCTAACACAGTGGAACCTGAGTCACCACAAAGTAATTCAACCTCCACCTCTCAGCAAGCTCAACCGACCAAGGCAACCACAACTGAGAAGGGAAAAGGAGCAGTAGATGGAGGACAGAATGTTCCATCGGTTGGGACATCAACCGAGGGGGAATGCTCCAAAAGTCAGAAGAGAAATCAGAGGCGTTGAAGGCATAATCGCAACCGAACTCAGAATCAGAACCGACCTCTGCATCAACCTCAGAGTAAACATCAGGAAGAATGGAACCGACCGCAGAACCGACAAGGGTTCAATCATCTGAATCAACAGCGGTTCCAACATCAGTTCGACCAAAGGTTCCAACCGAGTCAACCAACAAGGAACAGGTCGAACAGCTGGAAATATTCATGCCACAATATGAACCACCAACAAGGCATGAACAACTACAGACAACACTCAGGGAGTTGGAATTAGAATCAGCCACAAAGATTCCAACAAGGCGTCCGACCTCACAGACAAATTCAACAGGATAAGAATCGCCATCAAAACAGGGGGAAAGCCTCTCCTCCGAAAGCTCAGAATGGGAGAAATCCAACTCCTCCCAAGAAACAGAACATCACTACTAACAACAAGCCTAAGGATAACCGAGGTGTTGTTATAGTTGATGATGAAGGAAAAGTGATCTGGAATGATAAATCCATCCGAGTATACAGGGAAAAGAGACGCACAGTTCAAGAGGGAACTGGTTCTAACCCTCCAGGACCCAACTGAAATTGGGGACCTAAGCGAGTTTCTCTTTGCAGGTACAGGAGAAACAGCTGAGGAAGAATAAAGCATCTGCAACAATGTGGGTGATGGACAGTGGATGCTCGAAACACATGACAAATCTGAAGGATTTGCTTGGAAGTTTCGTGGAGAAAGAAGGTCCATCAGTTACTTTTGGTGATAACTCAAAAGGTTACACCAGATGTTACGGTACCCTTGAAACCAATCATGTTTCGATTTCTAATGTTTCTTATGTTGATGGATTGAAGCATAACTTGCTCTCCATCAACCAATTCTGTGATAATGGTTTCTCTGTCAAGTTTGATGCACAGGGTTGCAGGGTTAAAAATGTCGGATCAAAGCAGGTGATATTGTTGGGAAATTGATCGCCAACTGGGAATGTTTACTATGCTGACTGGAACAGCAGCCTTCCTGACACCTGCCTGTTATCAAAGAGCAGTTCAGATATGAGCTAGTTGTGGCACAAAAGGCTCAACCATCTGAACTTCAAGACTATGAACCGACTTGCCAGACAAGAACATGCAAAAGGCATACCAAATTGAGTGTTTTCAACAACACATATTTGCAGTGCATGCAAGTTGGGAAAGCTCGCTAGATCCTCCTTCCGGTTGAAGACAACTCCCTCAACCGACCGAGTGTTACAACTGATCCACATGGATCTCTTCGGGCCAGTTACACCAAAGAGCATGAATGGTAACGAATACACCCTGGTTGTAACTGATGACTACTCAAGATATACGTGGACCATCTTCATGCGCCACAAGAGTGAAACCCGAGATAAGCTACCCAAGCTGATGGATCGGATATCGAACCAACAAGAGATGAAGATCATTTCAATCCGATCAGATCGAGGAACTGAGTTTCTAAATGAAACCATCATCGAGTACTGCGAGAAGCATGGAATTACACATCAAACATCAGCAGCGCGTACTCCGCAACAGAATGGAGTAGTTGAGTGAAGAAACCGAACACTGAAAGATGCAGCTACATCCATGCTTACAAGCTCAGCTTTACCAAAGAGATTTTGGGCTAAGGCCATCAATACTGCATGCTACACTCAGAACCGGTCTCTTCTGACCAAGCGGTTGGGAAAGACACCATACGAGCTATGGAGACGCAGGAAGCCAGATATTTCTTATTTTCGCGTTTTTGATTCTAAGTGTTATATTCACAACAATGAGAAGACTCAGTTGAAAACTTTTGATTCCAAAGCTTCGAAAGGCATATTTCTTGGATATGCCGCTCGGATCAAGGCTTATAGAGTTTTCAACAATGGCTCTCGTGTTGTGGAGATAACACCTCATGTTAGTTTTGATGAATCTACTTTTGAGTGCATGGAACATGCTAAAGGACAACAGGGTGATCCACAAGTTCCACCTGTTCTCACCAGATCACAAGCTCTAAGGGAAAAGAATCTAGCTGAACCACTGGTATGGGCAACTGAGGATGAGGATCCATACTCCTCTGAAGATGAATGCAAAGACCCCAGCTCATCTCAAGGGAGAACTTCAGCTGATGCTTCTCCAACTGCATCGGCATCCGAAACCCAACCGAGTCCGGTTCAAACTAATGTCAATGTTTAGGATCCGGACTCAACAGCTGATCAATCACCAGCTCTGAAGACTCCAACTCAGATCACGGAACAGCCACAGTTGGAAGAAGAAGGAAGACGCAACCGAAGATGTTATGAAGTTCATTCAACTGACAACATCATCGGAGATCCAATCGAAGGTGTGCGTACAAGAAGCAGAGTTGCGACTCAGGATTCAACCGAGGAAGATTCCAACACTTATGCCCAATATGCTGAGGAATTGGCAGTTCTAGAGGAGTTCGAGCAAGCTGGAGATGTTGCCATGATTTCTTGCTTTGTAGCTGATGTGCCAGAACCGAAGAACGTTGTGGAAGCTCTCAACTGTGTTCACTGGACAACATCCATGCAAGAAGAACTGAATGAGTTTCTATGCAACTGTGTATGAGAGTTGGTAGAAAGACCAAATGGTGTCAAGGTTATTGAATTGAAGTGGATTTTCAAAAACAAGAGAGATGCCATTTGGATTTATAGTGAGGAATAAGGCAAGGTTGGTAGCTCAAGGATATTACCAACAAGAAGGAATCGATTTCGAGGACTCCTTCGCGCCGGTTGCAAGGCTGGAAGCCATCCGAATCTTTCTAGCCTATGTCGCACATCACAAGTTCAAAGTATATCAGATGGATGTGAAGTGTGCATTCCTCAACAGAGATATCAAGGAAGATGTATATATTGAACAACCTCCTGGTTTTGAGACTGGAGATGGAAGAGTGTACAAGTTGAAGAAAGCAATTTATGGACTAAAACAAGCACCCAGAGCTTGGTATGACACTCTTTGTAGTTTTCTTCTGAACTCGGGTTTCAAACGAGGGTCAGTTGACAAAACCCTGTTCACCATCAAAGTTGGAGATGACATTCTTGTTGTGCAAATCTATGTTGATGACATCATATTCGGTTCTAAGTCGGAGGAACTATGTGAAAAATTTTCAAATCTCATGAAGGAGAAGTTCGAGATGTCAATAATGGGCGAGATAAATTATCTTCTTGGATTACAAGTGAAGCAGTCTCCAGAAAGGATCTTCATCAATCAGTCCAAATATACAAAAGAGCTCATCACCAAATTCGGATTGCAGACAAGTAAGACAACAAGGATCCCGATGAATACTAACTGGAAGATTGAACCTGGAACTGAGGGAAAGCTCGTGTAAGTATAGAGGGATCATCGGTTCTTTGCTCTATCTAACCGCCAGTCGGCCAGACATATCTTACGCGGTTGGAGTGTGTGCTCGGTTCCAAGTTCAACCAAGGGAAGCACACATGTTAGCAACAAAGAACATCATCAAGTATCTGAATGGCACAGTCAATGTTGGACTGTGGTATCCAACTGACGACAATATTCAGCTGACCGGATACTCAGATGCAGATCTAGCCGGAGATCGGTTGGACAGGAAGTCTACTTCTGGACACTGTCAGTTCATGGGAAGCAAGCTTGTTTCATGGTTCTCCAAGAAACAAGCATGTGTTGCCACTTCTACAACCGAGTCAAAGTATATGGCTGCCGGAAGCTGTTGCATGCAAGTGTTATGGCTCAAGAAACAGTTGAGAGATTCTGAAGTTTCAACTGGACAGGTTCCCATTCATTGTGATAGCTCAAGTGCCATTGCTATCTCTCTGAATCCTGTTCACCACTCTCGGACAAATCATATCGACATCCGTCATCATTTTATCCGAGATCATATTGAGAAGAAGGATGTATCCATGGAGAAGATTCCAACTGAGATTCAGAGAGCTGATATCTTCACCAAACCTCTAGCTGAAGCACGGTTCAAGATGCTATGTGACCTCCTTGGACTGTTGGATCCATCAGATGAGGAGTCAAATGAAGTAAAGAGATAGATATGCATCTGAGGGGGAAGCTTAGATAAAGGGGGAATCTCAGATGCGGATCGCCAACTGAAGACATGAGACGTCAATTGAACAGACGAACTTGAGTCAGTTGATGGTATGCCGATCAGATGCAGATTACCAACCGAAGGAATCAGACGTCAGCTGAACAGACGAACTCGAGTCAGCTGATGGTATGCCGCAATATTGGAACTCAGCTGATTCCAACATCAGCTGGCAGGTAACATTTATGGCTGAAGGTGTTATGTTCTTAAATGAGAATGTTTGAAATAAATTCAAATATTCCTGAACTAGTCAGTTACATTAAAAATAGCCATCATGTCGCATTAAATGTAAAGTATAGCTGAACATCCATAGCCTACTTTATAGTGCGACTGGGCTGACATGAAAACTGTACACCTTCTCACGCGCGGGTTGGAACTTGGTGCATGACGTCAAGTCAAAGGTAGTCAATAGTCGCGTAATCTCAGCCGTAGATGGATTCGCGCCATTTAACCCCAGCCGTCGATTTCGACTGAGTCAAAAACCTATATAAGGCGGTAAATCAGGAAGAAATCTCCTACTTTCCTCATTCGTGTATATCTGATTTAATTGTTTATCGTCTTAACAGATTTTGCCTAACCCTATTCTGCAAAAGATCTTCTTTTCTTTCCTCTATATATTCCTTTTGCAGTGATCATAAATGGCACCGAAAAGTAAGAAAATGGCCTCATCAGGATCTTTCCTCGTCCCTACTTCGTATGAAGAATCCTTCGACATGTTGGTGTCGAAGATCCACTTTGAGCAAATCCTCTCCGATGAGGAACTGGAGTCACCGGTGTTGGCTCCTCTCGCCAACATTCTCCGTGAGAATGGCCTCCTGGAATGGGCCAAGCTTTGCCCATCCCATCTTCTCAGGCGACAAGTGGGGGAGTTTTACGTAAACTTGAAGGCCCCCTTTGAATCTACAGAAGGAATATCTACGGAAGTCACCTGCCGGCAAAGAGATGTTCCGGCCAGGACCATACGTCGTGTCTCATTCCCCATCGACATTTCTGATGTCCTCCGTTACGTCATCCCCATCAACCACACCGCCACTGAACTTCTGGAGAATATATCCGACGAGCACGTCGATGAATTTTTGGAGAAAGCTCTAATCATTCCGGAGAAGTTAAGGAGTAATATGCAGAGGACGAAGCTGAAGCCAGAACATCGCCTGCTGTTCGATGTTATTTCAAAGGTAGTGTTCGGTTACAGTAGCACATTCAGCGATATCAGCCGACCCAAATTGAGGCAGTTGGTGGCCTTGGAGCATCAACACCAGATCAACTGGTTCCAATACTTCTCGAACCAGTTGATGGTGGAGAAGTCGAAACTCTCCGAAACGACAACCGACTCGGGAGAGAAGCTGCTCAGTGTCAAGGGGACACTCAACTTCGGCTGCAAGATCTCTGCCCTCATCTTGCTCGTGACCAAGGACCGCAACATGGTCTGGGCGGACTGCGAGGAGACGCCGGTTAAGAAGTTGCTGTTGTTCCCGACAGCCAAGAAAGCACAGGAGGTGCTTAGGAGTGCGTACACTCCGAAGGAGAAAAAGGAGGTTGGGAAGTCTACTGAGCCAACAGCTGAGGGGGAACCAGCGTCGCTCACCCTGCCAAGTCCAAAGCTGCACGCCGACTAGCTGAGTCGGAGAAGGAGTCAGCTGAGGAACCTGCCTAGAAAAAGCTACGGGTACGGTTCAAGAAGTCGACTAAGAAGACAACTGATGTGCCAGCTGATGAATCAACTGAGGTGCCAGCTGTTGACACAGCTGAGGAGCCAGTTGATGTGCCAGCTGAGGAGGAGGGACCGGTTGAGCCTGCACCAGCTGAGGAGGGGATACCAGCTGAAGAACCATCCGAGTCCAGCCGCTCCGCTGATGTTGCCTCTTCCGAGTTCGTTCCTCGAGCAACCGGAGCTGACGAGGCTGAAGGCGTGGAGACTGATGTCACTTCAGATGCCTCTTCCTCATCTGAGGACATTGAAGATGCCCCAATCTCCCCCACGGTAGGAGATAATGCCATACCGCCCCCAAAGCCTCTTGCTCTTTCTACCCTTTCTGAACCAAATATTCCGAGCACTCTGCTCGATGCCAACATTGTGACCGTTCCTTCGGCCAATGTTGAGGAAACAATTGAAACCCTCCTCCCAACCGAATCCAATATTCCGAGCTCCCAGCTCGATGCCGATGTTGTGACCGACTCTTTGGCCAACATCTATGAACCTGTTGAATTATTACCTTATGATCTTTCTCCCTCCCCAACCATGAGGAAGACGACCTTCAGGCAGTGGCGCTGGAGCCCGAGGGCAGGGTGGCCTACTGCTTCCAGAAGCTGGTGGGCATGTTCCCTGAAGCTCGCAACATGCCAGTCTTTGCCACTCTGGGAACCGAGCTCTTGTACCAGTTCCACCTGATCTTCAGCCATTGGTACGTCAAAGAAGATACGATCAGGGTGCAGAGCTGGGACAAACTGAAGTTTGATGAGTCCCGCATCCGAGCCTACTTCAACTACTCCAATCTCGAAGTGGCTTACAACAACCGAATTGCGCTGCTCACTCGTCGGATGGACCAGAGTCGAGCTGAAGGGACGGACACAAGGGAGGCAGCTGGACAGGAGTGCATCGACTTCCTCGACAGCATGTTGGTCAAGTCAGCTGACTTCCTTGAGGATGTGGATGCAGCCGCCACAGCAGCGAAGGAAGAAGAAGAAGAGCTTGAAGCTGTACCTGGCCAACCGACAAGCCATGGTCACAGTCGAGCCTATAGCTCTGATTGCTCAAGCCCCTCCAGCTGATCAACATGCTCCCACAACTGAAGAGATATGTGAGCTGGTGGCTGAGAGGGTGAACCAACTAAGAACCGAGCTGCTTGCCAACCTCCAACATCAAAAAGATGACCAGCTAAGGGCGCTGGAAGCACAAGAAGTCAAGAACCAACAATTGGTGGAGGAGAATGTTGAACTGAAGACCAAGCTGAATGAATTCTCCTTCTCCACCAGTCAAGAAGTGTCAGAGTTGAAGTCCAATTCTGTTGGGATTGAAGTCGGAGCTGAACGTCTTCAAATCCTTGGCCGACTCCAATCTTGCCAAGTCCCAACAGACACGAGATGCTGAATGGGAGTCTCACTTCGAGTCGCGATGGGCTGAGTTCGCTGCTTTTCAGACAGAGGTCATCGAGAACCTCTCTGTCTTGAAGAAAGCCGAACAAGAGTGCCAGGACTCGGATCGGTCGAAGAAGATGGAGCTTGAGTGTGCGGTCGATGAACTCTTCAACCGCATCAAACTTGCCGAACAACAACTCACCTCCCTGAACGGTTCAGTAGCAAGCCTTGTTGCTGATGCCAAAAAGGGGGAAGAGAAGGAGATGGAGGTTGAAGTGCAGGAAGAAGAAGAGACCCAAGCCGAAGGAGAGCTGCCAGCTCAAGGGAAATCTCAGCTGAAGAGAAGGAGGTCTACTCAAAGGAAGTCTGCTGCTCCCAAGCCAACCGAAGTCGGTGGAGCTGGAATGGAATAGGACTTGGATCAGGCAGAGAAGTTCGGAGTTTCCTATAACTCCATAGCCGAGATCGCAGCCGAGCTAGATTCTGAACTCGACGGGATAACAACCGAAGAGTGCATTGCAGCGGCCAAGGCTATGGATGTAGAGGAGAAGGATTACATGAACCCGAGCTGGATCAGAAAGTTTGCCGCCAGCCAGGCGAGGAGGGTGAACCAGTTCGAGGAAGAGCTGAAGAAGATGTCCCAGAACCTGGACCGCAACGTTGCCTCCCGCAACCAACGCCGCATCAACAAGCATCAATCAAAGGAGGAAGCTCGGTTGAAACAACAAAGGTTGCCAACAAAGTCCAAGGTCGAGAGTCGGTTTAGGCATGTTGACAAGTGGATGCCGACCGAGTGGAATGAAGAGTGGGAGTTGTCAAGCAGGAGTTCGTGAACGACTTCTACTATAGGAAGGTTTACGCAACTGATGACCCGAGGAAAGCGTTCAAGGAAGCGCTGACCGAGTTGCACTTAGGAGACCCGGGTATGTTCAGCCAATTCAGGCGGGCTATGATTGACGCCAACCTGGACTTGAACACAGTTCCAGTTCCCAAGAGGGCTACTTATCGGCCTCCTCTTCTCCCAGACTCTAGCAACCCGAACCGCACGAAGATCGCAGCTGAGGTGAGGCAGGTTTGCAAGGAGCATGGAGTGAACATTTCTAAGGAGTCACCTACCAAGAGAGAGATTTTTTGTTAGGATTTTTAGTAAGTATGGGCTACAATTTTAGCTCAGTTAGTTTTCAAGCAACTGTTGTAATTTTTGACTTTTGCGTTTATCCTTGTAACACTCTGTTGTAATGAAAACTACTCAGTTATAAGATTCAACTTGACGTACAATCCCTCATTGTCCAAGCTCTGAATCGCAAAGTTATTTCAATACCATGTTATAACTGTGCTAACCCTTTGATGTTTCAATCTTATAGACTGTCTAGAATTTCAGCTGAGATCTTGGATATGTAAGAATTGTATAAGGGTTTTAAAGTTTTAGAGTCTTGATCTGTAAGTTTGTAAGGGGTTTTGGCATCATCAAAAAGGGGGAAATTGTTGGGAAATTTGTTAGTAAGAGTTTTGATGAATTCCAAAACCAACTGACCCCAACCGAGTAGATGTTGCCAGAACCTAATATTAATAGTTAGGCTCGCTGTTTGAGCATTGTCAATATTTTATCTTTACAGGTCTCTAGCTGAAGATGGCAACAAGGCTTCACTCGGATAGAACATCAGTTGTGAGGAAGACAACTGAGCGTTCAAGATATTAAAAAGGTGGAAGTTACGTTCATGTCTCAGATCAATAGTCAAGTATCCAAAAAGGGGAAGTCACATTCAAGAGATAGAACATCAGTTGTAAGAAAAACAACTGAGTGTTCATCGGATGAAAAGCAGTATGGGGGAAGAGAACATCAGATGAAAGGAAGCCATTTGAGTGTTCGAACCCAACTGATCAGATACAAGAAAGACAACTGAGTGTTCAGTTTCAGAACATCAGTTGTAGAACTCAACCAAGAAGACCAACAACTTGAAGTTGAAGTCAGCTGAGAAGTTCAACTGTAAGTAGTCAGATAGAACATCGGCTGAAGAACAAGTTAGTTGAAGATCGAAAGTCTTAACCGACCACTCCTTGTTGGAAGTCTGTTGTTAAGATTTGAATTTCAAAAAGGAAGTCACGTGAGGGTTTGACCGTTCAGTCATTACCCCATTTGGCCCAACACAAGGTTGTCTCAGATGAAAAGCAGAAGAGCACAGATGCCAAATCCGGAAAGTCTGCAGAGATGAGAGACAAGCCATCCCTGTCAAAGAACAGAGATCAACAGCTCCTCCAACGGCTAGTTGATACTCTCCGCCTATATATAGAGGCCTTCATTCATTCGAAAAAGACACAAGACACACAAGAGAAGACACACACGCGAGAAGAAACCAGAGAGCGAAAGAAAAAGCTATATCTTCACGAGCTGAACTGCATTCAATCTCTTAGAATATCACTTGTTAAGAGTTCTAAAGTTAGTTAGTTTTTGTGTCTTTAGATCGAACCTTGAGAACATCACTTAGTGAGAGCTCGTATAGTGTTAGATCATAGCTCACTTCGTGTTCGAGCTTTTAGTTGGAACCCCATTTTCTTTCACCTGAAAAGGTTTTAGGATCCTACTCTTCCTGCAACTGAGTAGATAGGTTGTTTAGTACCCGAAAACTAAACTGTAAGGTTGATAAGTACCCGCAAACTTATCCTTAACGGTTGCTCAGCCCGCGTAAGCTGAGTGGTTTGTCCAGAAGAACTTGGACAGAGTTGTGTGGACTCACAACTCCCCGTGGACGTAGGAGGTTTCTCCGAACCACGTAAATCTCTGTGTGCTAGTGTTTATTTTGTTTATTTCTTGCATATTCAACTGACCTTCTAACCAGCATACAAACTGATCTTAGCATTATCAACTGTCTTGGTTTTTGACCGACCTTGCACAAAAGCGTGAGTTGTTTTACGAGTTGTTAATTTCCACCACATTCCGCACAACACCACTCTTTCAGCTGAGGTTGCTTACTCAGCTGTGAGATTCCAACTGAGTCTTTTTACTCGGTTGAAGTAATTTTCAGGAGTTTAGTTTTAAAATCCTAATTGGTGTATTCCCCCCCCCATACACCAGTAACTCGTATCGGGAACATCACGTACAATTATATGCAAATAATGTACGATATTCTAAATATTGTAACAGTATTGATGAATATCGCAACAATATCGATGAATATCGTATCAATAACGATAAATAAGCAAGAAATCGTATCAAATTCTCCAGATAACAAGCATCAAATTTCCAGATAAACCACAATACAAACACCAAACGACGTTTTAGGTACGATTTGATGATATCTATACACAAACAAATCGTACCAAGCCCGCAAAATTCAAAAATTCAAAATTTTCACCAAAACCTATATTTTTTTTTTCCAGATCTACACAAATTTCATGTAAATGAAAAAGAAATTACCAGTATTTCTCCAAAAGGATCGTCGCCAAGGTCCTGTTGTTGAACATCAGTGTTTTCTTCATTTTTCGGTTCATCGTCGCCAGTGGTTTTGCTCTTCTTTTTGCCGGTCGTTTTCCGGCGCTTCGACGACTCTCCTTTGTGTGCCATTCTTTCCGGTGGTCGACGGTGGAAGCATTTTCTGAGTTGGGGGCGGCGGTTTCTTCTAGTTGGTGGCGGTGGTTTCGTCGATGCTTGGGGTGGTTGGTGAAATCGCGAGAGAGAGAGAGAGAGAGAGAGAGAGAGAGAGAGAGAGAGAGAGAGAGGTAGAAAGAGAAAGAAGGGGGGCAAGTGGCGGTGGAAGAGTATGGTGGAAGGAAAGGGAAGGGACAGATGGTGGAGCGGCGGTGGCGATTGGCGGTGAAAGGTGGAGAAGAAAAGGAACCGAGAGAGAAAGAGAGAGGTAGAGAGAGAAAGTGGGTTGGTGAAATGAAATTTAAAATTAGGTGAAAAATGGGTATATTAAAGGTAAAAATAAAAAAACAACCTCTCCACCTATAGTAAGCGTATTTTGGTCCGAAATTGTAAAAGATGGCTTTTTTTATTGTAAATAATCTTCCTAGATAAAATTATTATTTTCTTATCTATAATAGTCTTTCTACTACTCAACTCAACTTTAAATTTAGTTGTGCATTTCACATGGCTTTAACTTTGGGTAAAATCAAACTAAAAAAAAAATCATATTCAATTTACAAGCATTAAAATATATAAATAATTAGGTATAGCCAAGATAATCATCACGATTTTTTCAAATATTGCTAATTAATTAGTGCTTGTAATTATTAATAGAGAGAAAATTTTAAATACACCCTGCAAAATGAAAAATACGCCATCACTTGAAATTCAATGAAAAATACCCACTCACACCATTTGGACCCACAAACTGCCATGAATAGTAACCCGTGTCGGCTGACTCATACGTCCTATCGTACAAACTTTGAGGCAGGGGTTACTTTTTGACCCAATTAACTACCCCCACCCCCCACCTGCAGTATTAATCCCGCCCCACTTCCTCAAATCCCGCCCCACTCCCTCATTTATTCATCTCGCCCAATTCATCAGCGGCTCCCTCTCACTTTCATACCTTTTCACCAAATTCCTCTCCATGCCACCGACTTTTCCATAGAATTTTTATTCCGGCGGCGGTTGGTAATTCTTCACAACATGGCAAATTATGGAGAGGTCAGTTTTATACACATTGTTATTATTTTTTTATTGTGTATTATTGGTATTTATACGAATTGCATTATATAATATTAATACCTTCGATTTTTATTGTGAAATTTCATGTGTTTGTTCTAGTAATTTTTGGGGTCCTATTTATGTCAAATCCTGCTCGACGAAACCCTATGTTTACTAATTTCGCTCGAGCGGGATATCGCTAGGTCGAGCGGAAAATAAGAGATTATCGATAATAATTGGTTAGTTACTAATATCTATCAAATCCCGCGCTAATCCTATGATATAGTTAATGTTTGGAATGTTTTGTGATAGATTTATACCGATAAGTTGGAAAAATATGTACGTGTATATTTTGAATGTATAATTTGGTCGTAATTGTTCTCTGAATTTTTTCATGCTAAGTTTTTCATATCCCGCTCGAGCAACTAAAAAAGTCTATATCCCGCTCGAGTGGGATATAGGTTAATCGAGCGGGATATTGTTATTTAACTGCTAAAATTATTCTATATGCTTTGTGTGTCATTTCCCGCTCGATGTAGTGATATTGGCTTGATATCCCGCTCGAGCAGGATTTGTTAATAGCGAGCAAGATATTGTTTAGTGAACTGTCTAATATTGTGTATAGTTTGATTTTATTATTTGCATTTTAATTTAAATTTTTATTCGTGCAGATTATTTTCAAGAGGCAGGTTATTGACCGGAAGTCCACGGTTAGCACGTCCTACAGGCACAACGTTTTAGAAGACGTTCAGTCTACATTGATGGTGGTTGGGGGACAGGATCTCCTGGAGAGGTGGCTTAAAGGTTGTTTTGGCCACTTTACTTACTAGCAGTCATGGCAGAAGTGCGGTATGGGCGTGCATCACGTATTGTCTCGGCAAATTTCGGTTCAATGGGGCGAGTCACACAACATGTGGTTTCATATCAACGGGGCGAACCTTCGTTTTTTTTCTGCGGAGTATGCCCTAGTTACCGAATTGTCATTCGGCTCGTCTGGTTTCCAACCTTCAGACGACCACAACTTACGGGGTGTGCAAGTGTATCGACGGTTTGCCAACGGCTTGCCGATTAGTGTGGGGGACCTCCTCGATCGGTTTTGTTTGAGGCACATGACAGATCAGAGTGGACAGCTATACCTGCAGGTCGCGCACGTGTTAGTTCTGTATATGTTGCTGTTTGGTCTTGAGCAGAAGAAGTTTGTTGCGGATTGGGTGTGGAAGCTGGTGGACGATCTGGATGCATTTTCTCGGTTTCCTTAGGGCGCATTCATGTATTTGCATCTGAAGCACTACGTGGACAATATGAAGCAGACGAAAAAGTACCACTTCTACGGTGCAGCCTGGGCTTTCCACATTTGGTCGTTGGAGGTGCTGCCAGACTTAGCCGCTGCAGTTGCTGTCATTGATAACCCGAATGCAAGGCCTAGATATCTTAGATGGAAGTTCAAGAAGTTAAGTGGAACAGAGCTTCAACCATTATTTTCTTTGCAGGTAAATTTTAATTTCTTCACTATATGTATTTTTCTGTATTTTTTTTATAATTGTATTTGTGTTTGATAAAATCTTTTGCGCTGCAGGTTGGTCGATTCAACCCTTTTGTACCGGATGATGCTGAAATGGAGACTTTCTATTTTCGGTCCAATCAGTATCCAAATGCACTTGGAGTGGGTTTGTAGTGCCGCACAATCCATTACGTGCAGGAGAACAATTCCCCCGTCAGCCACGCCAGACCATAGTAATTGACGATGAAGACCAGGATAAGAGACCTCCTCGAAGGAGAGCACAGAGACAGCGGGGTCAACAGAGGCAGCCCTGTTACAAATGACCAGCGAGAGGTCGAGGCAGAGGTAGAGGATCGTGATCCTGAGTACAGAGAGCCACCCCGCCGTCCAGAACATGGAAAATGTGTTCGTCAGTCAGGATCTTCATCCTCTAGTGGTGGGGCCGATCACGTCCTACGGTCCAATGATTGACGCTGGATTCGATCAGAGATTGCTTTATCAGAGGATCGCATTATAGAGAAAGTGGAGCGGAGACTGTTCTCCAAGCTCAAATCTTGGATTGAGGGCTTGTTTGACAAAGCCCGATGTGGATCTACACGCCGATCCCCTGGATGTCATCCCACCCCGTGGTCCATGCCTATACAGTCACCACGCCGCTCAGTGCGAGACCCTGCACAAGGCTAGGGCCAGGAAGACCAGCGCCGCTCCTCAGTGCGAGACCCTCCCAGGGTTCAGGGCCAGGAAGGCCAATGCCGCTCCTCAGTGCGAGACCCTCCCAGGGTTCAGGGCCAGAAAGACCAGCGCCGCCCCTCAGTGCAACATCATCATCCACATCACATGGAGGAAGATACTTGTCCAGCTCGTCATTCCATGCAAGCAGAACGGTTTTTGTCGCCGCATTATCCAGCTCGTCATTCCATGTACGAGCTTGGATCGTCGAGTGCAATGTTCGATCAGTATGGTACTTTTATGCAAGAGGAAAATAGCAATTTCAATGCATTGTGGGAGTCTCTTACCACGGTATGTAATAATTTCACAGATTTTAGATTATGCATTGTTATGTTTTACGTAAGATATTGATATTTATTTTGTTTGTGTAGGGCCATGGATAGAGTTTTGAGGCACGTCTAAATGAGGTGGCGTCGCCGATCCACGCAGTCCCAATTAATCAGATACCGGTGGGGGAAGAGCACCAGCAACAACAACAACAGCAGTAGCAGCAACAACAACAGCGTCGAAGAGGGGAAAGGATTCGGAGAGCTGCTGCAGCAATACAGACGCCCATGCTTGCCCAAAGAGAACCTCATCCACTTCCGCCGGAATTGATGCAAGCGCTTGAACTATTTATGAGCGGTGATGGATTCATGGTTATTCCTGAAAGCGGGGGATTTATAAGCAAGCACTAGTGGAGGGAAATTATGCTGACTAACGCAGACATAAATGTTGAGGTAAAGACAACATTATTTTATCGATTATGTTAGATTTTAATTTAATTCACAAACTTATGTTTTGCCTTGTAGGTCGTAGATTTGTTTGTCTCTTACTTGAGAAAACGACTAATTGACCGAGTGCATGTGAAGCCTGATGTGACAAGCACAAACACTGTTTTATTGGATTCCGATATCTTTGTAAGTTCAATTTAATAAATAACCGAAATTATTTACAACCGTGTTCAATTTTATGAGTGTGTCTCGTGTTTATTGAAGCTTCAACTCAGACGTGATTGGTTTAATAAGATTTTGAGCATAGACATCGAGCGAAAACTTAGGGGATCCTGGGGCACTTATGCTGACTATGAGCCTTCAGTGAGTCTACTATATGGAGCGCATGGAGCAACGGGAGCTGGACGACCGAGCTTCTTTGGTGCAACCCACGTAAGTGGACGCACTTCAACGTTTACTTGATAATTCTATTACAAGTAATGATATTAATCGTTCGTTTGATGCAGATGATTGTTGTGTGCAATATTGACTTGCATTACGTGGTAGTCCGAATTGATTGCAAGAATTGGGTGGTTGAGCTCTATGACTCCACGTATCATTATATAGACCGAACCGCACAAGCGCGCCGACGCAGGAGCCTAGAGCCACTACCGAAGCTTTGGACTCGAGTTCTTACATGCTCGTTTTACTGGAGGCACAACACAGTTGGAGCGAAGCCCGATGAGAGGCCTCTAACGCTCATGGTCATTCCAGCTATAGATCAATTCAAGTAAAAGGACAGTGTTAGCAGTGGTGTATTTGCAATGATGACGATTGAACGTTTAATTAGTGGTTCACCCTCTATTCCGTAGGGCAACACACACATAAAGGAATATCGGAGAAGGGTTGCCGCGGCTATATTTAGTATTTGTTGTGCACCGGATGGAGCGCATAGGTACAGATATGATTTAGAGCAGAGGCGTAGACCATCAGCTGAGTGATCTCTTCTTTGTAATTTTATGTTGTATGAATATTGAATATTTAATTTCAAGCTTTTTAAAACAATTTGAGTAGTACTTTATATTAATTGAGTAATATTTGTTTGTTTCTAATATTACTTGAAGTGTCTCACGAAACATGCATTCATTAGAAATTTTGCAGCAATGGATGATTATAATGATGTTTTTCATCCTAGATGTCGATTATGCATTGCACGAGTATGTCCATATTCATGACACACACTACATCTCCTACGTGGTTGACTTTCTGTGGGAGCTCGACGTCGGCTCAGTCTCGGGCGACCTGGTAGAGGCGTGATTTTTGGAGGCAAGACCAATATGGTATCCACAGCAGTAGGAATAGTCCAATCTTCAATGTGAGAACAGGATTTATAGGATTTTGATAAACGTCGCGCCAAGCTTCTCGTGTGTAGTAATACTGAACGTAATCGTATATTTCATCACCATTTTTTCTGCAATTTTACATTAAAAAAATAATCGCATGAAAACATCAGTATTTTCAAATAAATAAAGGATAGATGAATAAATGTGAAGTGTACTTACAGTGTTACAGCAATGGCATGAGAACAAGGGAGCCCATCAGCTTGAAATTCCATGCAAGTGCATGTCCTTGTGTCAAGGTCCACTTGATGCGGTCTTTTAGCATCACGGACATTGAAGATCGATCCCATGGTCCTTCGTGCAGTATATGTCAAACCCTTATTCATTCCTGTAGTCAGTTTGGCCACCACGTTACCAGTCAGTACAACGTCACGCCGTGAGCATCATTTCGCTCTCTTCGAACCACTCCTCGATGACATGTCTGATTGGCATCAAGCATTGAGCATATTGGCAGCCGTCGTGCCCACTCCAACTGCCCGTTCCAATTCTCGGCTGCATTAGATGTCATCTGACTGTAACGCGGCAAAGGACAGTGAACTCGAGTCCACTTCTCGGGTCTGACACTTATCAATTTTTGGTAAGCAGCTTCGCTCTCTCGGCGGATCATGTCCATTGCTTTATCAAAAATTGTTCGGCGATATGCAAATGCAGCTTTTTTAAAACAATTCCACCACTGTTTTTCCGTAACGGTTAATCTTTTGCAGCAAGTGATAGTAGCATAAACCATGAACTGTATTCGGAAAAACCTCCTTCACAGCGTTATCTATCGAGGGATGGGCATCAGACACAATTAATGTATCATTCAATTCTCCATATGCAATTCTAAATCGGCTGAGGAACCACTTCCAAGAGATATCATTCTCAATAGGCCCAACGCCAATCGCTAGAGGAAAGGTATGCTCGTTGGCATCCTTAGTGACAGCGACAAACAAGATACCTCTATTCTTGGCCTTCATATGAGTGCCATCTATTGCAATCACAGGCCTCATATTCAGCGGGTAAGCAAGCCTACATGCGTCGAAAGCTACAAACAAATGTTCAAACTTTCCATCAATACCAACTTGCAAATCAGTAATTGTACCTGGATTCCATTGCTGCAGCATGTGAAGATAGCCTGGCAACATCCGGAAGGAATTAATATATCCCCCGTATATACTTTCTATCGCTGCATGCCGTGCTCGCATGGCCAAATCATAACGAATGGTGAACCCAAATTCGCTTTGCACCTCTGCCATAATGGCCTTTGGCTTTATTATTTTACACTCCCTTCGTATTTTCCGAGCAACGTAGGCTGCAATCACATTCATGCCAACTTTTCTACGACCAACACGTCCTAGCTGGTGTGTGCTTGCGTGATCGCCTGTAAACTTGGTAATTCTCCAAGCTTGTGATCTTTTACTTGATCTTGCCTTCAGCTTGAACGGACAAGATTCCATACGCCTGCATATCCATCTGAGACGTAGGCTATTAGAGCCATCAACTTTGTATTCTACTCCAATCTCCATGTGCCACGAGCCTGCTGCTACATTTAGAGCTGTTTTACTTTCAAAAACAGAACCAACAGATAAATCACCATCTTCTAGCGGGCCATTTTCACGTACAACAATATAATTCGTTGCATTCACGGGAATCACTGGAACTAACCAACTTCCTACATCAACGGCTTCGTCATCTTCTTCACCGCGAATCCATGCTTCACGCTCCAACATAGCTGATTCTATCATGGTGTCTTCTGCCATCTCTTCCAATGCATCACTGTCGGTTTCCAGTTCATAATCTTCATCCTGAGGACCAACTGCCTCTTGATCTTCGTCATCACCATCTGCCTCTTCAGCATCGTCAGCATCGTCAGCACCATCTGCATCTTCATCATTGCCATAACCCTCTGCTGTCTTTGGAACTTGAGTCGACGTGGATCCGAAATAATGTGTGGATGTCGATGCATAATTATTCCCAGCGGGGTATACATCAGCACTAAAAGTGGAGGAAAGCATCTGTGTTTGGATACGATCCATTTCTTCATAATAATCTGCATCAAACTCAGGCACGTATAAATTCGTGTATTGGTGAGTCACGTACACAGTTGCTTCTGGCTGCGTCGCGCACAAATGATAAAATTCAACGTCGGTGCTTAATGGGCACTTTACAGTACGTCCGCTCTCATTCTTCGACAGATAATACAACTCGTACTGTGTGCTGAAGGAGTTTGCACTCAATTGACAATCGATGTTGTACCTCAGGCCGAAGAGACGGTGATCAACATCTACGAATTGATATCCGCCTAAATACGTACAACCAGACCATGTTCCTCCGTATTTGATAATAAAATAGTGATCCATCTACACAGAAGTACAAACACATAACAATTAATAAAAATAACACAAAAATATGAAATTCCGCTCGCCAACCACACAAATTTCCCGCTTGAGCGGGATCTAAATTCACGAGCGGGAAGTGCTGTTTTCGAGCGGGAAATGATATATGTAGATTCTAGAATTTTTTTGAGTCCTAATATACAAAATCTCTCTCGGTAGGTCTAAATATCGCTCGAGCGGGATTTAAATTCACGAGCGGAAAATCTGAATTTCGAGCGGGAAATGATAAAATCCACTTGCTATGTATATATGGTATTCATATAAATTTAAATGTTTTGATTATTAAAGAGTCTGATTTTCGAATTTATAACGTACAATAAAAATTAAGTGGACACTAGAGGAAAATTACAAGGTGGGAAAAATACCTCAAATGATGAATTTGAAAGGATGTTACTTGAAAGATTGCTGCCCACTATAGAATGTGATGAATTTCAAAGGATGTTATTTGAAAGATTATTTTACACTTTCGAATGTGATGAATTTGAAAGGATGTTATTGTGGGTGTGTAAAAGAGGCGTGTGAATGGAAAAATATATAGAGTTGTCAATGCTATAAAGATTTTTTTCCGTATTTCACGTGAAAATGTACTGTCTCATGTCTACACAAGCAAATAACTCTATGCCAGGCACCAATCAGCCATCATTTTGTACATTGACCAGCTTTCTGCCATTTCCCGCTTGGATAGAACAATTTTCCGCTCGACACGTGTCAAATCCTGCTCGAGCAAGAAATATGATCCCGCTCGAGCGGGATTTGACACGTGTCGAGCGGGAAATTGTTCTCTCTGAGCGAGAACTTCATTTAGGTTCGTTTAGTGACTATTCAAAATTTTTCGACAGAATTTAGTACCTAATTAATCCCGAGTAATGATATATAAAATAATTAAATTACATAATTATTGGCTAATGATTGTCAAGTAATCACATAATTATCAGTAAATCATTGCAATGTCATATACTTTATATCATATCTCTTACACATGTGTAAGAGATGTGATATAAAGAGCTTGACAAGATGACATATTATATTTGAAATATTCAAAATGGTGTAAAATTCATTGTTTTTGGGAGGGTAGTGTATTTTTCATTTTTACATTGGCAAAAGGAGCATTTTTATAGATTGTCACTTATTAATATATGATACATTAGATCCATATTCACAGGTTTATTGATAAAAATAAAACTTGTCAAAATATATTAGAAGAATCGAACTTAAGCTCGAAAATCATGATTGTGTACAGCCCCAAATTCCGAGGGACGGCAGAAGTCGGGGTGCGACTAGGGGTTGGATTAAAGAAGCGGGGAAGAAGGGGGAATGAATAAGAATGAAAGAACAAACAGATAATAATGATAGAAATGAGTTACTATGAACAAGACTTCATTATAATAAAAGAAAGAGTTGATCTCGAAGGATCACTCGACATAGTTCTAAAAAAGAAACTGAGTTAATTGTACGGGGTTTAGACCCAACAGAAAGATACAATGACTTCAAAAAGAGATTGGCAGCGGAAAAACGTAAAGCCGAATACAAGTTCTTATTCTAATCACGACTTCATAACTCAACATCGACCACCGCCTCTCCCGTCGCTCAACCTGCACATTTTATAAAATATATGCAGGGCTAAGTACAAAAGCACTTAGTGGGCACGTTGCCGAAAAACATATAATAAGTATAGATAATCAGGCATCTTATTTCTGTAGCACACCGGACGTTCAATCTTGCCCAATAATTATCCCCGTGGCTGGCCACCCCTCAACAGGGTTCCACACACAACGGCTACTGTGTACACTAACTTTGGATAGCAGGTCGGCTAACTCAAAGTCCGATCGTTTTAGTTAGCAAGTCGGCTAACTAATAATTCTGGATAGCAGGTCGGCTAACTCAGAAAGGGTACAAGAGAACTCACATAAAAACAAATATTTCATGCTTTGATTATCACGTTTGAAACACAATTATCAAAGCTTGTAAACAAAGATTTTCGAGCATCACTCATTTTAGTTTGTATATAGAAAAGCCCACCTGACTGATGACAAAACTACTAATCGAGCTTCCGTCTCTGGTCTTCCATCCTATCCTCGGTGCTGACTTCCTCCTTTTATTGTAAATAAACAGACTTAAGCAACTTGAACGCAATCGATAAAAGAAACAGGAAATCGAAACGGTTTTTAGTCTTTTAGGCATTTGCACTTTACTACTTCCTTTTGATTAACTAATAAACGAGACTTCGATCAAATTCTCGTCTACAAACTGACTCAGCTCACTGCTCGACATATAGGTCAGTAGGTAAAAGGGTGTCGATAACTTAGAACGACTTAAAAGTTCACAAGGAACGAAGTTGAAAAGGATTCAACTTGGAAAACTAGGCTTTGGAAACTTACTGCACAAGTCAGTGAGTTTATACAGAACAGAGCATACGAAAATAGGGGATAAATCTTATACCAAAAGAAAGGTACGGGTGTCTAGTTTACTCTCCAATTTACGGATCTCGATTTCGTTAAGCGAGCTAAAAGTTATGACAGTTTCCGTGAAACGTCGCAAAATAGTCGCGCGAAACCCTTATGCTCAACAAATCTCGACGCACGATTCCCTAGGTTCGATCAATACTATTCCACTTTTATTTTCACAAAATTTTCATTCCAAGATAGTCTACATACAGTATCCTTTAAACGGGTTCATATTCACGATTTTTGATTAACAAACGACGAGCATTTCCTCGTCATTTCCAACCAACCATTTACTATACCAAAACAAACTTCAATTTCTATTTCGTCCAACAACTTCTCGATTCTTAACTATATCTCATAACGTCTCGTTTCTCGGATGGAAAAGTCGTTAACTACAATATTGTTCGTCAATCAATAACAATCATTAATATTAAAAGGGATTTCCTTATTCGACTTTTCTACCGGCTTTTAAACTCGATTCTTCGTCTCTTATTCAAAATCGAAACTTCTTAGAATTCGTTGAAACTTTACGGTCACGATCATTAACTATCAAGATTATCAAATGTTCGAATCACAAACCTAAAACATTATTCATGCTCGACTTATCGTCGATGGTTCGTCTCTTACTAAAAATCTTACGTTCTCCGTTTTCGTTCAAATTTTACAACAACGATCATCATCTAACGAGCATCACTAATATGCAATTCATATTATCAAAACATTATCGAGTTTCAACTTAACGACGTGTTTCCGTCTCTTACATTTTTCGTTTTATTTTTAGAAAAATCCCAATTAAATATATAATCATCCTCATACATCTTATATCTCATTTCCATAAACAAAACATGCATATCCTAACATTTACTACACTAAATCATGCATTTTTCATCTCTTATCCTTCAACTTTTATTTTTAGAAAAACCTAAATTAATTCATATAATCAATTAACAACATGTAGATCACTAATCTATCGATCAAACATCAAAGAAATCGAACTACGAAAAACTCCTAAAATACTAGAAATTTTCGGTAATTAGAGAGAATAAAGGGGAGTGATTTTCTTCATGATTCGATCCATAGAACTCGATTCTAAACATACTAGAACATGTATTAATCAAAGGACAACATGCTCTTCATGCTCCTATGTTTCGAAAAAAAAAGAAAAGAATGGAATCAAGACTTTGTTCGGTTCATTTCGTAGGAGATGTTCTTACCTTGCGGAATACGAACTCGGAAATGGAATTGATCGGTGGATGGAGAACTTGTGTGCTTAAGAAGAGCTTGGATGTTGAAGCTTTAATGGAGGAGAAGAGAAGAAAAAATGAGAGAGATAGAGAGAGAGAGAGCGCTTGGGCGCGGTAATGGTAGGGAGAAGAGAGAGGTGGATGACTCACCTTATTAGATACATAAAGGTATAAATATCTAACTAAAAGAGGGGTGAGTCGCTAAGGGCCGTTTGGCGAGGATTTATTAGACGAAAATATCTCGTTTCCGGCTTTAAACGACGATTAAAAAGTCGAGAAATAATTTCTTAGGTAGTTACGAATTCGACGAAGTCTAATTCGTCTGTTAGATTGGAAATAATTTGCGTACTCGGAAAACCTAATTCGTTTTTCAAAATCCGAGAAAAAGTCGGGATTATACAGTCTAATATTCGCCCGGAAAATCATAAAAACTAACTTTCAACGGTGAACTCGTATCGAAGAAAAAGTGAATGTAAATTCTGACAGATTTTAATTCTGAGTTTTCGGACGAAAAATCTATCGGACGCGAAAATTCTAATACAGTAGTCGTTCGACCGACTTCTGGAATTTATTTTCTGAAACGGATTTCACCGTAAATCTTAGAATCGAAAATCCTTAACTTAGGCGTGCAAAGCCTTAATTATTAATTAACTTTTTATTTTAAAGACGGTTTAAACATCCGGGGTATTACAGATTGTATGTTAAAAACTCATTTCACTTCGAATATCGAATAAAATTTTACATAATTATAGCACATGGATTAAGAAATTTATAAATAAAAAACTGTTGTCACTAAGTTTCTAATTAGCTAGGAATATAAAATTTGTAGTCCAAGCATATAATTTTAGCCAAATCCTATTATGTTTAATTAGAAATATTTAGAATAAATGTGATGATTATAATTAGTTACACTTAATCATTATATTACTAAAAGGAAAACGATTCTTACTTTAAAAAAATCCTACGTGGCATACTTATATTATTCCATTCATATTTATCTAAATTCTCAAATTTTTGAATTTTTAAATGTAAAATAATAGATTTCAAATATCTATACTAAAATCTTGTGTCCCACATCGGTTTCTCAATGAAACTTCACCTATTGAAAAGCCTATAAATACCTAGAATCAATGTGTATTTTCTCATCTTTTGTTCCACCAGTTTTATTTGGGCAATTTATTTATTAATCGACCGAATAAATAACTATATTTTATAGTTTAATTTAATTTAATTTGGTCAATTTATTAATTGGCCGAATACATAATTATATTTTGTAGGAGTTTTATTTGGCTAATTTATTTATTAATCGGCCGAATAAATAACTGCTATATTTTATAGTTTAATTTAATTTAATTTGGTCAATTTATTAATTGGCCGAATAGATAATTATTTTTATTAGGGAACCAATTTATTAGTTGACAGAATAAATGGTTCCAAAATAGTTTGGATAATTTATTGGTTGACCGAATTAAATTTGGAAATAGTCTAATATTTTTTATTTAATTTGATAAAAAATAAGTAATTTCTAATTTGTCAATTAATTAGGTAGACGGACCAATTCCCAACTGACGGGTACCTCAACTCGGGATCCCACGTGACACATTTTCATTACTCCGTTCCTATTTATCTAAATTCTCAAATTTTCTGAATATAAAATTATTATTTATCATATTTATATTCTATATTATATATGATATGGAAACAAAATCTTAACAAGATCAAATCTTTAAAATCAATATCTATCATATTTTAATATATTCTATATATAGTTTTATTTTTATATAAAATAATCTATGATAATACAACTAAAATCTATTTATAAAACTATCTCAAAAAATTGACCGTCTTTATTACTCTTTTTCCTAAGAGTTATAAATCTATTTGTAAAAAACTAAGAGCTACAAAATCTAAATTTTTTTTTGCTATTTTTCCTAAAATTTGAACATAATAGCCATTTTTGCTAATTTCCATTCAACTAAAAATTTCTCATCTTTATAACTCTTTTTTTTATTTGATATTTTTCCTCCATCAATTAACGAGGAGATTTTCAATTAAAAAACGTCTTTTTTTTGTAAATAAGATTTTTATTTCACCAAGTAGTAACAACTGAAGATTACAAAGCAAACAAACTGTTACAAATCAAACAAACGAAAGCTAAGAACTCAGCAGCTGAAACATGCCTTGAATCTGTTGTATCTTGGCAAACTTCTTTAAATCGTCTATTGTTTCTTTCCTTCCAAATGCGGTAGATGACCACTGACAGCACCAGTCTGTATATTCTTTGGCTAAAGCTTTTTGTTTCACATTGTGAAATCATATGTTCCTTCTCTTCTTCCCAACATCTTGGCACCCTTCTTTGCCCACACTATGCAAAGATAATCTCATATACTGTCCTTGAAAATGTGCACTAAAAAAATAAATGATTAGTGGTTTCTAAAGGACGTCTTTTTCTAATATAGTAATATTCACTTTTAAATAAACTAATAACATTTAATTTATACCATATATGATGAAATTATGAGAAATATACAAAATAGCTAATAATGATATTTTGAAATTTATGGGAAATATACACAAAATAATTATTCAAAAATTGGTGACATATTTAATATCGTGCCTACTACTTTAATTTTTCTTGTAGATAAGGGATGTAAAATAAAATCAATGAAACATTATTGTTGATAACTTTTATTATAATTTCATTATACTTTTGTAAGACTTTTTGTAGTGAATTGTTGAAATAATATTAATCTCATGCATATAGATCTCTCTAGATAATATTGGAGTATTAGTTTTACAATTATATACTTTTTGATTATTTTATTCTATTGTTTACAAAATTTAAGATCATTGTTAACGGGCTGATTCTGACTGGAAACGTAGGGGTAAACGAGCCGATTTAGTTACGACAGTTCAACTTAACGGGAGGATTTCGATTTAGAGCCGTGAGGGTAGACGGGCTAATTCCAAACCGACAGTTCAACTTTTTCAGAATCGTGATTGACGGGAGGATTCCGACCTTAAACTGTGGGGGTAGACGAGCCGATTCCAATCTAGCCCACAAAACTCACACAACAAAAAGTTTACAACAAGTGAAAAATTAAAAAATAATTAATGAACAATATTTTTATTATAATTTTAATAGATAATATATTCCCCGTCGATTTTCGACGGGCTACACGCTAATTATTTATATATATTAATGCTTGTAAATTGAATAAATCTCACTTATTTAATTAAATTTTACCTAAAATAAAAACCGTGTGAAATTTACAACTATATCTAAAGTTCATTATTTTGGGACCAAATTAAAAGCTCATATAAAAAATCAGAGTTTGCGCGAAATTCCGTATTTTTTGGTCATGGGCCCTTTCCTTTTTAACACACAAAACTCAAGTTTTGTCGAAGCAGCCAGAGGGTATGAAGTCCAAGATTTTTTTTTTTTTTTTTCTTTTTTGTAACGTTAAAGATTGCGGCATAGGGTACGAAGTTGAAGATTATTTTTATCCATTGTAATGTTAAATTGTAAAGATTGACCACGATAGATTTAAACTGTATATAGTAATCTGCAAATCAAACACTCTATAATTTAATATAATTTCGGTTTGATATGGTCGTGCCGTCGTGAACACCATAATCCATCGTTAGCCTATCCCAATAGGACCAATTGATAATTGCGTAATTCTAAGAGCATTCATTATGGGTGTCTAATTAGACCCCGAATCTATCGTTAGGAAGCGTAATTTTAATGATTGATGGGATTGAGTAATACTTTGGGTTTATAATCATTGACAACGATTGAATAGATTTTATTTTATCATTTTTTTATTTGTAATAAATAACATAAAAAATACTTAATTAAATTCAAAAAATAAGAAATGTTAATTTTATTCAATTAAAAAAAATAATACATACACTATTTAATAAAATAAAATACAATAATTAAATTCAATTTTATTTTATTAATGTTAATTTTATTAATACTTAATTACAACATTATATAAAAAATTAAAAACTCACTACCCAAAGCCCACTACTCTATTAAACCCAAAATAAACCCAAATAAGCCCAAATTAAACCCAAATCCTCGTACCCTCTACCCCCGTTTCTTCTTCAACCCCCACTCCTTCTTTTTCTTCTCACCTCCATGGCTTCATCCACCTGCAACTCCAAAAAAAAAAGAAAAGAAAATTTCAACCCCCACTTCTTCTTCTTCTCACCTCCATGGCTCCATCCACCTGCAACTCCAAAAAAAAAAAGAAAAAAAAATTGAAACCAAGCTCCTGCACGTCTTCTCCTTCTTCCCCTTCTCTCATGGCGACGCGTGGCGAAGGAACGGGATTGAAGACGGTATCGAAATATCGACACCACCCTCGACATAGGCGATCGACACCACGGGATCGAAGGAACCACTATGACTTCGACACCCCGGGGTCGAGTGGGAGGGAGGTCGAGCGGAGATCGACACCGACAACGATCCCGTCGCTCGATCCCTACAGTGAATGCTCCAAATATAGCCCCCATATTTGTCGTCAATAGTGCTTTGCAAATTTCAAAAATCAAAACCCATAGATTTCTTGAGGGGAAATTATAGCCCCCTTTTTTTACAGACACTTCATCATCGTAACGGAGACTTGACAATCAAATTGTCTCCGACTCTCCATTGATAAACAAGATAAAAATTACAAGCAACAAAATATACAACCACATAAATCTTCCTAAACGGCTCTTGAATCAATAATTTTTATTTTTCTGTCTCTAGATTTTGGGGGCTATAATTGATGGGGTAATAATTATTAATTTGATAGTTATATGGATAAAGTATTTATTTATTAATATTTTTATTTTCTTAAACAAGAGATTTTGGATAGAAACGGTATAGAGTATTTCAATAATTATTAATTATTACTTTAGGGATTATAGAAATAAAATAGTAAAATTATATTAATTTTAATTATTAATTTGTTAGAGAATTATAAAAAGTAAAATGGGGGTTATGTTTTGTCACAACTCCAAATCCCGAGGGACGGCAGAAGCCGGGGTGCGACTGGGGTTGGATTAAAGAAGCGGGGAAGAAGGGGGCTAATTGACTAAACATACATGAAAAACATCAATAAACCATGAACAAGACTTGAATATAAATAAGAAAGAGTTAATCCCTAAGGATTACTCGACAAGAGTACAATAAAAAAGCTAAGTTCATAATTACAAACTTAGACTACTGAGTATTGTTCAAAAAGTACATCTCCAAAAGAAATTCAGAGTTTGGCAGCGGAAGGGTTCTAACTAAGCATCCTATCCTTTAACTCAACATCAACCGTCGCCGCTCACCGTCTCTTCAACCTGCACATTTAGAAAACAATGCAGGGCTAAGTACAAACGTACTTAGTGGGCACGATGCCGAAATCATAATCATAAATATAGATAAATATGGCATTTCATAAGCATAGCACATCGGAGTTTTATTGAAAGAATCCGTGTCTACTAAACATTTTCTAACTTTTTCTCATAAATCACTCGCGCGAGCATTTTCTGACTAATGTTACGTTCAATCTTGACCAATTCTAATTCACCGTGGCTGGTACCCCTCAACAGGATATCACATATACCACAGGTTACAAAGTGCACTAACTCTGGAAAGCACTTAGCAGCTAACTCAGAGCCGATCGTTAGTTAATCTAGTTAGACTAACTCTAAATCTGGAAAATACGAATGTTGACTCAGATAGGTACAAGAGAACTCACATAAAACATAAAACAGTTCATGCCATAATATCACTTTGAAAACACTAGATATCAAAGCGATAAAGAAAGATTTTCCGAGCATTGCTCGTTTTATTTGTATATAAAAGCCCACCTTGATTTACAGAACTTAAAGCA
Organism: Schizonepeta tenuifolia; assembly: GCA_029490685.1. Classification (NCBI taxonomy): domain Eukaryota; kingdom Viridiplantae; phylum Streptophyta; class Magnoliopsida; order Lamiales; family Lamiaceae; genus Schizonepeta; species Schizonepeta tenuifolia. Next base: position 12,204,711 of record CM055955.1, on the reverse strand, counting down.
AAAACTTCCAACTTCGGATCTTCTGTCCTTTCTCTACAGTTGGCTTCCTCCTTCATCGTAAAATAAACATACTTAAAAACGGGTCGTAAAAGATAATCGATTAAAGAGAATCGAATAAAGTTTTAGTTGTTTCATTCTTTAGGCATTTGCACGCTTACTAAATTCGTTTTATTTAAACGAGAAACGAGACTCGTACCAATCTCGTTTAGAACTCGGACGATCTCATACTCGACTCTCGGGTCAGTAGAGAAGGTAGTCGATATCTTAATACGACTTTAAAGATTATAAGAAACTAAGTTGGAAAGAATCAACTTAGGCGATTTACATTTTAGTTCATTGAACGATTTATGAAATTTCTCGTTTATTACTTCTTTAAAGAAAGGATAAGAGATAAGATCTCGACTGGTTTTCATCACTCAAGGTCCTGTACTTGACTCTAGGGTCAGTAGGGAGATGCTCGTTAGATAAAAACGGTTTAAACGATCGAAAGAAACTAAGTTGCGAACTAAACAACTTAGAAACAAGAAACTGAATTTTCACTGCACAGTTCAGTAACTCTGGAGGCTGTCCAGAACAGAGGATTTGGAAACAGGGGGTGAGCCCTATACCACTGGAAAGATTGGGATGTCTAGTTCGCGCTCCAATTTACGGATTACAAATCCGATAAACGAGCTGGAAGTTATTACAGTTTCCGGCGAGGGTCGTAAAACTGCCGTGAAAACCCTAATTGCTTGATAGGTTCGACGTATAACATTTTAGGTTCGTTCTAAGCTCTCGTATTTGATTTTTTTTTAGAAACTGGACTCTCAAGGCAGTCATCACGTACTTCCGTACATGACAAACTCCTTCTCAAAACTCGCTCAAAAGCACGACGTTCTAACGTCGGATTTCAACTAACAATTACTAAACCAACAAAAATTCAAAACGCGTTCTAGTTCTCGACTATAACTATAGCCCATATTATATCAACTCGAAAGCTTATGACGTCAACTAGAAGGTTGTTCTAAATTCCATCATAAACAATAATATCAAATTAGAATTTTCATCCGACTTCTCGATTATTAGTTATGACTAAATGTTCGTCTCTTACGCGATTTTTCAAAGTTGTTGGATTTTGTTCAAATTTTACGACGTTAAACTACGTCTAACGTGAATCACTTTCATGCATGCAAACATATCATAACATCATTATAACTCAACTTATAAGGTGATCTTTATCTCTTATGTTTCATTAAACATTTTTAGAAAATTCTCAATTAAATTCTATAATCAACTAACATGATTTGCAACATAATTTAACCAACAATTCATCACTTATATCAAACATGTGGAAACCCCTAATTACTCTATAAATTTCTGTTTTTATAAAGATGTTAAGGGGGTGATTTTCTTCTCCAATTAACTGCATTTATTTACTAATCAACCTCTTATACCATCAAATAATCAATTACAAAACAATTATCAACTAACATGCATAAACCCCTAAATTCAACTTAAATCCTAATTGAAATTTCACAAACACATAGGGCTTTTTATTTCTTTTCATTCTAATCACTAATTAAACATCTATTAAACAAGAATCAATCATCAAATGAAGAAAATTAAAAATCCTACAAACATGCCCTAAATTTTCGGCATTAACATAGGTATTAGGGTTCTTATTTTTGTTCAATTTTAATCCCTAATTATCATATCTAATACATCTAATTTCATTATTCCAAGATCAAAACATCTATTCCAATACCTAAATTTTCGATCAAAGAAAAAAAAGAAAAAGAAAAGAAAGATGATTGGATAGGATTATAGAGGAAGGAATTACCTTAAGAATTAAAGAAAGATGTGTAGAGTTTGAATGGATGGATTGTGACTTGTGTTCTTCTTCAAGCTCTTGGAGATGTCTTCAATGGTAGATGATGAAGTGAAGAAGATGAAGAATGGGGGAGTGCAGCCGAGAGAGAGAGAGAGAAGTGGGAAGAAATGGTTTTGTTAAAGTGTTAAAAACACTTGATATGATGAAAGGTTTGAAAATATGAAAAGTAAAGGATAAGGTGTCACTTAATTATACATCATCAACATGCATGTCTTCCACCTAATTAACTAAAAATAAAAAAAAATAAAAATATCGGCTGCCATGCAGAATTTTTAGAAGGGTTACGGGTTTTTCCGGCGCGATCCGACGTTACGGAAAAACGAACGACGAAAAACGTTGCTCGGCACAAAATCGACGCGATTTGATTTGACCTTAAATTCTAACGTATGAACTTAATTGGAAAATAAATTTACAAAAATTATTTTGACAAAAACTCGGGACGACACAGTCCGAGTTTCGTCCGGAAAAACATAAAAACGAACTTTCTCGGGCGTGTTCGTATCGCGATTTTGTGAACGTAAAGATTAGACGGTTTTCCGTTCTGAGTTTACGAACTAAAAACTTTTAGTACGTGCTAACCCTAATACAGTAGTCGTCTAGCTGACTTCTGTAATTTATTTTCAGAAACGGATTCGACCATTAGCCTTAAAATTCAAAATTGTAAACTTAGGCGTGCAAAGCCATTATTTAATTAACTTTAAATTTTTTTTAAGAACGTAAGGATTTACGGGGCATTACATGTTTAGAATTATCCTTAGATAATTTTGTTCAAATGCAAGTGCATCGGTGAAAATGGTTTTAACTTTTAAGTTAATAAGTGTGTGTTGAAATTTACCAACATTTCAAACGGGCACTATTGTCGATGTACATATCCTTCCTTTTTTTTTAATAAAAAACTATTGTAGTTAAGATATTTTTCTTATTTATAAAAATGGCACGACATACATCAGGTATGTGTATTAATATGATCTATATCCATACTTTATGTTTGGTATATCAGTATATGGGTATCAAATTGATATACTTGATATACTTGATATGCTATTTTTTAATATTTTCATATACCAATTTTTGCTAGTATATGACTCATACCTCTACTTTCATTACCACTTGATATCAATCAATATCTTCGACATATCAAACATAAATATCAAATATAAATCTGATACCCTCATACCCATACCTGATATACTGGTATATGAATACCAAACAGGGCCTTATAGTCCATATGGAAAACCTATCAGCTACACCACTATATTATAGTTCAGTATATCGTACTGTTTGCACATGATGTATATCTATCTATTATTATATAAACGAAAATGATTCTACATAAAAAAATCCATTTCCACATTAATAGGGAATAATATCCTAATACCTTTTACTATGATACTTCAATAAGATTTGGTAAATACGAATTGTATTACTAATATTATTATTTTCTAAACCTATTTGAGCTCATGTAAAAAAAAAAAAAAAACTTATTTGAGCTAAATCAATTATATTTCATCAAATTATATAAGAAAAACTATTTTGGGTTGGACAATATATAACTCTCTATCCCACATCGCTTTTTAATAAGACTCAACTCTTGAATGAGCTATATAAATACTTAAGATCGTTAACCGTGGAGGGTAAACGGACCGATTCAAGAACCATGGGATAGACGAGTCGATTCTAAATCGGCAGTTTAATTTATATTTTTCTAAAATTTATTAAACAAAAATTCCCGTCAATTTTTGATCTAAAACAAATATTTCATTTAATCATATACAAACCATATTATAAATGTTGTATACAAATAATAATTTAACACACGTGTTAAGTGAAATTGTTACATATGATAATTAGTGTTGAAACAAAAATATTAGCGAACAAAATTATTGCGTTTCGTAGCCAATATGTGAGAACAGAAGTCTATATTTTCTTTCGTATAAATTGCCAACTTGTCGGAAAACTTTGGTCATATGCATGAAAAGTTGAAAAGACTATATGCATATTTATTTCAGATTTAATATTTTTTTCAACTTATGTCCATAATTAAGATTCCCCTCATCATAACTGAAGAAGATAAGTAAATTGGATAGGGGTGAATAAACGGGTACCCATAAATACTTATATCCGTATTTTTGGGTACCCGTATATATCCAAATAAGCAAAAAATACATATTTATATCCTTTCCATTTTAATCAAATGGGTACTCAATACCCGATCGGGAATGGGTATTCGGTGTACCTGTTTAAAGAAAAAGATAAAAAAAAAAACAACTTTATAATTTGGAGTTTTTCGACATGCTAGATTTTTCGATAATTTCAGCAACACAAATTAATAATTAACTATGTAGCAATAACTAGAAAGCAACAACAATACTAAATGTAGTTTATACGTTTAAAATTCAACAAAAAAATAAAGTACAAAGTTAAAAAATAATTAAACATCAAAGCAAAGTCCAAAACAAGAGGCACTAACTAGGTATTGATTGGGTAAACTATATCTATAATGAAAATATTTTATTAATATATATCTATAATCTATATAAAATTAGTAAATCATATATAATAAATAATTTTATTTCTTTGACCGGGTACCTAATACCCTAACGGGTATACCCATTAAGATATTTTCTTAAAAATTCATACTCATACCCATCCAATACCCGCAAATGTCACAGCCCCAAATCCCGAGGGACGGCAGAAGCCGGGGTGCGACTGGGGTTGGATTAAAGAAGCGGGGAAGAAGGGGGCTAACTGACTAAACATACATGAAAGGCATCGATAAACCATGAACAAGACTTGAATATAAATAAGAAAGAGTTAATCCCTAAGGATTACTGGACAAAAGTACACAAAAGAAGCTAAGTTCATATTTACAGACTTAAACTACAGTGTATTGTTTCAAAGGTACATATCAAAAGATATTCATAGTTTTGCAGCGGAAGGGTTCTAACTAAGCATCCTATCCTTTAACTCAACATCAACCGTCGCCGCTCACCGTCGCTTCAACCTGCACATTTAGAAAACAATGCAGGGCTAAGTACAAACGTACTTAGTGGGCACGATGCCGAAATCATAATCATAAGTATAGATAAATATGACACTTCATAATTGTAGCACATCGGGGTTTTATTTAAAAGAGGCCCGTGTCTACTAAACATTTTCTGACTGATTTTCACAATTTACTCGGCCGAGTATTTTCAGGTATGCTATATTCAATCTTGACCAATTCTAATTCATCGTGGTTGGTACCCCTCAACAGGATATCACATACACCACAGGTTACAAAGTGCACTAACTCTGGAAAGCACTTAGCAGCTAACTCAGAGCCGATCGTTAGTTAATCTAGTTAGATTAACTCTAAATCTGGAAAACACGAATATTGACTCAGATAGGTACAAGAGAACTCACATAAAACATAAAACAGTTCATGCCATAATATCACTTTGAAAACACAGATATCAAAGCGATAAAGAAAGATTTTCCGAGTATTGCTCGTTTTATTTGTATATAAAAGCCCACCTCGATATACAGAACTTTCGATCGTAAAACAATAACACTTAAAAACGGGTCGTAAAAGATAATCAATCAAAATAATCGAAATAAGTTTTAGTTGTTTCATTCTTTAGGCATTTGCACGCGTACTAGATTCATTTTACTTAAACGGGAACGAGACTCGTACTAATCCCGTTTAGAACTCGGAAGGTCTCATACTCGACTCTTAGGTCAGTAGAGAGGGTAGTCGGTAACTTAATACTACTTAAAAGATTATAAGGAACTTATGAAAAATCTCGCTTACTACTTCTTTATTTGAACGAATAAGAGATAAGATCTCGACTGGTTTTCATCACTCAAGGCCCTGTACTTGATTCTAGGGTCAGTAGGAAGATATTCGTTAGCTAAAACGGCTAAAACGATCGAAAGAAACTAAGTTGCGAACGAAACAATTTAGAAGAATTGAAACTGAAATTTCACTGCGCAATCCAGTAACTCTGGAGACTGTCCAGAACAGAGGATTTGGAAACAGGGGATGAGCCCTATACTACTGGAAATTTTGGGATGTCTAGTTCACGCTCCAATTTACGGATCACAAATCCGATAAACGAGCTAAAAGTTATTACAATTTCCGGCAAGGGTCGCAAAACTGCCGCGAAAACCCTAGTTGCTCGATAGATTCGACGTATAACGTCTTAGGTTCGTTCTAAGCTCTCGTACTCGATTTCTTTAGAAACTGGACCCTCAAGGCAGTCATCACGTATTCCCGTACGTGGTGATCTCCTTCTCAAAACTCGATCAATAGCACAACGTTCTAAACGTCGGCTTTCAACTAACAATTACTAAACCAACAATTTATGCAAAACGCATTCTAGTTCTCGACTATAACTATAGCTCATATTATATTAGCTCGAAAGCTTATGACATCAACTATAAAGTTGTTCTCAAGTCCATCATAGACAATAATATCAAATTAGAATTCTCATTCGACTTCTCAGTTATTAGTTACGACTAGATGTTCGTCTCTTACGCGTTTTTCAAAGTTGTCGGATTCCGTTCAAATTTTACGTCATTAAACTACGTCTAACGTGAATCACTTTCATGCATGCAATCATGTCATAACATCATTATATTTCAACTTATAAGGTGTTCTTCGTCTCTTACATTACGTTAAATATTTTTAGAAAATTCTCAATTTAATTCTATAATCAATTAACATCAATTACTACATAATTCCATCAACAATTCATCAATTAAATCAAACATGTGGAAACCCCTAATTACTCAAATAATTTCGGTTTTCATATATATATTAAGAGGGTGATTTTCTTCTCCAATTAACAACATTTATCCACTACACAACCTATTATAACAACTATTAACCAATTGCAAACCAATTACAAACTATCATGCATAAACCCCCAATTTCATCACTCAAACCCTAATTGAATTTCACAAAAACATGGGGCTTTCGATCCCTCTTCGTTCTAATCACTAATTAAACAACTCTTAGGCATGAATCTATCATCAATTGAAGAAATCCCAAAATCCTACTATTAACCTAAAATTTTCGGTATTACCTAGAGGACTAGGGTTCTTGGTTTTGATCAATTTTAAACCCTAATTAATCTATCTAACACATCCAATTTCATTATTCCAAGATCAATTCATCTAATCCATAATCCAAATTTTCGATCCAAAAGAAGAAATGAGAAGAAGAGAAAGATGGATGGATAGAAGTTAAGAGGAGATAATTACCTTGAGAATTAATAAAGAAAGTGATAGGTTTGGATGGATGAATCAATACTTGTGTGATTCTTCTTAGTGTTCTTGAAGGATTCTTCAATGGAGGATGGAAGATGAAAATGAGAGAATGATGTATGGTGGCTGCCGATTTTTTTGGTGTTGGGAGGGAAGAAGATGTTTTAATTTTGTAAACTTATGCTACAAGGTTTGCAAGGTGTAAAGTAGGAATAGTAGAAACCTTAGGTGTAAAGTTTCAAATAGTAACTAGCATAGGTGTCACCTTATTAAACTAATAAAACACAAATATCCTCTTATTAGAGAGGGTATATGTCGGTCAAGGGAGAGAAGAAAGAAGAAATACGCGCTTTTCCGGCGCGATCCGACGTTACGGAAAACGTTCGACGAAAAATGTCGCTCGGCACAAAATCGTCGCGATCCGATTTGACCGTAAATTCTAACGTACAAAACTTAATCGGAAAATAAATTTATAAAATTTATTTTGACAAAAACTCGGGACAACACAGTCCGAGTTTCGTCTGGAAAATCATAAAAACGAACTTTCTCGGGCGAGTTCGTATCGCGATTTCGTGAATGTAAAAATCAGACGGTTTTCCGTTCTGAGTTTACGAACTAAAAACTTTTCGTACGCGCTAACCCTAAATACAGTAGTCGTCTAGCTGACTTCTGTAATTTATTTTCAGAAACGGATTCGACCGTTAGTCTTAGAATTCAAAATCGTAAACTTAGGCGTGCAAAGCCATTTATTTAATTACCTTTAAAATTTTAAGAACATAAGGAATTTACGGGGCATTACAGCAAATTACGGATATTAGATACCTAATATCCGACCGATTACGGATAGGATACGGATTACCCGAAAACCCGTTTTCCATACTTTCACCCCTAAAATTGGGGGAGTATATACTTTATGCAATCGGAAACGAGTTTGTATATATCAACATGATTAGAATTTTAAAATATGGAACCAATAAATATATCAAAAGTAATATTATTATCAACATAAATATTACTCCTGCTATCTTTGTGCACCTTAATTATCTCTCTAAACCCTACGTCAATTGTTAGGGAAGTATTTCAGTCGTATGTATTTTTACACGGTTTCTCTATTTGTAGACAATTTGATGTATGAAATAACTTATTCGTGACCTTTTTGTCGCAAGCTCATCTACTCCACCATTTTATTTTTTATTTTTTATGTTGTACATATGCATTAAGATGTTGCAACAATTTGAGATTATTATTATTATTATTATTATTATTATTATTATTAATTGATTTCTATTTGTGCGGGTACGTTCTCACTACGTGGCACACCCACGGTTCTTCATTCCTATTTATCTTAATTCTCGTATTTTTGCAATATTAATTCATATAAATATATAATTCTATTCTTTATATATTCATATAATCATTAAAATCAATATCAAATTCTAAATAATTTCAATATATATATATATATATATATTAAATTCTAGACCGCATAATCGCATATTTATCTTCATATATAACTCTATGTGGGTAGATATCAAATTCGATTTATAATTCACACCTTAATTTTATTTTATTCTTGATGTATTGTGCTTTAATTCTTTACGTTTTATATATGAGATAAACATATGTCTTCTTCTTTCGTGTGCATTAAATTTTTTATTTCAATTATATTGAAATAGTGCTTATAAGAATATTTGTATTAACTTTAGTACGTAGGACTCAAACTAATATATATATTAGAGTGAATTGATTTCGCCTGACCAATTTGAATTGTTATAGGTTTTGATGAGATGGATAACTAAAAATATATTGCCATAATTTCTATTTAATTATTTTGATATTTCATATAATTAAATGGGAGTGGATAATTAGCGGATTATTATTATACGAGTTTGAAACGAAAAAAAGTGGTAAAATAATTTTTAATCAGGTTTGAGACATACACGAGTATATAAATTCTTTTGAACACTGATCGACAATGGTTTTCTGTTAAACTAATTATGAGAAAAAAAGAGAGCAATTTTCTTTTTTGTGGCATATGGTGTAATTTATGATTTATGATTATAATGGAATTTTTATTATATGTCCTGTTTCCATTTAAGAAAAATATGTAATGAAATAAGACGTCCTATGACGAAATGGGACGAAAGGTAACATAAAATGATTTTTGTAAATTTTTGATAAACTTTACTATTGTATATAGTATTGATTTTATCTTTAAAAAAATTTACTATATTTTTTATTTTTATATATTATTACTTTAATCTTATAAGATCTTAAGCTCCACATTGAATTTTTAATTATTCTCACCGACTGAAGAACATGTATTAAATGATTAGACATAAATTTTTGTATATTTTCTCAACCAAACATTTTGATGAATAAATAATTTTTCCATATAATTGATTATTTGCATACTATTTAGCGTAAGAATAGAAGACAGAGAAAATTATTTAGTTTACAAAAAATTTCGAGTATAACATCTATATCTATAGTATATATAATGACGAAGTTTATGTTCATACTACGTGGTACATTCACAGTTCTTCATTCCTATTTATCTTTATTTGTATTTTCAGTATTATTTATTGAGGGGTAGTTAAAATAGCATTTATCACATTGTAAAGATAAAATATGACACCTCATATAATTCTTTGAAAATCTAGCACCTTTTGACTATTATTATACCCTTTATTCTTTATGAAAATTCCATCTGACTAGTAACATACATTTTGTTGTGAATGGGGTAAGAAATAACAGTTACCTCTTCATTTTCACATTACTATTTTCTCTCTAAAAAAGTTATCCTCTCTCTACAACTCAGACTGGACAAATAAATCCGACCATTCCTACCATTTCTGACATCGGAAAACTTGTTCTACTATGCTGTATATGATGTAGTGGTTTATCTTTTAACCCTGCTTTAGTTTGAGTTCCGTTATTTGTTGTCGAAGTTGCAAGCTTCTATTTTCCGACGGAAGGTAATGTTCGATTCTTTTTAGATTTCTGAAGCAGTGTTTCAAGATCTGAAGAAATGTTGAATGCGAACGATAATACCGATGATGTAAACACAGATCTTTCTGTTCATAGTCGTAGATCTACTGAATGTGATATGGAAGAATATGAACTTCCGGTAAGTGGATTTTTCTTAGTGGGTTTGTTCTCTTTTTCGAAGATTGTGAGTGTAATTTCTGGTTTTTTTTTTCTTTTTTATGTGCATTCACATGTAGTCACGAATTTTTCTTCTGATTATGGAACAAAAATTTATACGTTGAGGAACCATAAAAATAACTATGCTTAAGTTAGTACTAACTTCACGACATTAGTGATGGTGAGGATAATTTTTTTTTGTGTTATGTTCCTTGGATGGCCCTTTTTTGTTTTTTTTAAGTCACAGTAAAAATACTGCTAATTTTTGTGAAGTAACCAATTTTTTTGAAACTCAGTAACCAAAAAAAAAATTGGCTAGCACATGAAGTCACAAATATGATGTGGTCGAAATGATGATTTGACGAATTTTGTTTCATCCATTAACAAAAGAAATTGTAGTACTTTGTCATGAAGTCACGAATATATTTTAACTTAGTAACTCTACAGAACTTGGTACTTTTTGATGAAGTCACGAATCTTTTTTAACTTAGTAACTAACAATTTGGGACTTTTGTTGCTACTGTCACAAATATTTTTTCACTTAGTACCTAAAGAAAATTTGGTACTTTTGCATGAAGTCACGAATTTATTTTAAATTGGTAACTGAAGAGAATTTGGTACTTAGCAATGAAGTAACGAATATTTTTTAACTGAGTAACTCACAAAAATTTGGTACTTTGTGATGAAGTAACGTTTTTTTTTAACGTAGTAACTAAAGAGAATCTGGTATGTTGCCATGAAGTTACAACTATTTTTAAACTTAGCATCGGTAGGAAATTTGGTACTTTGTCATGAAGTCACGAATTTTTTTTTACTCAGTAACTGAACAAAATTTGATACTTTGTCATGAAGTCACGCGGCAAATCATGAAGTCACACTTTTCTATTGGGTTTCATGCTTTGTTTTCACGGAATTGGTCTGATTACATTATATTATGTTGATTTTGAAACTGATTATAGAAGATTTTTTTTAATAGGAAGGATGGACATTCCGAAGGCCATCTTTGCAAGGAGTAACTTGCAAAATTAATCATTACTGCAAGGAGGAAATTTTGACCACAATACGGCCACTTTGAACAATAATGGCGTTGAAACTTTCAGTAGGTTTGAGAATGACTGCTTTGGGAAATTTTATGATTTTCGTAGGAATTTAGGAAAGTGAACAAGCATTATACATGAGATAATGACTTACCAAATTAGCAGAAGCTGGAAAAATCATATGAAGCCAGAGAGTTACGTTTCTATATCAAGGGAAAAATTATGAAGTTGAGAAGGGAAGAGTTTGCATTATTTACTGGACTGCATTTTGGAGTTAGTGAGTTTGACCCACACAAAGAGCCATTAAATATTGATCGGGATTCAATGTATACCACATGGTATTTAAATCATACAATCAGTCATGGCAAATTGGCAGACGACTTCAAGAATTACCGATTTAACAACGTTGATGAGTATGTGAAAGCAACCAGGATTATGCTTGTCTACAATGTACTTTTAGGATTACCAAAAACTAAGATCATTTGTGATTGGATTTGGGCCTTAGTGGAGGACGAGCAAGCGTGGGAATCATTCCCATGGGGGAGCTTATCATATCAACACCTAAACTACAACTTAAATCTGATCAAGTGCCGTCTAAATGCTGAGGGAAAGATCCCATCATACCATCTGCATGGATGCCTCACTGCATTTCTGGTATGAATTTGTATTCCTTTTTACAATAATTATAAGTTCGTTGAATAATGCTTTTGTGCCTAAATATCATCAATACTAATAACAAATGCTTGTCATATTCAGGCATGGATCTACTCTACATCCAGAAGTAGGAATTGAGACTGGTTTGTTGAATGAAACAACTATCTCAAGAATCTTAAGATATGAGTATTCAGCTGGTCTGCGAAATGTGATGGAATTGATTATTACAGTAAGTTTGCATTACATAACTAAGCCGAAACATATATTAAGTGGTATTTGTAGATTACATTTATTAATTTTTTGAAACTTTTTAATTAAACAACTTTTTAGGTGGAACAAATGTTGGAGCCTTCAGAAGATGAGAAAGAAACTTTGTTTTGGGAGTCAGTAGAAAAAGACGACAGTCCATTCTTGTCAGCTTTCCAAAATATATTATTTTGGTGCGAGATGTTGAAAATGGTCAGCAACGTTGCAACGATGAAGCTGCTTATACAACTGATAATAATCTCGGAAGAAGTACAAATAATGGAGAAGCTTCTACTAGAACAAATAATGAGAATGCATTGGTGTCAAATGAAACAATTTCTAGCTTGATGATGAGTGATGAATACATTAACAAATTAGCTACGGCTACAGTTACATTGTTGTTGAACAAGATGCGGGAAGCATCACCGGCTTTGGAAAATTTATTTGCCAGTGGCATTATTTGAAAATGCAGGAAATTGTAGAAAATGAGTACATGGTTTTATTTGAAAATGTAGGAAATTGTAGAGAAGGAGTACATAGCAGGAGATACCCCAAGGAGTGTGAGGGATGCACCAGATCCAGTTGAAAATCCAGAGTCTTTAACAAGTATTGTGAAGTATGTGGCATGTGATTGCTTGCAGGCACAAAACAAGGTATGAAGACATTGACATGTTCACTTTAAAACCTTTTTTTTTCTGTTATAGTACAGAACTAACAATGTGAATGCAATTGTTTGTTATAATACAAAACTAATAGTTTATTGAATGTGAAGATTCATATATTAGCATATGATAGAACACAAATATTTGTGTTCTACTCCCTCCGTCCCGCATTTAAACCCCTGTTTGTCCTCCAAAAACTGTCCCGTATTTAAAGCCCTACTCTGCTTTTTGGACACATTTACCCTTCGACTTTATTTAAAACTACTACCCCTTGCCACCACTTACCCCACCCCAACTTAATTAATTTTCCTAATTAAATTACTAATCCTAAACACCCTCTCACTCTCTCTATCTGTGTGGCCCATCAATTGCTCTTTCTCTCTCTCGCTCTCTCTATTTGGTTCAATTGCTCTCTCTCTCTCTCTCTCACTCGATCTAACCCTAGTTTCTCCTCTCCGCCGCTCTTCCAGAAATTGTGCATTTTCGATTTCCTCTCTCAATCCCTCTGAAATGGATTCGAAATCTAAGGAGATTGTTTATGAAATGGAATCGAAATCCATCTTCAATTCTGAAATTCCCACATGGCCGATGATGTCGGAGCAGTTTGCAGTGACATTCCCTACGCCACCAGGATTTGCGATCTTCGAGTGTGAACGATATAAAAACTGGTTACCAGGTTTCCTCGAAAGGAGAAAGGCCCGAGATCTGAAGATAGGGTGCGATGGATCTATCGCTGCTGCTTCCTTGGTGCCGGAAAGCGAGTATGATGATTCCATCATGATAGTTCCTGAAACTCCATCCTCGCCACCTGAGATCGACCAATTTCTTGCGAATGAGGTGATTCTGTTCTAATTTTTTGCTTCTGCTCAATTTATTGCAATGAGGGTGGGCTGGTGATGCCAATTATTATTTCTGTTGTGATTGATGGATTATGTGATGGGTTGGTGATGCCATTTATGGTTTTTGTTGTGATTCATTTGCTGCATGATCCATATTTACTTGATGATGCTAATTTCTGAGGCTTGATGCAAACTGATGATGATGATGAATATTGTAAACTGATAATGCATATTGTTATGGATATTTACTTGATGATGATGCATCTTCCTGTGATGAATGAAATTGCTGCTGCATGATGCATATTTACTTGATGATGATGCATCTCCCTGTGATGACAATGCTCTGAGGGAGTCTTCATGCATATTTCTTTGATGATGCATTTTGTGATGCATTAATTATGTCACCACTAGCTATTCCTAGTTTTGGAGGTTGAGTTAGGCAGATTGTGGGTAAATAAAACTAAATGATGTATTCTGTGATGCCTTCGTGCATGCTACTGTGACTGAATTTTGTGATTTGTTTATGTAATTGCCTTAATGATGCCACCACTAGATCATTCTTGTTTTGGAGGTTGAGTTAGGCAGTTGAGGTTGAAGTCAATGATGCAAATTTAAAAGTTGAGACAACTTAATCAAATAAATAAGTCTAAAATCAGTTACAAAATAGAAAACATAAAGTCTGTGATGCATTCCTAGTACAACTGAGACTAGTTAGGCAAAAAAACAGTTTACATTCCAAACATGAATAAAACATGAGTCACATATGTTTGTTTCTGTAAACTCCCACAAAAACTGACCAATATGTGAAGTCATTGCTGGATTCTCACTTGTTGCAGCCCCTCCACTAGATCATCCACAGTGTATGCATCTGTCCCTTCACCTCTATCATTGTTTAGGAATGCTAAGCATTCCTTCACAAGTTCCTCTTCCACTTCAATCACTTCTGGCAGCATCTCCATCCTTGCCAATCTTTCCTTATTCATATGAGGAATCTTGTACTTGTTGTCCCCCTTAGTCTTCATAATCTCTTTGCAGCAGTTTTGCAGAGTCAAAAAACAATAGTTGATCTTCTCTGGTGCATAGTCTTCATAGGCAGTCTTCACATTCTGAATGAGCTATTCCAGATTGTTTGTTTGCATTGTATCCTTCAGAGATTGTATAGCTCTGAAGAAACTTAGGTGTCTGGAGAATTTGTTGGTTGACAAATTAGTGTGAAGTTGAATCCATCTATATTTGCAATAGCTAGAAAGTCAGGGTCGTCAGGTTTGATATGTGGCTTGACATTATCTTGTTGGATGAAAATCTGATTGCCTAGTAGATGTGTTGGTCATTTAGCTTTAAAAACAGACATCATCTGCATGAAATAACAATGTAAAGCTACATGATGAATCTGTAGGCAGATTCTGATAGCATTAACAAGTGATAAACACTTACCTGATTGAGTAAACTCTCTTTGGTGACTGGTTTTGTGATTGCTGGAATTGGTTTGACTTCTACTGTCCCTTTTGCTCTATTTTTTGAGTTTCTCTTTGCTGGTTCATATATGATGAATGGGAAGATCCCAAACTTTCCATCAAACAAGACATTTCCTTCTGCATCTATTATAGGCCTTGATACTGCACAGTTGAACATGATTTTGGGAATGTATCTCTTTGATTTACAGCTCCTAATTGGTTCAACCTCCCCTACCACAAGGTAGTATCTCTCTTTCTCTTTTGCTAGATAGAACCACTTCTCATCAATGTGCATTGTGTTAAACATGGATTGGAATTTGAATACACCATTTTCTGAGGGAGAACAAAGCTGACTAAGACTCCACCTTAATCTACACAGTTTGTTCTTCTGAGTTAAGTATGGCTTTATGGCAGAGATGTGTGGTTTGAGTTTCTCAGCTTTTACATGTCTATGAAGTGTAGACTTGCTAATGGCAAGGTTTGGTGACATAACCCTAAGTGAAGTTCTCTGACCCAGAGGCAAACTCTTAACTTTTTCTACATCTAATGATTTTCTATTTTTGTATTGCTTACCTCTTCTTTGTGATTGCAGATTGACAGGAACTCCAAGTGATAGTTGAGCCAATGCCGCCTGCCAAACCCTCCATACAGTCTTCAAGTTGATGTGGAATTTGGCTGCAGCTTCTTGTTTTGCCCCATACTCAAGCTTTCCATCACAATTATGTTGCAGTAACCACTGAGCAATTGCATTCTTGCCTTCATCTGTCAGTTTTCTATTAGAAGTAGAAAATGACATTGTAGTTTGTCTTTAATTTTCTGGTGTTGTGTAGTTGAGAGCCTTGAATGAGCTTAGGATTGTGTGTATTTATTGCTGCTAGAGTGGTGTTAGGTAGAGTTCAAATTTCCCTCCATGCTAATTCGATCAAATCAGTGTACCTATTAACATTAGTTTATGAATGAAAATGATTTTGGCTCCAAATGAAATCTATTTTGCCTCCAATAGATTTTTATCAGATTTTCATTCCTTTATCATCTCTGAAATCCTTCAGCAAACAATAAATGAATCGAAATAGTTTCCATGCAATATTCCATAACAAATTCCATGCAATATGCAATAACAAATTCCATAACAAATTCAACTGTTCCATTACTTCTCTTTTAATTCCATGCAATTTTCCATACACTTCCTTTGCAAAGTTTACATGCAAAGGACGACTATGAAAAGAAATTCCATAACATTAATTTGGTTGAAAAAAATCGAACAAAAGTAACACCCTATTTATTTCATTGTAACACCCTTTTTCTAACTCCCTAATTAGCAAAAGTAATCACATGTCATTAGCACTATCCTTTTTGTCCACCCACTACATTTTATCAGCTTTCTTAGTTTTCGTGTCAGCACCCAAATGGAGCTTTAAATATGGGACGGAGGGAGTATAAAATTATTGTCTATGACATGCATGTAGTGCCATTTGACAAATCTGAATTTGGGAAAGTGCGAATATTTCTTAATGAAAATTATTTTTGAAAGTCTAATTATTTAGGGTTAAGGTGAAGTTGCATATAAAAGCATGTGATTTCACACAAATCTTTGTGTGAAAGAAACATCATGTATGTATGAATCAACATAATTTTTGGTATACATAGTAACAAAAATATTTTTGCTGAAGAACAGAAAAAAAGTTGTTCTTAAGTGTGTGAAGATTCATATATTAGCATGTGCTAGAAGATAAATACTTTTGTGAAAGAAAATTACTGTTTATGAAATGCATTCAGAAGATTTCCCAAGAACCAGCTTGTGAAAGCGCGAATATTTATTAATGAAAATTGTTTTGGGAAGTGTAATAATTTTTTTTATGATGAAGTTGCATATAAAAGAATGTGATTTCACACAAATACAGGATGAAGAAGATGGCTATAGAACACCACCTCAGAATGAAGACTT
Source organism: Schizonepeta tenuifolia (assembly GCA_029490685.1). Classification (NCBI taxonomy): domain Eukaryota; kingdom Viridiplantae; phylum Streptophyta; class Magnoliopsida; order Lamiales; family Lamiaceae; genus Schizonepeta; species Schizonepeta tenuifolia. Next base: position 12,187,607 of record CM055955.1, on the reverse strand, counting down.
TCACAATGATGATCCAACATTCCTTGAAGAAGCTGAAAAATCTACACATGCAGCTACACAATTAGCAAAGCAGCAAAAGCATGAAGAAAGAAGGAGAAATAATCAAGAAGATTTTTCGGTGATGGAAGAACAAATTGCAAAGAAGGCAAAAATCACCCCAAGAAAGCTGGAAGAACAAATTGAAAGATCGGATAGACTGGACTGGATATAGACATGGGTTAGGCCAAGAAGAAAGGCTCTGGCACTGTGTAGTCCATTTTTAGAGGATGAAAAAAGAGGGGGTGACTATGCCAAATTCAAGAGGACTAATTTCATGTAAGTGTTTTTATACGTGATAACTCTAAATTATTTTTCCGCAGTATAATGAATAATAGAAATTATTACTCTGTAGGAGGAATGTGGGTCTACAAAATATTGTTACACCAAACTGGTTCATTGAGACAAAGGATGAGAACAAAGAGATGAGTGCAGAGCAAGTGGAAGCATATCTTTGTTGCTTGCATAGTTTCCCAAGTTTGGCCAAAATTAAAGATCCATGCGAGACTGTTGGAGTAACGAGTATGGAATTCCTGATAAGTATTTTGCAGACATGTTTTACCTTTTAAAAAAAAGTGGATGTATTTTGCGAAATCCTGCCGATGGATAGGTCATGAATGGTGATATCTTTTGTGTGTTTTGAAAAACATAAAAAGGTGAAACAAACATGGCTGCACTACCACGGTGAAGATGATTGGCATCACATTGATCCAAACACAGAAGAGGTCATTTCCAAAGATCATTTGTATGACTTATCAAAGTTCATATATAGGAAAGAACCAAAATGAAAGAAGATGAAGGACTGGTTTAAGCTTGACAGGGTACATATTTTTCTGATCAAAATTTATTCATTTTATGACTTCTAATTTTGAGCACCTCATAATTTAATTATCATCTTCAGGTGGTTTCTACGTTCCTAGGTTTATTTGGGTGGGATGCTTATGAGTTGAATTTAACAACAAATACCATCGTATTGTATGATGCACAGACATGGACTTATGCTGAATCTGAGTTATAGGAACTAATTTGGAAGATGTTGCCAATGGCATGTATCCTACCACAAGTCCTAGATTATAGTGATTTCTATACTGCTAGACCAAATTTGAGAAAATTAGCTCAGTGGGAAATTCTCGCTCTTCCAAAGCACTTGCTTACAATCAAGAATACGATGAACCATATGACTGCATGTTATGCACTGAAATATGTGGACAACATTGTGGAGAGGAAATTCGCAACTAGCTTCCCCAAGAAAGATATGGCAACACAACGGAAGAAAGTAGCAAAAGCAATCTTCCAGTTCAGCACTGACGAATCAACTCAGCCAAAAAGAATGGAGGTTGAAAAAGGTTGGAATTAACATTTTGGTTTTTTGAACAAACAATTTGGGTGTTAATAGTTTGTGCATCGTATTTTTTATTTGAATGTAATGTAATTAAGTGTGGGAAAATGCACATTGTGATGGTTACAATGGCACTGGTTTTTGATGGTGAAAACAAGAGTTATGCGAACCTCATGAGAGGTTTCACATTTTGTTGTTGGTTATTTAATATGATCATCATTGGTATGATTTCCCTAAGCAAGTTTGATGTTATGTCGTATTACAGGTTTCAATATATTGCTTTGCTTTGCAAAAATATTTAAATACTCAATATGACAGTAGTACGAAAATAGGCTAATAAGTGTGAACCAAAAATTAATTGTTACTACTTAGACTGAAATCAATCCTAGAGGTTTGATTTCGAGGAATATTAAAAACAATTTAGAAACAAGGAACCAAATTGGATTAATTACTCACAAAATATAAATTGTGAATTGCACTATCAGTAAACATAGTGACTCCATAAGCGTTAAAAACAATGAATGAGGTAAGGTTTTAAAAAAATTTACAAATGGAGACACAAAAGGAACTATCTGAAAATTGTTACTACATAGTAAGATATAATAGAGAACTGATAAGAGAATTTTAAAAGACAATTTAAAAAGAAAAGAACCAATTTGGATTAGTTACTCGCAAATGTGCATTACAGTAGCAGTAAACATAATGGATCCATAAACATTAACAACAATAAATGAGCTAAGGTTTTAAATTTTTTAAAAAATGTAGCAACAAAAGGAACTAACTGTAAATTGTTACTACTTGGCAAGAGTGTAAGATATAACTTTCTCGAAATGTAACTAAGAAGTAACAAAATGAAAATTGTGAATATCAATAACAATTAACATAATATCTCCATACTCATTAAATTGTAAATGAGTAAATAAGTCCACAAACTATGGATTACAGACTCAAAGTTAGGGTAGTTGAAAGACACACAGACATAATGTTTTATATAAAGTCTGGAAAGTTCTCAAGTATAAAAGTAAAAGTATCACACGCCATGCCTAACAAAAGCTGGATACCTCCTCTTCGTATGATCTGTTTGACGGCAAAGACTGCACGCCTTTAGGTCACTTTTACGAGACGTTTAGACTAATGCAGAAGAAGAGATAGTGATGTCAACGGTACAAGTAGAATTGTAATGCCCTTTCTATTTACAATGAGAAAAAGTACGAGACGATGACTTTGACGACTCTTCGTGCAATGGAATTCTTGTTGTCTTCGGACGGCCAGCTTGTCTTGGATTGGACGGTACACGAACAATAGTGTCTTTCACATTTTGAGGTAGATTCCACTCTTCTTTGTTTGGCAGTGGATTGACATCAGCCGCGTATACATCACGTAAGGACTGTGTTGTGAAAAATGAAGACACATATGCTATAGGTTGTTCCTTTGCATGACTGTACAAATTAAAATTTGAGAAGTCATAAAAGAGAAAGAACAAGCAATTTGAAATACTTAAAGTATATAAAGAATAAAAATTAGTAAGAATGAAGCAATTTATATAAAAAAACTACCTTATTGCGGCAACAACATGTGCACAAGGGATCAGATTTAAATCAAAATCTCTACAAGAACAAGAATTGGTTGAAAGATCAACAGTATAGCTTTTACCAGAAGTCTTCACACAGAATCTTGAAGCATTAATAGGTTCGACAACCATGGTGAATCCAGCTTCAATTGTTTTCTTAAGTTTTGCTGCAGTCGTTGGAGAAAGATCATGTGTTCTATTTAACGCTATCTGTCGTCATTCCACAAACCAATCATTAATCATTCTACGAACATATTCTAAGAGTGTTCAGACAGGTAATGTTCTAGCCCAACGTTGTGTGGAATTTATTTTTTCACAACAGTTTGAAGTCATTAAACCATAACGCCTAACAGGACAACAACTTTTTAACCAACGAACTGGATCAATTTGTGTCAATATATTAAAAGACTTGGATGGATTAAGTTCTTGTAGAACAAGCATAAGTTTATCAAAATCATCCTTTTTAGAACAAGTTGCAGCTCTTCAAAATGCTTGAACAACATTAATACCATGTTTTGCAAGGTTTTTTTGAATGTGAAATGCACATAACCCATGAACAACTCCAGGATAAACCACCTCTACGGCCTTGCTAATACTAAGATGTTGGTCATAAACAATTACCAAATCCTGTGGACAGCCAAAGGCTCTCTTGACATTTGAAAGAAACCAAATCCATGCCCAATCATTCTCTTTATCTCCAATACCAAATGCTAACAGATATATTTGTTCGTTAGCATCTTTAGATGCAACAACAAACATTAGCCTTTATATTTGCCTTTCAAGTGAGTTGCATCAACAACAATTACAGAGCGACACCCTCTTTGGAAACCTAATATACAAGCACCAAGTTCCATGAATGCATACTCAAACACGTTTTCATTATCAGTTTGCAGAGATACAACTGAACCTCGATTTGAAAATTGAAGCATATGCAACCTTGATGGCAACAATATGAAATAGTCATCGAAATTACCATATATCATCTGAATTGCACGATTGCGTCCAGCCCAAGCTATAGAATAGGTAACCTAGAATGCAATAGGTAATTTTGTTACTGATATTAACGAGGAATAAAAAGGTAAAGCAAAAAAAACAACAACAATTGATGATCGGAAGAAATTAATCATAGTAGATATATTTTGTAGAATGCAAGTAACAAGGGAAAAAATGTGAAAGAACCAACATTAAAAGATGGATAATTACCTTGAATCCAAATTCTCTTTGTAATTGGGAAACCATCTCCTTCGGCTGCAAAACAGCTCGATGATCAAACAAGCGAGGAGCAAAAGATGCACCAATAACAGTTGAACAAATGGTACGATGCTTATGAACTCGTAAATCAATTTCACAAGTATGAGGAGCTTGCCAATGTGTGACCCTCCAAAATTCACCTTTACAAGGACAGTAAGAACGCATACGAAATTGACACCGATTTGGATACTTACAGACCACATAAAATTTTTTCTTGCTCGAACGCTCAACATGAAATTCACATTTGAGTGCCAAGTGATACATTCCAACAACATACCTCAAATGTTCTTTACACTCAAAAGTTACACAACTGAAAGAGGCTCACCACTGCAATTCATGTGTATATCTAACTCATTGACTGTTGAAGAAGAAGGCACAAACGAACCTGGATTAAATCCACTTTTAAGAGCAAGAGGTGGAGAAGTGTTACACAGTGGAGGAACTAAGTTGCGTTTGTGAAGTTGTAATATCCCAGATATTTCTTCCGTCGCTAAAATAAAAATTTGATGATTAATTAAGGCTTTGCACGCCTAAGTTAAAGAATCTCAGTTTTAAGACTAACGGTGAAATCCGTTTCTGAAAATAAATTTCAGAAGTCGTTCAACCGACTACTGTATTAGGGTTTTCGCGTCCGATAAAATTTTCGTTCGAGAACTCAGATCGAAAAACCTTCTGACTTTACATTCACTTATTTTGCGATACGAGTCTATTTGTAAAAGTCAGTTTTATTTATTTTTTCGGGCGAAATTTGGACTGTCATGTCTCGACTTTTCGATGGATTTCGGAAATTGAATCATGCTTTCCAACTAAGTAAATTATTTCCAATCTATTGGTCGAATTAGTTTTCGTCGAAATGTAACCGTCTAAGAAATTAATTAATCGATTTTAGTATGCAGTATTAGACCCGTAAAACGAGATATTTTGAAATAAAATTCCATCTCCCAACCGCCTTTCTCTCCCCCTTAGTCATCACCTTGATATTTCTTCTACTTTAACACCTTATACCACAAATATCTCTCTCTCTCTCACACCAACCCCCCCTAAACTCTCTCTTCTCTCTCTTGTTCTTCCATCTTCAAGTCATCCTTCAAGAAGTTCATCAATTTCTTCAAACTCTCAAGCTCCATAACTTGCTCATTTATCGATCGATTTCAATTCCGATTGCATATTCGTAAAGGTGGGAGCTTCCTCTTTGATTCCAACCGAACAAAAATCCATTCCTTTAATTCTTGAAAATTTTGAAAGTTGTAAGAGGAGTAGGATTGATGTTCTAAGTTTATTACATGATTATTAATGCTTAGGATTAAGTTTCTACGGTTGAAATCAAATATAAATCATGTAGGAATAAATTGGGTGATTTTCGAAAAATACATGAACTAGTTGATGAAGATTGAGCTTGAATTTAGAGCTATGATTTGTAGAATATGTTTGTATGTATGGAGATATGATTATATGAATTGTTTGGGAATTTTCTAAAAATAAAAACAAATTTGTAAGAGAGGAAGGAGTAGGATTTTGATTAAGTAAATCTTATGTTTTTGATGATGTGATTTGATATATAAGATGTAGGAAGCATGAGGTTCAACATATATTTAAGTTAGATTTTTCTAAAAATAAAAATGAAATCGTTGGAGATGAAGAATCGTTGAGAAGTTAAGTTTTGATGTTGATATGAACTTATGGATTGCATATTAGTTAATCTAAGTAGTTAATGATCATAATTTGAAAGTTTGAATGAATTCTAAGAATATCGAACTTTTCGTAAGAGACGAAGAGTCGAGCATAATCATCGATAGGAAAATCGAACGAGAAAAACTAATCGAATATTAGTGGTTGTTGGTATGCTAGGTTGGTTGTGGAATTAATTGAGAATTAATTAACAACTATGAAGAATCGAGTTCATAAACCGATAAAAATGACGTGAATTGGTTAAGTAATAGTTTCGATGATGTTAATGTGTTAAGATGATCATTATTGAGTAAAAAGATAATAGAAACTAATTTGGTTTGAATCGGATTAGTAGAACTTCAAAAATTAAGGAAAGTAAGTAAGTGTAGAAACAAAGAAACGAGAAAACGAGGGTTTGTATGTTTCCGATTGAGGATATGATTGATGTATTGATTATATGCATGATTACATGTACTTAGTTTGAATTTCTTAGATTTTATAAAAATGTTTAAGAAAATCGACAACGATGTTCGTTGCTCGATAAAAAATGACGTGTTTGATGATTATGAGTATATGTTGATTGATTTGAGTTAATTGATGATTAAGAAGCATGAATGTAGTTGATGATAATTTCATAAAAGTTATGAAATAGAAGTCGAGAATTAAAATTGAATTGAATTTGAAATGAAATTGCTAAGTGTAATTGATTAGTTGAAAAGACGAGAAGTGCTCGTCGTATTTTTAATCGAGGAACGTGAAAGTGATCACGTTATGGTTGCTGTTTTGACTGTTGAGTTGATGGAAATTTCGTGCACATAAAGGTTGTATAGCATTGATCGAACCTAGGGAATCGTGCGTCGAATTTTAAAACGATTAGGGTTTCGCGGACAGTTTTGCGACCCTTCACGGAAACGGCCATAACTCTTAGCTCATTTAACAAAATCGAGATCCATAAATTGGGCAGTAAACTAGACATCCGTTTCTTTCTTTTGATATAAGGCACATCCCCTGTTTCGAAATACTCTGTTCTGTAGAGGCTCCTAATCTACTGCCTTGTGCAGAAAATTTCTAAAACTCATTTTCTTAAGTTGAATTCTTTTCAACTTAATTCTTTAAGAACTTTTAAGTCTTGAAGAGTTATCGACTTCCGTCTGTAACTAATCTAAATTTCGAGTAAGGAACCGAGTTAGTTCTAAACGAGATGTGTCCGAATCTCGTTTCTTTTTAAACCAAAAGAGATTAGTTAAAGTGCAAACACCTAAAAAGACTTAACTGAATTCGATTTACTTTTTTTTTAATCGTCTCGACCGATTTACTAAAGCATGTTTGTTGCGATAGAAGGAGAAAGTCGCAATTAGAAGAAAGGACAGAAGACCGAAGACAGAAGTTCTTGTTTGTTCTGTAACCGGTTAAGGTGGGCTTTTCTATATAACAAAATCAAGTGAGCGTTGCTAAAAAATGTTTACTTATTGCTTTATAAGTGAGTTTTCTAAATGATTATCAGTGCATAAAAGAATTTGTTTTGGTGAGTTCTTTTGTGCCATTCTGAGTTGGTTCGCCAACTAATCGATCGGATTCTGAGTTAGCCAAAAGGGTGCTTTCCAGAGTTAGTGTACATGATAGCCGTTGTGTGTGGTACTCTGTTGAGGGGTAGCCAGCCACAGTGAGGAACATGCGCGGGAGAAGTTAACTCTCCCCTGGCGTTGAAACAGAAGTTGGGCAAGTTGAACGTAACAACAGTCAGAAAATGCTCTGCCGAGTGATTTATGAAAAGAGAAAATGTTTAGTAAGCACGGGCCTTTGAAAGAAAAATCCCATTGTGTTACTTCAAAGTGCCCACTAAGTGCTTTTGTACTTAGCCCTGTATGTATTTATAAATGTGCAGGTTGAGTGATGGAGACGCAAAAGTTGAGTAGAGGTCGTACCTAAGGAAAAAAGTTTAGTTGAGCCTCGATTTCACATCTGAAAATGTGTTATCAATCTATGTCTTTTCAGCTGCAAGACACTCTTTTTGATGTATTAACTTTCGGTTTAAGTATCAGGTACTTGAAACCCTAGAGATCTCAGAGACAACTTTTGCCGAGCGATCCTACGGGATTGTCTCTCTTTTTGATTAATCAAAGTACTTCATGTTTACTATCTTATCAAAGTTATGTCAGTTTATCATTTATTTAGTAATTCCCCCTTTCTTCCCCACTTCTTTAATCCAATCCCTAGTCACACCCCGGCTTTGCCATCCCTAGGGATTTGGGGCTGTGACAGAAGTAGTGGATGAAACAAAGTAGCGTCACTTGTATCCTCATACCAAGGATCAAATTCAAAAGGGTCATCATTAGGTATGTTCTGATTTTGCTGAAGATTATGTAATTGAGGGTTTGAAGGCTGAGAAGACGACACCGTAGGAATTAATGTGACAAAAAAATTTGCGGACACCATTTTCCAAAGCAAAATTCATTTCGATATCACTGGTAATGTTAAGACGAACATAACCACAATCATCTACGGTTGAACTAACCAAACATGTAATTAAATAAGTGGAAGAGTTGAAATTAACACCACAGAAGTTTGACTGAATCTTCGCTAGAAAAAAATCGAATGAAGGATCGTCACTGGACAATAGCAACATCACTTTATCTCCACCTTTGTAAACATCATTCATCCATATCCCTCCAAAATGCACAATCACAGATGTGACATGCATCTGAGCAATAACCACCGAATAGAACAAAAAAAGTTAAAGTGAAAAAGCAAAAAAAAAAAAGTAAAGATTAGAAACCACAAAATCGCGAATAATCAAACATAATTAGCAGACCTAAATAAAATTAATTACAACAAGAAGAGTGGGATGTAATTACCTTTTCAGTCGATGTATCTTTACGGACGATTTGAAATGGTATTGTCGAAACCCTATGTATGTGGGTACATGAAAAATACGCAGATATGGAGGAGATTAATTTAGGAGAAATGTAGAACAAGTACCTTTTCATCTTTTTTATTTCGAAAAAGGTTCAAATCTAACTTGTAACATTTTTTAATTCGGGAAGTAGTAATTTTGAATGTTGTTCTTTCACAAATTGTTTGTTGTGAAATTATTTTGAAGTCACAAAATATAAAATTTCTTCCAAAAAAAATTATGAGTAATATGTAAAAATATTGGTAATTTTTGGGAAGTAACCAATTTTATTTTATAGCTCAGTAACCAAAATAAATTTGGGCGAATGTGATTTGGTCAAATTGATGATTTCACGAATTTTTTTTCATCTAGTAACCCAAAAAATTGTAGTACATTGTTATGAAGTCACAAATATTTTTTAACTTAGTAACTCGTAAAAATTGGTACTTTGTAATGAAGTCGCGAATATTTTTTTTACTTAATAACTTAAACAATTTGGTACTTTTGTGACGAATTCACGAATAAATTTTCACTTAGTAACTCAAGAAAATTTGGGAAAATTGTTTGGAAGTCACGAATTTTTTTAACTTAGTAACTCACAAAACTTTGGTACTTTTGCCATGAAGTCACGAATATTTTTTAGGGATAATAGTCTGTAAATCCACAACCATTTTTCAAATTCTGGAATTGCACTTGAGCTTTTTTTTTTTTTTTGCTCAGCAAACATAACCTTTGATTTTCTTCTGATTTTGCTCCCGATTACCGATTTCCCCCAAATTGAATCCTACAAGGAGGCCGGAAATGACATGTAGACACCGGAATATGCAAAACGACGTCGTTTCGTTAAAATTTAACTTTAAAAAATGGATAATAGCTTGTAAATCTACAACCTTTTTTCGAATTCATGAATTGCACCTGAGCATTTTTTTTGCTCAGCAAACATAACCTTTGATTTTCTTCTAGTTTTGCTCCCGATCACCGATTTCCCCCAACTTGAATCCTATGTGGAGGCCGGAATGACACGGAGACGCCGGAAAATGCAAAAAGACGTTGTTTCATTAAATTTTAACTTAAAATAAAAATAAAAATAATAAATCAATTTCCAACATATTTCAATAAAGAAAATAAATAATTAAATTAATAATAGTTTCTCTCTCCCACCTTATCTCTTCATTCCCACTTCTCCAACTTCCGCCACCGCCTCTCTTACACCCCTTTCTCTACAACCACCATCTGGTTCGAAATAAAAACCACGCCAATTGAAGAAATCACCAAATTGAAGAAAACAAAAATTGGGTCGTCGTATCTCTCACAACCACCACCACCTACCTCCATTACTAGCCGCCACTACCAACCACCGCTCACTCACAACTATGCATGCTACCAGCTACCATCCTTCAGATCTCAATCCAAATCTCACGTGATACAGCGACATCTAGAATGGAAGCAAGGCAGGAAAGGCGTTGGACGTGGTGGTGGCTATCGGAGCTGGTGGGTGGGGTCAGAGATGGAGAAAGGGGGGAGTATGAGAGGGCTGGGATGAGAGGTTGTGCTATGGTAGTCGTCGAAAGAAATGAGATAGAGAGAGTGAGAGGGAGATGCAGATCTCTGGTGGCGGTGGTGGTCAGAGATAGTGGTGGAGGTTGCAAAAATGGTGGCGGCGGTGGTGGCTTTGGTAAGAGAGTGAGAGAAACAAGGGAAAGAAGAGAACTAGTGGGAAGAGAGAGAAATTATTATTAATTTAATTCTTTATTTTATTTATTGTAATATGTATGAAATTGATTTGTTATTTTTTAATTTTTTTTAAGTTAAAATGTAATGAAACGACGTTGTTTTGCATATTCCGGCGTCTACGTGTCATTTTCTGCCTCCACGTAGGATTCAATTTGGAGGAAATCGGTGATTGGGAGCAAAATCAGAAGAAAATCAAAGGCTGTGTTTGCTGAGAAAAAAAAAAGCTCAGATGCAATTCCAGAATTTGAAAAAAGGTTGTGGATTTACAGGCTATTATCTATTTTTTTAAGTTAAAATTTAATGAAACGATGTCGTTTTGCTATTCCGACAACTACGTGTCATTTTCGACCTCCACGTAAGATTCAATTTGGGGAAAATCGGTGATCGGGAGCAAAATCAGAAGAAAATCAAAGGTTATGTTTGCTGAATAGGAAAAAAATAACCTCAGGTGCAATTCCAGAATTCGAAAAAAGGTTGGGGATTTACAGGCTATTATCCCTATTTTGTAACTTAGTAACTCATAAAAAATTGGTACTTTGTGATGAAGGCACGGATTTTTTTTAACTTAGTAACTCACAAAAAATTGGTACTTTTGCCATGAAGTCACGAATATTTTTTTACTTAGTAACTCACAAAAATGTGGTACTTTGTGATGAAGTCACGATTTTTTTTTTACTTAGTAACTCATAAAATTTGGTACTTTTGCCATGAAGTCATGAATATTTTTTAACTTAGTAACTCACAAAAATGTGGTACTTTGTGATGAAGCCACAATTTTTTTTTAACGTAGTAACTCAAGAGAATCTGGTATGTTGGCATGAAGTCATGAATATTTTTTAACTTAGTAACTCTTCAAAATTTGGTACTTTGTGCTGAAGGCACGATTTTTTTTTTACTTAGTAACTTACAAAAATTTAGTACTTTTGCAACGAAGTCACAAATACTTTTTCACTTAGTAACTCAAGAGAATTTGGGAAATTGTGACGAAGTAAGGAATTTTTTTTTTACTTAGTAACTCACAAAAATTTGGTACTTTTGCCATAAAGTCAAGAATATTTTTTTAGTAACTCACAAAAATTTGGTACTTTGTGATGAAGTCACATTTTTTTTTTAACATAGTAACTGAAGAGAATTTGGTACTTTGTCATGAAGTCACGAATTTTTTGGTGAACCATTTTCACAAAAGAACCAAAAAATATGTATTAAAAATTTGAATATTTTCTAAGTTACAGAACAAAATAGTTAATGTGAAAAGGGCTCAAAAAGTTTTGGTAAAGGTAAACTTACTTCTTGTGTCAAAGAACCAAAAAAAATGTTGTTGTTATTGAAATATTCACATGTTTTTGTGAAAACACATAATGTCTAACGTGAAAGATAATACAACTACATTAACTACAAAATTGAGCATATTAAGTTGAGTATGAAGAAGGCTCAAAAAGTTATCAAAATAGATAAGAGTTGAAGAGTAACATACATACTTAACATAAATAAACTAAGGAGTCTAAATAATAGAGGATCTAATACAATACGACAAAACAATAACCTAACGCATATATCTAACGGTGAAAAACAACAAGCCCAATAAGCAAAGTTGTTATTGTATAGTTCTTCCACCACAGCTATGATTCAAGTGCCTCCAATTCTTCAGTCAATTCCACATTTGCAACTGTGAGATTAGCATTTTGCGTAACAACGTTTTCTTGAGATTCTTTCAACTGCCGGCAATCAAAATCCTTTACACGAAGTTGATGTTGGAGATCATCTCTCTCCTTACGAAATTGTGCAACAAGGTTTGTTGAAATCAATTTCGACTGAACAAGTTTTCTGTGCTCATCTCTCAAAACAAGCAATTGATCATGGTAAATATCCCTATCCATACGAAGTTGTAGGATATAATCAGGTTGAATATCAATGACATTGGGATCAATCCAATCAAAGAAGTCACAAACATTGTGCTGCAATAGATATAGAGGATATGGAACTAATGAGATCAATAAAATCGAAAACTTCAAAACCAGTGTGCTGCAAAATAAATAAAACTGAATACCTCAATGTTCGGACAACATAAATATCTCATGGCTGGATCAGCATCAGACCAAGAGGTAATCACCACACACTTCAATCCATGCTTACGTTTCTTCTCATCCATTTATGTTGTTCTATAATCAGTTACATGACTAATAATCAAGGTTCCCAAATTTATTTAGTAAAAAAAAAATTCAGAGGATATGAACTGCAACACCAGAACATGTATACACATCTAATTACAATATGAACAAAGAAGAAATTAACTTAAAACGATTAGAGCTAACCTTAGATCTAATTCGGCAAAAATAACAAAAATAGTTTTGTGAAATAATTTCGAATAAATCATTACAACAAAAGGAAGAAAAAATCTTCAAAGTTTTTCAAAGGGAGAAGGAAAAAATAAGGAGAAAAGAGGAAAGAACTTGAAGAAAATTGTAACGCCCCAATTTTACTTAATAAAAAGAACTAATATTATTGAATATTTAGTAAAAATAAAAAAAACACTGTCGCATAAATTAAGCAGCGGAAAAAGAACTTAAAACTGAAAATGTCATAATTCTTATTAACTAAACAAATTCTCAAATTATTCTTTCTTAAACTCGTCCTTGACCACCATCACGTGCAACGCCGGTCATCGCCCGAGTCCTCTCCTGAAAAGATTAAAAGTTTTGGGGTGAGTACTCTAGACTCAGTGGGGGCATTTATCCAGATTATATAACTCACAATAAGAATATACATGAATTAAACTTTCATAGTATCATCCGTAGACGAAAACTAGTAGTCCGAAGACCACAACTTCCTTTCGTATTCGGCCTGAGACTAACACTGCTTTTGTAATTAGTCCCAAGACCATAACTTCCTTTTCTTTCATTTTTAGCCCGAGACTAACACTGCTTTTGTAATTAGTCCCAAGACCATAACTGCTTTTATAGAAACCCGAGACTATCACTGCTTTTGTAAATAGTCCCGAGATTACAACTTCTTTTGTAAATAGCCTGAAGGCTATGCCTGCATGTCACATATATAACTTGTGCAAAATATATAATAGGGATAAACAAAAATTGTAACTTAAAACCCCACCTTAACCTTTCTTGACTCGACTGGAAATCTGCAAATTAATTAGTTAAGTCCCACGCGCTGATCCTATAAATGAATATGTATTACGATGCATGCTTTTTAATGAAAATTAACAAAAACTAACGAATTAAAAATTCAATTAATGAACCTAAGAGTTCTTCAATAAGCATAATGGCATATATGCACATACCGACAAAAGAAATCATGTAGAAATATTAATTAATCTTGCAACCTTACAAAACAACAGAAAATCATTTATTAGCATTTCATAACTACACCTATTAATTCTATGAATCCCTACACTCACTCGCACATTACATATACGTATACAAATATATTATAGAAATATATTATTTGACAAAAAGTATTTACTTGATATCTTATTCACAAATCCCTTAAACTATTTAATAAATCAAGCACACACATGTATTTACCACACATTCTACACGATAGTTAGATACAAAAATTATTTACATTTATATTCATTAACCAAAAGATTAACCTTCTCACCACTTCATACTTTCATTTGTGAATACATGTTGGAAGAACTTTAATAAATTAAGCTAGACTAACACGAATATTGATTATAAAACTTAATTGCATGCTTGAAGAATCCTATAACCACACATTAATTTTAGCAGATCATTACCTTTTTATTTATTATCATACACTACGTATATTATAAGCATGCATATATGTATATATATATGAATCTCACCATTACATATAAACTCAAATAGCATCAGGAAATCATTTTATTAGTTAATAGCATGTTTACCTGCTCTATATTCATTTATTATTTATAACAAAACACTTACATCCAAATACCATCTTACACAATATTAAACACCTACTCGATTACTACTCATATAAAAAAAAAATAGAATCAGTAGAAAACCAATTAACACAAACACAAAAAAATATAACAATATTACCTAATTACCACAAAAATTAATGACAATATAAATTATGAGTGAAAAACAAATCCTAAGACTGTATGTGAAAGAAAAGTGTATGTGCACACGTGTCCAAATATACAAGTGGAAACAAACTAGCACAAAGAAACAAAAGCTGTAATTTATAGTTTATTGCTTTAACATATGAGTAAATAATTAACAAAACTCATTGAGCACAAGAAAAATCGAAACCAAGTTTGACTTACAGTAAACTAAGAAAACCAGAAGGAGAAAGTGGAAACGCCGCAACTACAATTTTAATTTGGGTGATCTGTGTGTGCGCGAAGAAAAGTAATCAATTAACCTTTATTTATACAACTAATCATGTAGAAAGGATAACTAAAGAAAATATTGAACCTTATCTCCATATCTAGGATTAACATTATTAAAATAATAATTTCAATTAAGAGATAAGTACTATTAAGAATTTACCGTGTACTCATATATATCCAAAAAAAAAATATAACATATAAATAAATTTTCTCTTGTTCTATTCGAATAACAAATAAAATAATAATATAGCAAAACACCCTTCGACATGCATTAGTCACTTTTTTTAAACATATAGTTAGAGCCATGCGGAAACAAATAAGTGAATAAATAATCATGCTCATGCTCGTGAAAATACTTCTAGGCGCGATTTATAGGACTTAAATAATTAATTTCATAAAAATTATAATTAAACCGTTTAAAAACAAATAAATTTTCGGAGTGTTACAAAAATTGCTATAAACAAAACCGAAAGTACAATAAGAACACAAATTCGAAAAAAAATTTGACGAGGATGAAGATTTTGACCTGAAAATTACACAGCCACCGTTGAAATAAGAAAGGAGAACGCCGGAAAAGCTGCAGGAAGGTTTGACGAATGTATGGATTTGTAGGGGAAGATTTGACGTGTCACAGCCCCAAATCCCGAGGGACGGCAGAAGCCGGGGTGCGACTGGGGTTGGATTAAAGAAACGGGGAAGAAGGGGGCTAACTGACTAAACATACATAAAAAGGCATCGACAAAACATAAACAAAACTTAAATATAAATAAGAAAGTGTTAATCCCTAAGGATTACTTGACAAAAGAACAAAAAGAAGCTAAGTTCATATTACAGACTTAGACTACAAAGTATTGTTCAAAAGTACATCTCAAAAGAAATACAGAATTTGGCAGCGGAAGGGTTCTAACTAAGCATTCTATCCTTTAACTCAACATCAACCGTCGCCGCTCACCGTCGCTTCAACCTGCACATTTAGAAAACAATGCAGGGCTAAGTACAAACGTACTTAGTGGGCACGATGCCGAAATCATAATCATAAATATAGATAAAATGACATTTCATAAGCGTAGCACATCGGAGTTTTTATTGAAAGAATCCGTGTCTACTAAACATTTTCTGACTTTTTCTCATAAATCACTCGCGCGAGCATTTTTTGACTAATATTACGTTCAATCTTGACCAATTCTAATTCACCGTGGTTGGTACCCCTCAACAGGATATCACATACACCACAGGTTACAAAGTGCACTAACTCTGGAAAGCACTTAGCAGCTAACTCAGAGCCGATCGTTAGTTAATCTAAAAAGACTAACTCTAAATCTGGAAAACATGAATGTTAACTCAGATAGGTACAAGAGAACTCACATAAAACATAAAACAGTTCATGCCATAATATCACTTTGAAAACACAGATATCAAAGCGATAAAGAAAGATTTTCCGAGCATTGCTCGTTTTATTTTGTATATAAAAGCCCACCTTGATTTACAGAACTTAAAGCAAAACTTCCAACTTCGGATCTTCTATCCTTTCTCTACAGTTGGCTTCCTCCTTCATCGTAAAAAAAACATACTTAAAAACGGGTTGTAAAGATAATCGATTAAAGAGAATCGAAGAAGTTTTAGTTGTTTCATTCTTTAGACATTTGCACGCTTACTAGATTTGTTTTACTTAAACGGGAAACGAGACTTGTACTAATCTCGTTTAGAACTCGGAAGATCTCATACTCGACTCTCGGGTCAGTAGGGAGATGTTTGTTAGATAAAAACGGCTTAAACGATCAAAAGAAACTAAGTTGTGAACTAAACAACTTAGAAAACAAGAAACTGAAATTTCACTGCACAGTCCAGTAACTCTGGAGGCTGTCCAGAACAGAGGATTTGGAAACAGGGGATGAGCCCTGACTATTAGAAAGCTTAGGAAGTCTAGTTCGCGCTCCAATTTACGGATCACAAATCCGATAAACGAGCTGGAAGTTATTACAGTTTCCGGAGAGGGTCGCAAAACTGCCATGAAAACCCTAATTGCTTGATAGGTTCGACGTATGACGTCTTAAGTTCGTTCTAAGCTCTCGTATTTGATTTTTTTAGAAACTGGACTCTCAAGGCAGTCATCACGTACCTCCGTACGTGACAAACTCCTTCTCAAAACTCGCTCAAAAGCACGACGTTCTAAATGTCGGATTTCAACTAACAAGTACTATACCAACAAAAATTCAAAACGCATTCTAGTTCTTGACTATAATTATAGCCCATATTATATCAACTCGAAAGCTTATAACGTCAACTAGAAAGTTGTTCTAAATTTCATAATATCAACTTAGAATTTTCATCCGACTTCTCGATTATTAGTTACGACTAAATATTCGTCTCTTACGCGATTTTTCAACGTTGTCGGATTTCGTTCAAATTTTACGACGTTAAACTATGTCTAACGTGAATCATTTTCATGCATGCAAACATACCATAACATCATTATAACTCAGTTTATATGGTGATCTTTATCTCTTATGTTTCATTAAACATTTTTAGAAAATTCTTAATTAAATTCTATAACCAACTAACATTATTTGCAACTATATTCCATTAACAATTCATCACTTAACATCAATACATGAAAACCCCTAATCACTTAATAAATTTCTATTTTTATACATATGTTAAGGGGATGATTTTCTTCTCCAATTAACAACATTTATTCACTAATCAACCTATTATAACAATCATTAATCAATTGCAATTCCATTATCAATTAACATACAAAAACCCCTAAATTTAATTCAAAACCCTAATTGAAATTTCACAAACACATAGGGCTTTTTATTTCTTTTCATTCTAATTACTAATTAAACATCTACTAAGTATGAATCCATCATCAAAAGAATAAAAGCAAAAATCCTACAAAATGCCCAAAAATTTCGGTATTCATGCAAGATTTAGGGTTCTTGTTTTTGTTTCACTTTAATCCCTAATTATCATATCTAAAACATCTAATTTCATTAATCCAAGATCAAAACATCCATTCCAATACCTTAAAAATTTCGATCAAGATGGAAAAAGAGAAGAAAAGAAATCTAATTGGATAGAAATGTGGAGGAAAGAATTACCTTAAGATTTAACAAAGGATGTAATAGGTTTTGTTGGATGATTGAGGACTTGTGTGGTTTTTTTTCTTCAAGAACTTCAAGATGTCTTCAATGGAGAAAGGAGAAGTGAAGAAGATGAAGTTTGAGGGAGAGTGTGTGTGTGTAGCCGAGAGAGTGAGAGAGAGAGATGAAAAATGGTTTTGTGTAATTGTTTGAAATGATGAATTTGTTGAAAGAATGAAAAGTGTAGGATTTGGTGTCATTAAACTAGACATAGATTACATGCATGTTTGCCACTAATCAATGAGGTGTCGGCTGCATGGAGGAATTTTAAAGGGTTACGGATTTTTCCGGCGCGATCCGACGTTACGGAAAAACGAACGACGAAAAACGTTGCTCGATACAAAATCGTCGCAATTCGATTTGACTTACGAATTCTAACGTATGAACTTAATTAAAAAATAAATTTACAAAATTTATTTTGACAAAAACTCGGGACGACAAGTCCGAGTTTCGTCCGGAAAAAACATAAAAACGAACTTTCTCGGGCGTGTTCGTATCGCAAATTCGTGATTATAAAAATTAGACGGTTTTCCGTTCTAAGTTTACGAATTAAAAACTTTTCGTACGCGCTAACCCTAAATACGGTAGTTGTCTAGCTGACTTCTGTAATTTATTTTTTTTAATAACGGATTCAACCGTTAGCCTTAGAATTCAAAAATTGTAAACTTAGGCGTGCAAAGCCATTTATTTAATTAACTTTAAATATTAAGAACGTAAGGAATTTACGGGGCATTACATGACGGATGTATACCTTTGCAGGAGAAAGAGGGAAGAGAAGATGAAATAAAATTTGAAAATTTCAAGAAGAGGACGGTGAGAATAATTCTCAACAAATGAGAAAGCACGAAGAGGTATGGGAAATTTGTGAAAAATAAGAGTAGGGGTAAAAATATCATCATGTGCTAGATTTCTAAAAAATTATATGTCACAGCCCGAAATCCGGTGTGAAGGAACGACCAGACTCCATTGGAGTGTGAAGGTGAAACCATCGAATAACAAACCACTTTTATCTCAACTCAACTTTAAACCCTAACTCGAATGAATTAAAACTATGAAACCAACAAATAGAACTCGACTCAACAAGGATTCGATCAAAGGAAATAAAGTTTCAACATGATATAAATATAAACAGACTTTCATAACATAGCTCAATGATTAACGAGTTTAATCATTTACAAAGTTCTCAAAAATAGGGTTAAGTTTATCATCATCATATGATTCAAAAGTAGGGTTTGAAATGAAATTTCAAAGCATTGTTTTGAGCTCACAGCTCATTGATATCAGAGTTATCAAAATATTAACATATCAAAAGATTGATAAGCAGCGGAGACATCACTTACTCACAACAATTACATGTATGAAGACATGTAACTGTCGACTCAACTTCCAAAAGATTAACACACCCCCAAGACCATCCAAACCATCCTCATCCATAGCTAACCTGCACGTTTAGAAATACATGCAGGGCTGAGTACTTCGTACTCAGTGAACACATTGCCAAAAACAATTTTAAAAGCTTGCTCTTAAAACTATATAATTGAACTTGCCTTGCCACTGCATCACGAGTGTTAGCATACTTGAAATCATTTTACTTGTGAATGCATAAAATATTTTTCTTTTAAAAGATGTGTGCACACAATTTATATAATAGGTATGAAATCATCTACCACATCAACTTTGTGCTGAGAAGTAGGCCTCCTTCTCAAACACTGTGACCGGCTAAACCGAAGTAAAGCTCACACTCACCTCATCAATCAATTAACCACGCGTGGGTTTCTGTTTTCTACAGGATATAATATTCATGTAGATGATAAAGTATACCAAACTCAGATAAATGGCAAGTCAATTAATTTTAAAAGCTCACATAATATTATTCAATAAGTAATAGCATTCATCGGAGTTTTGGTTCAGAAAAGCCCACCTCGCTTCTGGTCTTTTGAAGTCGGGGTTGCTTACTTTTCGCTTTTCCCGATTATTTCGCAGTCCCGCTCGGCCCTTCAATAACAACATCGATTAAACTCGAGCTTATCAACTCGAAAACGTAAAATAGACTTAGGGTTCGGCTGATGGACTTCTACTTGAGTCGGGTTATTCTTAACTTATCTAAAGTTTTCTACGTCAATAACTTTCTCGTTTTCTAGCCCTCAAATCATCGTCTTTACTCGGTTTCTAATTACTTCTCGAACTCTGATTCTTGTTTCTAATATCTTAATCTTCACATAAATCGATAAGATACTATTTAACTCGTCTTAAACTTCTCATAAATTCAATTTACATGAACTCAACAAATCATACCATCAAATCTCAACTATTTTCATCATATATAAATCATATGCAGTTAAGCACTTATTTCAATAATCGAATACTCACATCAGAGATCAAACATTCACATCGGAGATCAAACATTCACATTTCAATCACGTATTCACATCAATACTCAAACATCGTTATCATACTCTAGCATCAATATCAACATCTCAAACACTTATATTAAATAAGCAATTATTTTACTAGAGAGGTTAATCATACTTAATCGTTTAATCATACTCAAACGTCAAAGTTTATATAAACAACTCACGTCTTAACATAATCATATAGTCAAGTGTTAAACTTCCATAACTATCTTATATCTTAGACATAATCACTTAATAACTTATAACTTAATCATATTTTCATCATAATGAATTATTGCTCGGCTTTTAGTTTTTAAAACTCACAACTTCGACTCTTTAACGAAAAACTATTTTGTTAAACTCATATAATAATAATTATTTTTGAATTTAAATAATCAAACTTATATTTCGTATTTCTTGACTCAAAAATACGCCGTTATTTTTCCTCAAAATACGTATTCATATACGTCATCATTTTTTTCAAAATACGTACTCAAAACATGTACTCATATACGTATTTAATACTCAATTAAATATTTAGAATAAAATAATCATTATTTTATCTTTTATTTTATTTAAAACTCAGTTTTCGTTTATTTAATAAAAACTCGGCTTTTCTCGTAAAAACTTTACTGCTCGATAACTTCTACATCTTAACTCCTTTTTAAGCGACTCAAAAAGCAAACTTGCTTAACTCTACTCCATTAACATCACCAAAGCACTTATCATATCATATGACATCAATTACTCATCATAAAAATATTTTTAACTCTTAAAAATATTATTTTTCTCACATAATATATTCATTTGCTCGTTTCTTCAATTTCTATCATTTTCCTTACTCGAATACCATCTCATCACATCAATTAAGCACTCAAAGCATATTTAAAGAACAATCATCTTATAACTCACATTATTCAAACATTTTCATTTCTAATGAAAATATTTCATTTAATTCAACTATTCTATTATTATTATTACTTCTTCTTTAATAATAATTCTTTTAACTTCTCGTTTGCAATAACGAACTCAAATACGAACATCTTATCTCTTAATCTCATACTCATAACCTCTAACTTATTTCTTATAGAAAATTTTATCTCTTTTTATTTTATTTTTCCTTTTTATTCTCAAATATTGATATTACTAGTATTATTTTTCTTTCAACACTAACATCCAATTTCACATCATATTTTCATTTGTCATCATTCCAACATCATCATCAATCGAAGAAATATTTTTCTTTATACTCATACTCTTATTGACTTCTTTTTCTCATTATTCTCCTTTTATTATTATTATTATTATTATTATTATTATTATTATTATTATTATTATTATATTATATATATATATATATATATATATCTCAAAATTCATAAAAATCCATGAGACTTTATTTTCTACTCAATTCTTTCAAAAATAGACTTAGCATGTCACAACCCCAAATCCCGAGGGACAGCAGAAGCCGGGTGCGTCTGGGGTTGGATTAAAGAAGCGGGAAAGAAGGGGGTTAACTGACTAAACATACATGATAAACATCGATAAACTATGAACAAGACTTGATTATAGAAAAGAAAGAGTTAATCCCTAAGGATTACTCGGCATAAGTACAAAGATGAAACTAAGTTCAAATGTACGGACATAAACTACTGAGTTGTTCAAAATACATCTCAAAAGAAATACAGAGATTGACAGCGGAAGAGTTCTACTAAGCATCTTATCCTTAAACTCAACAACAACAACCGTCGCCGCTCACCGTCGCTTCAACCTGCACATTTAGAAAGCAATGCAGGGCTAAGTACAAAGGTACTTAGTGGGCACGATGCCGAAAACATACTTATAATATAGATAAATATGGCATATCATAAGCGTAGCACACGGGGTTTTATTGAAAGAATCCGTGTCTACTAAACATTTTCTGACTTTTTCTCATAAATCACTTGGCCAAGTATTTTTAAGTATGCTATGTTCAATCTTGACCCCTACTAATTCACCGTGGCTGGCTACCCCTCAACAGGATACCACATACACCACAGGTTACAAAGTGCACTAACTCTGGAAAGCACTTAGCAGCTAACTCAGAGCCGATCGTTAGTTAATCTAAAAATAGACTAACTCTAAATGTCTGGAAAACCCGAAGGTTAACTCAGAAATCTGGAAAACACGAATGTTAACTCAGATAGGTACAAGAGAACTCACATAAAATAGTTGAAACAGTTTATGCCATATTATCACTTTGAAAACACAGATATTAAAGCAATAATTAATACTTTCGAGTTGTGGAAAAACCCACATTTTATTTGATATAGATAAAAGCCCACCTTGTTTTACAGAACTTAAAACAAACGCTTCCAACTTGAGATCTTCTGTCCTTTCTCTACAGTTGGCTTCCTCCTTCATCGTAAAATAAAATATACTTAAAAACGGTTCGTAAAAGATACTTGAAGAAAGAGAATCGAAGAAAGTTCTAGTCATTTTATTCTTTTGGCATTTGCACGCTTACTAGATTCGTTTTACTTAACGGGAAACGAGACTCGTATCCATCTCGTTTAGAATTTGAAAGATCTCGTACTCGACTCTCGGGTCAGTAGAGAAGGTTTTCGATGTCTTAAAAAGACTTTAAGGATTATAAGAAACTAAGTTGGAAAGAACCAACTTAGGCGATTTTCATTTTAGATCATTTCACGACTTATGAATATTTCTAGTTTATTACTTCTTTAAAGAAAAGATAAGATATAAGATACGATTTCGACTGGTTTTTATCATTAAAGGTCTGATCCTTGACTCTAGGGTCAGATAGAAGGTATCCGTTAGATAAAACGGCTTAAACGATCAAAAGAAATTAAGTTGTGAACTAAACAACTTAGAAAACAAGAAACTGAAATTTCTACTGCACAGTCCAGTAACTCTGGAGGCTGTCCAGAACAGAGAACTTGGAAACAGGGGGTGAGCCCTGTACCACTAGAAAGCTTAGGAAGTCTAGTTTTTGCTCCAATTTACGGATCACAAATCCGATAAACGAGCCGGAAGTTATTACAGTTTCCGGCAGAGGTCGCAAAACTGCCGTGAAACCCTAGCTTATTTATAAGTTCGCCGTATAACGTTTTAGGTTCGTTTTAAATCTTCGTACTCATCTTTTTTAGAAACTGAACCCTCAAGGCAGTATCACGTACCTCCGTACGTGTCAAACTCCTTCTCACTTACTCAAAGGCACGACGTTCTAACGTCGGATTTCAACTATCAATTACTATACCAACAAAGAAATTCCAAACGTTTTCTAGTTCCCGATTATCACTTTAACCCATATTATATGAACTCGGATGCTTACAATGTCAACTAGAAAGATGTTCCAAATTTCATTATAAACAATAATATCAAGTTAAAATTTTCATCCGACTTCCCGATTATTAGTTACAACTAGATATTTGCCTCTTACGCGATCTTTAAAAGTCGTCGGTTTTCGTTCAAACTTTACGACGTTAATCTACGTCTAATAGGAATCGTTTTCATGCATGCTAACATGTCTTAACATCTTTATAACTCAGATTATATAGTGATCCTTGTCTCTTACATTCCATTAAACATCTTTAGAAAATTTCCAATAAATTCCCATTATCAATTAACATGATTTGTAACAATAATCAACTAACAAATCATCACTTTAAAAGATCATGTGAAAAACTCCTAACTACTTTTAAATTTCTGGTTTTGAACATAAATTTATGGGATGATTTTCTTCTTAAATTAATAACAATTATATACTAAACATGCTCTTATATCTCCAATTATTCATTTGCAATTCCAAAAACAACTAACATGCAAAAACCCCTAATTTCATACTTCAAACCCTAACTAAATTTAATAATAACATAGGGCTTTCAATCCCTTTTCATTATAAACACTAATTAAACCTCTACTAAGCATGAATTTACAAACAAAAGAAGAAAAACAAAAATCCTACAATTTTTCAAAAAAAATTCTGCATTAACCTAAATGTTAGGTTTCCTATTTTTGATCATTTTTAATCCATAAATATCATGTCTAGCATATCCAATTACATTATTCTAAGATTATTTCTTCCATTCCAACACCTTAAAAATTCGAACATGAGGGAAAAGAGAAGAAAAGAAAATCTAATTGGATAGGGTTGTAGAGAATGAAAATACCTTAAGATTTAATGAAGGAAGTTATGGGATTGAATGGATGGATGGATGGTTTGTGTGAGTTCTTCAAGTTCTTGGTGAAGTCTTCAATGGAGGATTGAAGAGATGAAGAAGATGAAGTTGAGGGAGAGATGGAGAGAGTGGCCGAGAGAGAGAGAGTGGAAAAGAGAGAGAAAGAATTGTTTTGTCTAAGCTTGTGAAATGATTAATGGTTGACCATGCAAAAAGGTAGGTTTAGGTGTCATTAGCTTAGGGTATTAACATGCATGTTTAACACCTAAACATGGTGAGGTGGCGGCTGCCATGCAGCATTTTTAGAGGTTTTACGGGTTTTTCCAGCGCGATCCGACGTTACGGAAAAACGAACGACGAAGACGTTGTTCGATACAAAAATCGTCGTGATTCGATTTGACTTATAAATTCTAACGTATGAATTTATTTAGAAAATGAATTTACAAAATTTATTTTGACAAAAACTCGGAACGACAAGTCCAAGTTTCGTCCGGAAAAACGTAAAAACAAACTTTTTCGGCGTGCTTGTATTCGCGATTTTTTTTTAAACGTAAAATTAAACGGTTTCTCGTTCTAAGCTTACGATCTAAAAACTTTTCGCATGCGCGAACTCTTAATATGGTAGTCGTCTAGCCGACTTATGTAAATTATTTTTAGTAACGGATTCGACCGTTAGCTTCAGAATTAAAAATTCCAACTTAGGCGTGCAAAGCCACTAATCAATTAACTTAAAACTTCTTAGAACGTAGGGATTTTTACGGGGCATTACATCCTATCCCCCTTATGAAAAATTTCGTCCCGAAATTTGCTTACCTTCTGCAAAAAGATGAGGATATCGCTCCTTCATCTTTTCCTCGAGTTCCCACGTGGCTTCTTCTTGCCCGTGATGGTTCCATAATACTTTAACTATTGGTATCGATTTGGTTCTTAATTCTTGAACTTTTCTATCTAAGATTGATATCGGCTTTTCTTCATAGCTTAGGTCAGATTCAAGAGTTACGTCTTGCTGACTAATAACGTGTTTAGGATCGTAAACATATTTTCTCAACTGAGAAACGTGAAAAACGTTATGAACGCTTCCTAGACTTGGCGGTAAGGCCAATCTATACGCGACTGATCCTATTCTCTCGAGGATTTCATATGGTCCTATAAATCTGGGTCTTAATTTACCCTTAACTCCGAACCTAAGGATTCCTTTGGTCGGGGATATTTTAAGAAAGACTTTATCTCCTATTTCAAACTTAAGGTTGGTTCGACGGTCGTCTGCATACGATTTCTGTCGGCTCTGGGCCTCTTTTATTCTATCTCGAATCTGTCGAACTATCTCAATCATCTCGTTAATCGCATCTGGACCTAGGTTCTTTCTCTCACCTACTTCGTCCCAATAAAGCGGTGATCTACATTTTCTCCCATACAAAGCCTCAAACGGTGCCATTCCTATTGTGGCCTGATAGCTATTGTTGTAGGCAAACTCAATTAAGTGTAGAATTTCTTCCCAATTCGTGCCTCGGTCCAAAACTACTGTTC
Source organism: Schizonepeta tenuifolia (assembly GCA_029490685.1). Taxonomy (NCBI): domain Eukaryota; kingdom Viridiplantae; phylum Streptophyta; class Magnoliopsida; order Lamiales; family Lamiaceae; genus Schizonepeta; species Schizonepeta tenuifolia. Next base: position 12,161,539 of record CM055955.1, on the reverse strand, counting down.
TTAACATATCGACCAAAATCTGAATCGTTCTCTCTGACTGTCCATCTGTCTGTGGGTGAAAGGCTGTACTAAAATTTAGCTCTGTTCCCAACTCTTTCTGCATTGTAATCCAAAATCTCGAGGTAAACTTAGCATCTCTGTCTGATATTATGACCTTCGGTATTCCATGCAGACGTACAATCTCTTTTACATACAATTGAGCTAGTCTCTCTGATCCATATGTAGTCTTAATCGGCAAGAAGTGAGCTGACTTCGTAAGTCTATCAATTATCACCCAAATTGCTGTGTTTCCCCTTTTCGACTTAGGCAAGCCTGTGACAAAGTCCATAGCTATGCCTTCCCATTTCCAATCTGGGACATTCAACGGTTGTAGCAATCCATACGGTCGTCGGTGTAAAACCTTAACTTGTTGACATGCTAGGCATCTTTCTATAAACGAGGCAACGTCTCGTTTCATTCCGTTCCACCAAATGTTTCTTCTCAAATCTTGGTACATTTTTGTACTTCCTGGATGTGCTGTGTAAGGCGTATCGTGAGCCTCACTCAAGATTTCGTTCTTTAACTCGTTGTTGTTGTCGGGAATACAAATTCTGCCTTTATAAAGTATCGCATTGTCTGGGGCTTCCGAATATCCTTCTGGCTTATCTGTCCTTATCCTTACTCTTAACTTTTCCATTGACTCGTCTTTTCTCTGAGCACTAATGATCCTTTCTCTTAAATCTGGTGTAGCTTCTAGTGCTGCTATTTGACTTGTTATCGTTGCTGACGTGTCAAGCACTTTGATATCCATCTTCTCGAATTCTCGTACTAAAGTTTCCTCTTCTACGAAAAGACATCCTAATTTCGTTGGGGCCTTGCGACTCAATGCATCTGCTACCACATTAGCCTTTCCTGGATGATAGTTAATTCCACAGTCATAATCTTTGACTAATTCGAGCCATCGTCTTTGTCTCATGTTCAATTCTTTTTGCTCGAAGAAGTACTTTAGGCTTTTGTGATCGGTGAATATCTCAACTCTTACACCATAGAGATGGTGTCTCCAAATTTTTAGCGCATGTACTACTGCTGCAAGTTCTAAATCGTGGGTTGGGTACTCAACTTCGTGGGGTCGAAGTTGTCGTGAAGCATAAGCTATCACTCATCCGTCTTGCATCAAGACACAACCTAATCCATTTTTCGATGCGTCGGTGTAAACCACATATTCTTTATTTGCGTCTGAAAGTGCTAGCACTGGCGCTGTAGTTAGCTTCTCCTTAAGAGTTTGGAAACTTTTCTCGCACTTATCCGTCCACTTAAACTTGGTATCTTTCCTGAGTAGTTGCGTCATCGGGCGAGCGATTGTAGAAAATCCCTCGATAAACCTTCTGTATAACCAGCTAATCCCAAGAAACTTCTGATCTCGTTCTGATTTGTTGGTGCCTTCCAGTTTTGCACTGTTTCTACTTTGGCTGGATCCACCTTAATTCCTTCTGTCGATACTATGTGTCCAAGGAACATCACTTACCTTAACCAAAATTCGCATTTACTGAATTTGGCATAGAGTTTCTCAGCTCTTAGTGTTTCCAACACTATCCGTAGATGTTTCTCATGCTCCGTTTCATTTTTAGAGTAAATAAGGATGTCGTCAATGAATACTAGAACAAATTTGTCCAAGTAGGGGTGGAAGACTCTGTTCATAAGGTCCATGAATACGGCTGGAGCGTTGGTCAAACCAAATGGCATCACTAAAAATTCGTAATGGCCATATCGAGTTCTAAAAGCGGTCTTAGGTACATCTTCAGGTTTAATCTTAGGCTGATGATACCCTGATCTCAAATCTATCTTGGAAAAGACTCCTGCACCCTTAAGTTGATCGAATAGATCCTCGATCCTTGGCAAAGGATATTTGTTCTTGAGAGTGATCTTGTTCAGTTCTCGGTAATCGATGCACATTCTCATCGATCCGTCCTTTTTTCTAACAAACAGCACGGGTGCTCCCCAAGGTGAAACACTTGGTCTGATAAAACCAAGGTCTAATAATTCCTGCAACTGGATTTTGAGTTCTTCCAGTTCCTTCGGTGCCATTCTGTAAGGGGCTTTAGACTTAGGAGCTGCTCCTGGTTCTAAATCGATCGTGAAGTCCACAAGACGATCAGGTGGCAATCCTGGTAGCACTTCTGGAAAAACATCTTCGTATTCGTTCACGACTTTTACATCCCGAATGGTCTTCTCGGCTCCTGGTTTCGTGGCTTGAAGGGCTGATATAATTGGTACGCTTCTACCCATTGAAATTCCGTGGAATTCGGTCGGTTCTTTACCCGGCGGTTGAAAAGAAATTTTTTCTCGTTGCATAGAATCGTAGCGTAATTTTCTGATAACCAATCCATACCTAGGATTATATCTACGTCCCACATTATCATAACATTTAGATTGTTCGCTATAATTTTATGAGTTCCAATTTCTAGTTCTAAGTTAGAGCAAACATGTGTGGCTACTCTCATAGATTGTGCAGCTCTTACAGGTCTAATGTCTAAGTTATCGGCACATGAGCCAGCAATGAAAGAATGTGATGCGCCAGTATCAAACAATATCTTAATAGGGATGTTGTGGAGTTTTCCCATACCTGCTAGATTGCCTTTTCCTTTGCGCTGACCGCTTTGTTTGATAGCACATGCCCTCGCATTTTGTTGTTGCTGTGCATGCTGCTGAAATTGCTGCTGGTTCATAGGTGGCTGTTGCGGTTGTGCTTGGATTGCTCGGAGAGGTACTGCTTGAAGCGGTTTAGGGCAGTCCCTTTTCATATGTCCCTTCTGTCCACAGTTGAAACAGTTAGGGGTACCCATTTGGCAGAGTCCAGGATGGGCTCGGTTGCATTTTGGGCAGACAGGAATGGTAACCCTCCCTGGGTTATTCGCTCCCTGATTAAAACTCCTCTGTTGCCCTTGTGGCTGGTTCGGCTGATTATTGCCTTTCCACGGCAGGTTCTGCCTGTTCCCTTGAATGGACAATCCGGATTGGTTGTTTCCTTGCCACGGCCTTTTTCCACTGTTGTTGTTGGCAGGTTGCTGATAACCTCTTCTCTGCCCTCCTTGATTGTTATAACCTTGATTGTAACCTCCGCTACTTCCTCCACTCCATTTTCTCTTCCCCAGGTAGTTGCTGTTGTTGTTGTTGTTGTAGTAGCCTCGATTCTGATTCTGCACTGGTGCTGACGCAGTCGGTACAACCTTCTTCTCATCAGGCATGACGGCCTCCATTTCCAGTGCTCTTCCCAGTAAATCTGAATAACTTAGTCCTCCATGACTAGCTAAAGAGATTCCCAACTCATGACGTAAACCTCCCTGGAATTTCTTTGATAATTTCTCCTCAGTGTCGACCAGTGTCGGCGCATATCTCATCAATTCGCAAAACTTGACGTCATATTCCGTCACAGTTAGCTTTCATTGTTTCAGGTTGTAAAATTCAGCCTCTTTCTGTGCCCTATACGTCTTGGGGACGTATTTGTCAAAGAAAATTTCCTTAAATTCTTCCCACGAAAAATGAGCTAGATGCTCGGCAGGTATTACCTTTTGTCTTGCCTCCCACCAATAATCTGCCGATCCCATTAGTTGGAATGCGACACACAGCATTCTTTCCTCATCAGTGCATCTGAGGAGCTTAAAAATTTTCTCGGTCGATCTCACCCATAGCTCAGCATCGCTAGGGCTTCCGGTTCCATTAAACATTGGAGGGTTTCTTTTGAGGAAAAGATCCTCAATATCTCTACGGGGCTGTGGTGGAGGTGGTGGTGATGGTGACGGGGGTGGAGTTGGGGATGGAGTAATATTCTACTCATTTTCTTGTTCTTGATCATTTTCTGGTTGACGTCCTACACGTCCTCTTGGTCTTCCAGGTCTTCGACCTCTCCTATTGTTTACATTTCTTGGCGGCATTTTCTTTGGTCTAGAGAAGAATTGATAACTCTCATTAGCTTCCTTCTGTTAATTATATTTGGCATTTACTAGCTCACTCTTACTCAATCAAACTCGTGGAACAATCATATCGGACCTAGCTTGATATCATTTTTATTAATCTTTTAACTTTCGGGTTAAGCTCATTTCTTCGTTACACTAGTTTATTTAACATTCTATTTTTCAATTACTTAAATCATAAGAAATTTTTTACTTGATTAGAACCCTCTTTTACGGGTCATAAATATATATACGTCCAAAAGAATATTACTTTTGCCTCCAACGAGGACTTATACAAAAGGGTCAGACTACTATTAGTCTAAACTAGGCTGACTGCCTACTATTTACTGGGTGCACTAATAAATTGCACTCCACATCTATCAAAGTACTAGAACGGAAACGATTCATAAAATTTCATATCCGTTAGAGTACTATAAAACTAACTAGTTACTGATCCGACTCTATATAGGACAAAAAGCTATCACTACCACTGATATTCACCCATATCTATACAGCACTGCCTAACTAAACCACAAAGGGAACCAAAAACTACTCCAAGGTCTACAAAACCTAACAACCCTCCACTGGGTCTTCCTCCGGAACCTCCTCCGGGTCCTCCTCCGGATCCTCCTCCTCGGACTCCGAACCATAAACCAGCTCGAGTGGCTGGTCCACTCTCAAAGTAGAACCGTCGTCAAGTATAAACACGGTGGGTGACGGTGCCTCTAAAACAGCCTCCTCTAAGTCGGAGATCAAGTAGTCCTCACTGATCCTCCTCGCACGCTTCTTCAGGGGAAGAAGGTGGTCGGGAACTGAATCTAAACCCGTCTCAAACTCCTCCCTAGAACGGACCCTAGACGGTCCTGCCTCCGTGTGCCTCCAAGGTACTCCCCACCTCGTGCAAATCTCCTCCAGTGGTGTAAGTGGAGAAGGCAACTCCAACATGGCGGCAAGCTCCGCGTCGATCTCTCTGCAGTCTGGTCCCTCTCTGTACAGTCTCGTCTCCGACGGTCGCCTGACCCTAACACAAACGTCTGGCAAAAACGGTGTAGACAATCCCAACAATGCGGCTGTCTCAGCGTCAACCTCTACAAAACCAGAACCCGGGATCAACTCCTCAATCTGTTGGGCAGCCGGTGGTGACTCTGGTGGAACTACCGTCTCCTCTTCCTCCTCAGGCTGCTCTAACTCAGCCTCAAGCTCCTCCTCTAGTACCCCATCTGGTGGCAATTCTAATAACTCTAACATATTTGGGTCTAGGTCAAGCTCCTCAAGCTCTGTCTCGGCTGGATAGTGATTGTAGGGGATGTGTGGCTCCAAAGGAAGGGCAATCATATGCCTGTTCTCAAAGAAACGCTTGTGTACACACAAGGCAAAACCAGCATAGTTGCCTGTCGGTTCCGTGTCGTCACCGAGAATCCCCAAGTAGTACCAAGCTGCCCGGTGCGCCCATCCGCGCCACTCGTCCTGTAGGTGCACGATCAGGTCTAAAATCGCCTGACTCTCCTTGATCAGGTGTCTCACTGGGTAATAAGCTGATGAAAAATTACTGACAATCTGTCCCACATCTTCCTCTCCGTGGTCTACCTCAAACTCGTAATATTCATCCTTCAATATATCCACTATGGTGCGCTTGCACGAGGCCAAGGGCTGACTCTTCCGAGCCGTGACACGGGTCCTAGCCATCCTACAAAAGGTTTAAGGTAACATGGATCAGTAACAGGTAGAATAAGAAAATAACTTATCTTAATCAAAACATAAATTACAAAGTGAATATCCCTTATTCAAATTGTAACATCAACATCTAAACCAACCATTTAATAAGGCTTCTAGCAATTCAAGAAATTGCGCTCAATCATCATATATATATATATATATATATATATATATATATATATATATCTATTACATACATAAAAGGATTTTATTTTCATTCTTTTCACTATACCATCATTCATTTTAATTCTTCTATTTTTTTTTTCTTAACTAACTCTTAACGGTTTTTCACTTATTAAAACAAAGTGTTTTTACTTCGTTCATGTTACTTATTCAAAAGTAACATCCATTTCAAAAGAATTTATCGCTTACGACTCTTAATACTCGTGCTAATTGCAGTCGTTGCTCAAGACGAAAATATGGAATTTAATTCCATAAAAAGAAAAGGAAATATAACTTAAGAAAAACTCCCTGGAAAACTAAGTTCCAGTTGTCGTCTCGTTCATATCTTTCTTGACTCGAAGCCGACAGCTTCTCGAACGTTCTATCGCTTCTTTCCTTTTTCTAATACGATTTATCGAATTATTTTTATTCTTTTTATTTCTTTTCCTCGCAAGAAATATTTTTAGACGGCAAGTTCGACTTTGCCGAATCTTTATTCGTGTCACTAAGCGCACGTGACATCCATCAAAGGGAGTCCTTCTCGCGTTAGAGATCTCCTTTCGAAATCATTTCGAAACAACGTTTCTTAAAAACGTCTAAGTTCTCGAAGAACCGGAAAGCTCTTAAGTTTCACGTCTATGTTCTCATTGAACCAGGAAAATTCCCTTAAAATCCGTCTATATTCTTGTATCCGCATACTTTTTCATAAAAAGGAAAAATCACTGCGCACATATTTTCACATAAGATAGTACTTGTACTATCGCATAATCATGTAAGTATAAAGATTATACTTCTATAAAATTCTCATTCTTAAAACACAACTCATACTCGTTTTCACATTTTCACTGAATACTTGCTCATAACTTTTCTTATTTAAAAGAAATCTCCTTATAAAATTCTTTTATTTTTCCTTGTTGAGTCGACGTAGCGGGCGGTTGAGTTGACTTCTACGTTCTCAATCTTAACATCATAATCTCACTCTTATCTTATACTTGAAAAAAAACAACTCTGATCCAAAGTATATACAAATACTATGTCTCATGACTTGAGAGAAGACTCGGTATAGAGTACGAACGAATACTCTATATTACTTCTCGAAGAAAGACTTGTATAAAAATACCACTTTATGATATTACTTCAAAGAATGACTCGTACTTGAAAGAATGACTCACATTAACTCATACCAGAAGAAATGACTCATAAGCAGAGCAGAATACCACTCTGTGGTATCACTAAAAAGAATGACTCATACTAGGGAAATGACTTATGTCCAGAGTAGAGAATGAACCTCTGCTCTGATACCACTCTGTCACAGCCCCAAATCCCGAGGGACGGCAGAAGTCGGGGTGCGACTGGGGTTGGATTAAAGAAGCAGGAAAGAAGGGGGTTAACTGACTAAACATACATGATAAACATCGATAAACTATGAACAAGACTTGATTATAGAAAAGAAAGAGTTAATCCCTAAGGATTACTCGGCATAAGTACAAAAGATGAAACTAAGTTCAAATGTACGGACATAAACTACTGAGTTGTTCAAAATACATCTCAAAAGAAATACAGAGATTGACAGCGAAAGAGTTCTACTAAGCATCTTATCCTTAAACTCAACAACAACAACTGTCGCCGCTCACCGTCGCTTCAACCTGCACATTTAGAAAGCAATGCAGGGCTAAGTACAAAGGTACTTAGTGGGCACGATGCCGAAAACATACTTATAATATAGATAAATATGGCATATCATAAGCGTAGCACACGGGGTTTTATTGAAAGAATCCGTGTCTACTAAACATTTTCTGACTTTTTCTCATAAATCACTTGGCCAAGTATTTTTAAGTATGCTATGTTCAATCTTGACCCCTACTAATTCACCGTGGCTGGCTACCCCTCAACAGGATACCACATACACCACAGGTTACAAAGTGCACTAACTCTGGAAAGCACTTAGCAGCTAACTCAGAGCCGATCGTTAGTTAATCTAAAAATAGACTAACTCTAAATGTCTGGAAAACCCGAAGGTTAACTCAGAAATCTGGAAAACACGAATGTTAACTCAGATAGGTACAAGAGAACTCACATAAAATAGTTGAAACAGTTTATGCCATATTATCACTTTGAAAACACAGATATTAAAGCAATAATTAATACTTTCGAGTTGTGGAAAAACCCACATTTTATTTGATATAGATAAAAGCCCACCTTGTTTTACAGAACTTAAAACAAACGCTTCCAACTTGAGATCTTCTGTCCTTTCTCTACAGTTGGCTTCCTCCTTCATCGTAAAATAAAATATACTTAAAAACGGTTCGTAAAAGATACTTGAAGAAAGAGAATCGAAGAAAGTTCTAGTCATTTTATTCTTTTGGCACTTGCACGCTTACTAGATTCGTTTTACTTAATGGGAAACGAGACTCGTATCCATCTCGTTTAGAATTTGAAAGATCTCGTACTCGACTCTCGGGTCAGTAGAGAAGGTTGTCGATGTCTTAAAAAGACTTTAAGGATTATAAGAAACTAAGTTGGAAAGAACCAACTTAGGCGATTTTCATTTTAGATCATTTCACGACTTATGAATATTTCTAGTTTATTACTTCTTTAAAGAAAAGATAAGATATAAGATACGATTTCGACTGGTTTTTATCATTAAAGGTCTGATCCTTGACTCTAGGGTCAGATAGAAGGTATCCGTTAGATAAAACGGCTTAAACGATCAAAAGAAATTAAGTTGTGAACTAAACAACTTAGAAAACAAGAAACTGAAATTTCTACTGCACAGTCCAGTAACTATGGAGGCTGTCCAGAACAGAGAACTTGGAAACAGGGGGTGAGCCCTGTACCACTAGAAAGCTTAGGAAGTCTAGTTTCTGCTCCAATTTACGGATCACAAATCCGATAAACGAGCTGAAAGTTATTACAGTTTCCGGCAGGGGTCGCAAAACTGCCGTGAAACCCTAGCTTATTTATAAGTTCGCCGTATAACGTTTTAGGTTCGTTTTAAATCTTCGTACTCATCTTTTTTAGAAAATGAACCCTCAAGGCAGTTATCACGTACCTCCGTACGTGTCAAACTCCTTCTCACTTACTCAAAGGCACGACGTTCTAACGTCGGATTTCAACTATCAATTACTATACCAACAAAGAAATTCCAAACGTTTTCTAGTTCCCGATTATCACTTTAACCCATATTATATGAACTCGGATGCTTACAATGTCAACTAGAAAAATGTTCCAAATTTCATTATAAACAATAATATCAAGTTAAAATTTTCATCCGACTTCCCGATTATTAGTTACAACTAGATATTTGCCTCTTACGCGATCTTTAAAAGTCGTCGGTTTTCGTTCAAACTTTACTGACGTTAATCTACGTCTAATAGGAATCGTTTTCATGCATGCTAACATGTCTTAACATCTTTATAACTCAGATTATATAGTGATCCTTGTCTCTTACATTCCATTAAACATCTTTAGAAAATTTCCAATAAATTCCTATTATCAATTAACATGATTTGTAACAATAATCAACTAACAAATCATCACTTTAAAAGATCATGTGAAAAACTCCTAACTACTTTTAAATTTCTGGTTTTGAACATAAATTTATGGGATGATTTTCTTCTTAAATTAATAACAATTATATACTAAACATGCTCTTATATCTCCAATTATTCATTTGCAATTCCAAAAACAACTAACATGCAAAAACCCCTAATTTCATACTTCAAACCCTAACTAAATTTCATAATAACATAGGGCTTTCAATCCCTTTTCATTCTAAACACTAATTAAACCTCTACTAAGCATGAATTTACAAACAAAAGAAGAAAAACAAAAATCCTACAATTTTTCAAAAAAAATTCTGCATTAACCTAAATGTTAGGTTTCCTATTTTTGATCATTTTTAATCCATAAATATCATGTCTAGCATATCCAATTACATTATTCTAAGATCATTTCTTCCATTCCAACACCTTAAAAATTCGAACATGAGGGAAAAGAGAAGAAAAGAAAATCTAATTGGATAGGGTTGTAGAGAATGAAAATACCTTAAGATATAATGAAGGAAGTTATGGAATTGAATGGATGGATGGATGGTTTGTGTGAGTTCTTCAAGTTCTTGGTGAAGTCTTCAATGGAGGATTGAAGAGATGAAGAAGATGAAGTTGAGGGAGAGATGGAGAGAGTGGCCGAGAGAGAGAGAGTGGAAAGAGAGAGAAAGAATTGTTTTGTCTAAGCTTGTGAAATGATTAATGGTTGACCATGCAAAAAGATAGGTTTAGGTGTCATTAGCTTAGGGTATTAACATGCATGTTTAACACCTAAACATGGTGAGGTGGCGGCTGCCATGCAGCATTTTTAGAGGTTTTACGGGTTTTTCCGGCGCGATCCGACGTTACGGAAAAACGAACGACGAAGACGTTGTTCGATACAAAAATCGTCGTGATTTGATTTGACTTATAAATTCTAACGTATGAATTTATTTAGAAAATGAATTTCCAAAATTTATTTTGACAAAAACTCGGAACGACAAGTCCAAGTTTCGTCCGGAAAAACGTAAAACGTAAAAACAAACTTTTTCGGCGTGCTTGTATTCGCGATTTTTTTAAACGTAAAATTAAACGATTTCTCGTTCTAAGCTTACGATCTAAAAACTTTTCGCATGCGCCAACTCTTAATATGGTAGTCGTCTAGCCGACTTATGTAAATTATTTTTAGTAACGGATTCGACCGTTAGCTTCAGAATTAAAAATTCCAACTTAGGCGTGCAAAGCCACTAATCAATTAACTTAAAACTTCTTAGAACGTAGGGATTTTTACGGGGCATTACATAGCATCTCATTTATTTCTCAATTTTATTTTTATTTAATGAAATTCCTCAATATATATATAATATACTCATTTTTCGAAATATATATATATATTTCTAATTAATTCAATTCTTCTTCAAATCTTCAAATTTCTCTCATAAATTTGAAGGACACATCTTCAAAAATTCATTTTAACATCAAGAACATCATATCTGATTTTTAAATGTATTTTCTTTATTTTTCTCCAGATTTACTCATTTAAATTCCATAAAAATACTAAAAATCATATTTCTCAATTTTCATGCTCAAAATTTACTCAAAGATTTTCTAACACATCTTAACATCATAATCATCATTATTATCCTCATATTTCATCAAAAACCATCATAAATCATTTTTTTCTCATTATATGCATAATTCGAATTATATACCTAAAATCAAGAAAATCCATATTTCATCATAAAACACATCTAAATCATGTTTTCATGTATCATCATGATTATAAGCATCATCAAACTCATAAAATCTAGAAATCATATTTTTCTCATATTTTCTCTATTTTTCACCAATTAAATTCAATAAAAATTCAATAAATTCACCAAAAATTATCATCAACACATATATGCACATAAATCACATGAAAAATCATAATAAGCACATATCATCATCATATCATCAAATAAGTATCAAAACTCATCAAGAACTTATTTTTCCTAATTTTCTCTTTTTAATCGATTTAGGGCTTTTAACTTATCTTAGGTTCTTTCATCTTTTAATTCCTAAATCATGTTTTAAACTCATCTTGGTCATCATCTCATCATCAAAATCCTAAGGTTTGCCTATGCATAAAGTAAACATGCATCTTTTCCTTATTTTCTTGGTTTAGAGATACATATATACATCTTATGAATAATTGGAAATCATACTTAAATAAATTCTTAAATGTCACAGCCCCAAATCCCGAGGGACGGCAGAAACCGGGGTGCGACTGGGGTTGGATTAAAGAAGTGGGGAAGAAGGGGGCTAACTAACTAAACATACATGAAAGGCATCAATAAACCATGAACAAGACTTGAATATAAAAGAGAAAGAGTTAATCGCTAAGGATTACTCGACAAAAGTACACAGTAGAAACTAGTTCATATTTACAGACTTAAACTACAGTGTATTGTTCAAAAGATACATTTCAAAAGATTTAGAGTTCTGCAGCGGAAGAGTTCTAACTAAGCATCCTATCTTTCAACTCAACATCAACCATTACCGCTCACCGTCGCTTCAACCTGCACATTTAGAGAACAATGCAGGGCTAAGTACAAACGTACTTAGTGGGCACGATGCCGAAATTATAATCATAAGTATAGATAAATATGGTATTTCATAATCATAGCACGTCGGGGTTTTATTAAAAAGGGCCCGCGTCTACTAAACATTTTCTTTTCTCATAAATCACTCGCGCGAGCATTTTCTGACTAATGTTACGTTCAATCTTGACCAATTTCTCATTCACCGTGGCTGGTACCCCTCAACAGGATATCACATGTCACAGCCCCAAATCCCGAGGGACGGCAGAAGCCGGGGTGCGACTGGGGTTGGATTAAAGAAGCGGGGAAGAAGGGGGCTAATTGACTAAACATACATGAAAACATCGATAAACTATGAATAAGACTTTGAAATATAAAGAAGGAAGAGTTAATCCCTAAGGATTACTCGACAAAAGTACAAAAAGAAACTAAGTTCATATGTACAGACTTAGACTACTGAGTTGTTCAAAAGTACATCTTAAAAAGAAATACAGAGTTTGGCAGCGGAAGGGTTCTAACTAAGCATCCTATCTTTTAACTCAACATCAACCGTCGCCGCTCACCGTTGCTTCAACCTGCACATTTAGAAAGCAATGCAGGGCTAAGTACAAACGTACTTAGTTGGCACGATGCCGAAATCATAATCATAAGTATAAATAATCTGGCATTTTATAATCGTAGCGCATCGGGGTTTTGTTAAAAAGGCCAGTGCCTACTAAACATTTTCTGACTGATTTGTATAAAGCAGCTTGCGCAAGCATTTTAGAGTATGTTATGTTCAATCTTGACCAATACTAATTCACCGTGGCTGGTACCCCTCAACAGGATATCACATACACCACAGGTTACAAAGTGCACTAACTCTGGAAAGCACTCAGCAGCTAACTCAGAGCCGATCGTTAGTTAACCTAGTTAGATTAACTCTAAAGTCTGGAAAACCCGAAGGTTAACTCAGAAAGGTACAAGAGAACTCACATAAAACAGTTAAATATTTTATGCCAAGATTATCACGTTGATAAAACACAATTATCAAAGCTGTAAACTTCACTTTCGATTTGTGGAAAAACCCACGTTTTATTTTCATATAATAAAAGCCCACCTTGTAAATACAGAACTTATACGCAAAAGCTTCCGAGATTGGATCTTCGTTCTTTCTATACAGTTGGCTTCCTCCTTCATCGTAAAATAAAATATATTTAAAAACGGTTCGTAAAAGATACTCGAAGAAAGAGAATCGAAGAAGTTTTAGTTGTTTCATTCTTTAGGCATTTGCATGCTTACTAGATTCGTTTTACTTAAACGGGAAACGAGACTCGTACCAATCTCGTTTAGAACTTGGAAGATCTTATACTTGACTCTCGAGTCAGTAGAGAAGGTAGTCGATGTCTTAATACGACTTTAAGGATTATAAGAAACTAAGTTGGAAAGAATCAACTTAGGCGATTTATATTTTAGTTCTTTGGACGACTTATGAAATTTCTCGTTTATTACTTCTTTAAAGAAAGGATAAGAGATACGATCTCGACTGGTTTTCATCATTAAAGGTCTTGTCCTTGACTCTAGGGTCAGATAGAAGGTATTCGTTAGATAAAACGGCTTAAACGATTGAAAGGAACTAAGTTGTGAACTAAACAACTTAGAAAACAAGAAACTGAAATTTCACTGCACAGTCCAGTAACTCTGGAGGCTGTCCAGAACAGAGGACTTGGAAACAGGGGTGAGCCCTGTACCACTAGAAATCTTAAGAATTCTAGTTCGTGCTCCAATTTACGGATCACAAATCCGATAAACGAGCTGGAAGATATTACAGTTTTCGGCAGGGGTCGCAAAACTGCCGCGAAAACCCTAATTGTTTGATAGGTTCGCCATATAACGTTTTAGGTTCGTTTTAAATTCTTGTATTCAATTTTTTTAGAAACTGAACTCTTAAGGCAGTCATCACGTACCTCCGTACGTGACAAACTCCTTCTCAACTTACTCAAAGGCACGACGTTCTAACGTCTTATTTCAACTAACAAGTACTATACCAACAAGGAAATCCAAACGCGTTCTAGTTCTCGATTACAACTATAACCCATATTATATCAATTCGGATGCTTATGATGTCAACTAGAAAGTTGTTCTAAATTTCATTATAAACAATAATATCAAATTAAAAATTTCATCCGACTTCCCGATTATTAGTTACAACTAGATATTCGTCTCTTACGCGATTTCCAAAAGTCGTCGGTTTTCGTTCAAATTTTACGACGTTAAACTATGTCTAATGTGAACCATTTTCATGCATGCAAACATATCTTAACATCATTATAACTCAGTTTATATTGTGATTTTTGTCTCTTACATTCCATTAAACATTTTTAGAAAATTTCCAATTAACTTCTATAATCAACTAATATAATTTGCAACAATATTCAACTAACCATTCATCATTTATATTAAACATGTATAAACTCCTAATTATCTTATAAATTTTCTGATTTCATACATACTTTAAGGGGATGATTTTCTTCTCAAATTAACAACATTTATTTACTAAACATACTCTTATATTTCCAATTAATCAATTGCAATTCTATTATCAATTAACATGCAAAAACCCCTAATTTATACTTCAAACCCTAATTAAATTTCATAATAACATAGGGCTTTCAATCCCTTTTCATTCCAAATACTAATTAAGCATCTACTAAACATGAATCCATGATCAAAAGAAGAAAATTAGAAATTTTACCATTTTCCCAAAAAAAATTCTGCATTAACATAGATGTTAGGTTTCTTATTTTTGTTCCATTTTAATCTCCAATTATCATATCTAACATATCTAATTTGACATGTGTAAAGGTGATTGTAGGTGTCATTAGTTTAATTAAGTCAACACATGCATGTTGACACCTAATTAAGGTGAGGTGGCGGCTGTCCATGCAGAAATTTGGAGGGTTACGTTTTTCCGGCGCGATCCGACGTTACGGGAAAACGAACGACGAAAAACGTTGTTCGGTACAAAATCGTCGCGATTCGATTTGACTTAAAAATTCTAACGTATGAACTTAATTAGAAAATAAATTTATAAAATTTATTTTGACAAAAACTCAGGACGACAAGTCCGAGTTTCGTCCGGAAAAACATAAAAACAAACTTTCCCGGCGTGTTTGTATCGCAATTTTCTAAACGTAGAAATTAGACTGTTTTCCGTTCTTAGTTTATAAACTAAAATTTTTTCGTATGCTTTAACCCTAAATACAGTAGTCGTCTAGCCGACTTCTGTAATTTTTTTTTTTTTAATAACGGATTCGACCGTTAGCCTTAGAATTCAAAAATTATAAACTTAGGCGTGCAAAGCCACTTATTTAATTAACTTTAAATATTAGAACGTAAGGAATTTACGGGGCATTACATCACATACACCACATGTTACAAAGTGCACTAACTCTGGAAAGCACTTAGCAGCTAACTCAGAGCCGATCGTTAGTTAACCTAGTTAGATTAACTCTAAATCTGGAAAACACGAATGTTGACTCAGATAGGTACAAGAGAACTCACATAAAACATAAAACAGTTCATGCCATAATATCACTTTGAAAACACAGATATCAAAGCGATAAAGAAAGATTTTCCGAGCATTGCTCGTTTTATTTTGTATATAAAATCCCACCTCGTAATACAGAACTAAAAGCACTAGCTTCCAAACTTCGGATCTTCCGTCCTTTCTTTACAGTTGGCTTTCTCCTTCATCGTAAAATAAAATACTTAAAAACGGGTCGTAAAAGATAATCGATCAAAGAGAATCGAAATAAGTTTTAGTCGTTTCATTCTTTAGGCATTTGCACGCTTACTAAATTCATTTTACTTAAACGGGAAACGAGACTTGAACAAATCCCGTTTGGAACTTGAAAGGTCTCATACTCGACTCTTAGGTCAGTAGAGAGAGTAGTCGATAGCTCGATACGACTTAAAAGATCATAAGGAAACTAAGTTGGAAAGAATCAACTTAGGGAAATTACGTTTTAGTTCATTAAACGACTTATAAAAATTCTCGCTTACTACTTCTTTATTTGAACGGATAAGAGATGAGATCTCGACTGGTTTTATCACTCAAGGCCTTGTACTTGACTCTAGGGTCAGTAGGAAGATATTCGTTAGCTATTACGGCTTAAACGATCGAAAGAAACTAAGTTGTGAACGAAACAACTTAGGAGAATTGAAACTGGAATTTCACTGCGCAATACAGTGACTCTGGGGTCTGCCCAGAACAGAGGATTTGGAAACAGGGGATGAGCCCTATACCGTTGGAAAGTTTTGGATGTCTAGTTTACGCTCCAATTTACGGATTGCAAATCCGATAAACGAGCTAAAAGTTATTACAGTTTCCGGCAAGGGTCGCAAAACTGCCGCGATAACCCTAGTTGCTTGATAGATTCGACGTATAACGTCTTAGGTTCGTTCTAAGCTCTCGAATTCGATTTCTTTAGAAACTGGACCCTCAAGGCAGTCATCTCGTACTCCCGTTCGTGATGAACCCTTCTCAAAACTCGTCCAATAGCACGACGTTCTAAACGTCGGCTTTCAACTAACAATTACTAAACCAACAAGTTATGAAATTCGCGTTCTAGTTCTCGACTATTACTATAGCTCATATTATTTTAGCTCGAAGGCTCATAACATCAACTACAAAGTTGTTCTCAAGTCCATCATAGACAATAATATCAAATTAGAATTCTCATTCGACTTCTCGGTTATTAGTTACGTCTAGTTGTTCGTCTCTTATGAAATTTTCAAAGTTATCGGATTTCGTTCAAATTTTACGACATTAAACTACATCTAACGAGAATCACTTTTATGCATACAATCATCTCATACCAATACTATATTTCAACTTATAACGTGTTCTTCGTCTCTTACATTCCATAAAGTATTTTTAGAAAAATCTAATTAAATTCCTATTAACAACTAACATCAACTACAACATAATTCCATCATCAATTCATCAATTAAAACAAACATATGAAAACCCCTAAAACTACTATAAATTTCGGTATTTATATATATATATATATTAAGAGAGTGATTTTCTTCTCCAATTAACACCATTTATTCATTAATCATCCTATTATAACAACAATTAATCAATTGCAAATCCAATTTCATCTAACATGCATAAATCCCCAAATTCAAACTCAAACCCTAAATCGGTTTTCAACAAAGCATGGGGCTTTCGATTCCTCTTTGTTCTAATCATCAATTAAGCACCTCTTAAGCATGAATTTATCATTAATTGAAGAAATCCAAAAATCCTACAAATATCCCTAAATTTTCGGTATAGACATAGGATTAGGGTTCTTAAATTTCAATCAATTCTAAACCCTAATTAACCTATCTAACACATCCAATTTCATTAATTCAAGATCGAATCATCTAAATCAATACTCTAATTTTCGATCACAAAGAAAAAAAATAAAAAGAAGAGGATGATGGATGGATAGAAGTATAGAGGAGAGGATTACCTTGCTAATTAGTGAAAGAAGTATTAGGTTTGGATGGATGAATGAAGACTTCTGTGATTTCTTCTTCTAGTTCTTGAAGCTTTCTTCAATGGAGGATGAAAGATGAAGATGGGAGAGAGGAGATATGGGGCAGCCGAGTGAGAGAGGGAGGGAAGGAGAGATGGTGTTTTAATTTGAATTAAACATAAGATATAAGGTTAATAGGTGTAAAGAGGTGAATAGTAATACATTAGGGGTCACCTTTAATAAATCATATAAAATGAAATATCTACTAATGTGAGAGGGAGTGATGTCGGTCAAGGAGAGAGAGGGAGAAGAAAATACGCATTTTTCCGACGCGATCCGACGTTACGGAAAACGTTCGACGAAAAACGTAGCTCGGCACAAAATCGTCGCGATCCGGTTCGACCGAAAATTCTAACATACGAAACTTAATCGAAAAATAAATTTATAAAATTTATTTTGACAAAAACTAGGGACGACACAGTCCGAGTTTCGTCCGGAAAATCAAAAAAACGAACTTTCTCCGGCGAGTTCGTATCGCGATTTCGTGAATGTAAAAATCAGACGATTTTCCGTTCTGAGTTCACGAACTAAAAAATTTTCGTACGCGCTAACCCTAAATACAGTAGTCGTCTAGCTGACTTCCGTAATTTATTTTCGAAAATGGATTCGACCGTTAGTCTTAGAATTCAAAATCGTAAACTTAGGCGTGCAAAGCCATTTATTTAATTAACTTTAAAATTTTAAGATCGTAAGGAATTTACGGGGCATTACATTAAACTTCTTCTTTGGCTTGGATTTTGGCTTACTTGGAGGATGGAAGATGATGGATTGAAACTCCTTTCCTTGCATGAAACAAGATACAAGGGGATCAAGATCATTTCTTTCAAAAGAAACCCTTATTTTTCTTCAAGAAAATCGATGAAATAGGGTTGAAGATCTAGCTTGTTTCAAGCTTTAAAATGAAAGAAAATGGATGGAAACTTACTCCTTAGATGATCTTGAATACAAGGAAGATGATCACATCAAAGAATCCTCAAGCATGAAGCATGATTTCATCAAAGAACTAGGGTTGTACATGAAGAAATTTCGAAAATCTGCTGCTACTGTCCAGCTGTGATGATCGACTTTTGCAGCTGGTTTCTTCAAGTTTTAAGGCTTTGGATGATGATGAATATGTAGTAGATGATGTCTAGTATGTTAGGGTAAAGTTTGGAATGATTTGGAGGTGTTTATCATGGAGTTTGGAGCTGAAATTTGCAGCACGATTGTTGCTGCGTTTTTTTCGGCAGAGAGAGTTTTCGAGAGAGAGATGGAGAGCTTGGTTGTTGCATGTGAGGGAAGAGTGATGTGAGGTGATAGATAGATGAAGTGTGAGGTGAGAGTACACATGTATATACATTTAACATGTGAGAATCTTGCAAGATTTTGCAAGATTAGAGAGAGAAGGGAGAGAGATCGAAAGAGAGACTTGAGAGAGAAAGAGAGGACATGTGTTGGATTAATGAGAGGGAGAGTGGTGCTCACTCTCTCTAATGAGAGTGTTGGAGGTCATTTTGCTACTATTTTAGATAAGCATAGGATTTTTATCTGTTAAATATACCCGGAAATAGAAGTTTTCCTGTAGAAAATATCCTCGTCATTTTATTTTATTCCCTCAATCCTCTAATAATTCTTCTCGTCTCTTTCTCGTCGTCTAAATTCTCTCTAATTCTTCTTATAACTCTCAAAATGATTTAAGGAATCCAATGATCTAATTTTAATGCCAAGATTCCTTCTAACGAATAAGTTCATAAAAACTGCTCGATTAAATGAGTCGTCAAACAATTTATTTTTAAACTTCACTCAAATGATCTCGAAAAATTCTCCAACTTATCTCAAGGATCTTAAAATAAATTCTAGATTTCAATGAAACTAATTAGACTAGATTCGGAGTCACTCGATGAATAGGGATTTCTCGGTTTACAACACTATTCATCTAAAAATAAAAGTTCTCAGAAAATTTTGAAATTCATACTCAAGCTTAAACTCATATAAATAAGCTCAATCAATTCATCACATACTCAATTCGAATAATCGAAATGAGAGAAATTATATTAGAGCACATAAGGGCATTTTCGTCATTTCACAGAAAAATTTTATTTTCGCGAAAATTTTTAGTACTCAAAACTCATCATATATGCATATTAGTTTAATTTAATACGCACTTAAGAACTTAAAAAAGTTTGGGGTATTACATTATATGAGGTGCCATATTTTAACTTTGCAATGTGATAAGTGTTATTATTGGGGATATTCTCTTATTTATTCATAACAATAATATATATATATATATATTCTATTTCTATTCATATAATAATTCATTACAACAAATTTATAATAATATTGTATAACATATTACGTATGTTAATAATCATATTAATATATCAATCTCAATCTAATATTCAAATTCTAAACCACATCACACGCTTGATAACATACATCTTAAGTCATCACATCATGTTTATCTTTTACAAAAAATTGTTAGAACCGGGTTTCTCGCTCGTGCAAATTATAAAGGAAATTTCACAACAAAGAACTGGACTAAAATTAACAATATTTGAAATACAAAATATGAAACTTAACGACAAGAAATGACTAAAACAAACTCAAAGATAGAAATCGCCCGAAGGAATCCTTCTGCCCGCAAGACGAGAAATGCCCCGGTAGTGCTCACAGATTGGTGGCTCGTCCCCAAAGGTAAACGACTTCACATCTCGTAGATAGTAGCACCACAAATCTACGAGCTCCGGCGAACTGGACTTGGATGAGAAACTGAGCAACTCTAATATGTGTGTTGGGAAATTTATTAGTAAGCGTTTTGATGAATTCCAAAACCGACTGACCCCAACCGAGTAGATGTTGCCAGAATCTAATGTTAGAAGTTAGGCTCGCTGTTTGAGCAAAGTTAAGATTTTATCTTTACAGGTCTCCAGCTGAAGATGGCAACAAGGCATCACTCAGACAGAACATCAGTTGTCAAGAAATACAACTGAGAGCTCATATGATCAGATGCAAAGAGGGGGAAGTCTTCAGAACATCAGTTGTAAAGGAAAACAACTGAGCGTTCATCAGATGAGAAGAAGTAAAGGGGAAGAGAACATCAGATAAAAAGGAAGTCATCTGAGAGTTCGAACCCAACTGACTAGATACAAGAAGGACAACTGAGCGTTCTAGTTGGAACATCAGTTGTAAACTCAATCAGTTAAGATCAACAAGATGAAGTTCAAAGTCAGCTAAGAGTTCAACCATTCCTAATCAGATAGAAGCTCTCAGATAGAACATCAGCTGAAGACCACTCAGATAAAGATCAAGCTTCTCAACCGTATGACCAAGGTTGACGAACAAAGGTTTAAATTTGAATTTCAAAAAGGAAGTCACGTGAGGGTTTGACCGTTCAGTCATTACCCCATCTGGCCCAACACAAGGCTGTCTCAGATGGAAAGCAGAAGAGCTCAGATGCCATATCGGGAAAGTCTGCAGAGATGAGAGACAAGCCATCGCTATCAAAGAACAGAGATCAACAGCTCCTCCAACGGCTAGTTGATTCTCTCCGCCTATAAATAGAGGCTTCCACACAAGACGAAGATATACAAGACACAGACAAGACAAGACACACATGCGAGAAGAAATCTGAGAGCAAAAAGAAAAGAGCAATATTCTTCCCGAGCTGAACTGAATCTCTTAGAACATCACTTGTTGAGGGTTCTAGAGTTAGATAGTTTTTTGTGTCTTTAGATCGAACCTTGAGAACATCACTTAGTGAGAGTTCGTAGAGAGTTAGATCGCAGCTCACCTTCCGTTCGAGCTTTTAGTTGGAAACATCTTTTCTTTTTCACCTGAAAAGGTTTAGGATTCTACTCTTCTTGCAACTGAGTAGCTAGGTCGTTTAGTACCCGTAAACTAAACTGTAAGGTTGATAAGTACCCGCAAACTTATCCATAACGGTTGCTCAGCCCGCGTAAGCTGAGTGGTTTGTCCAGAAGAACTTGGACAGAGTTGTGTGGACTCACAACTCCCCGTGGACGTAGGAGGGTTATCTCCGAACCACGTTAAATCCTGTGTGTCTGTGTTTATTTTTATTCAGTTACTTATTGCATTTTTAACTGACCAAACTAACCGGCATACAAACTGCATATCTGCACATTCTCAACTGTTTTGGTTTTTGTCCAACCGAGCATAAAAGCGTGAGTTGTTTTAACGAGTTTTAATTTCCACCACATTCCGCACAGCTTCACTCTTTCAGCTGAGGTTGCTTACTCAGCTGTGAGATTCCAACTGAGTCCGTTTTACTCGGTTGAAGTATTTTTCCAGGATTAAGTTTTAAAATCCTAACTGGTGTATTCCCCCTCCCCCCCCATACACCATTAACTCGTTTCGGGACCATCAAGTGGTATTAGAGCAGTGGTTCAAAAGACTGCTGACTCTGTTTCACAAGGTGTGAATTCGAGAAATTTTCTTCAGTGGTCAACTGAACAGATCTTTTCACGCTAGTGCATATTTGCTTGCATATTTGTTCTGTTTGTTTTGTGCAGATGGACGTCAAGGACAAGATCGTCGTCATGTTCTCAGTAGTCAATTATACATCATGGAGAACACGGATGAAGAAGATCCTACTTTCGAAGCATCATAGGATGCAACAAGTTCTCTCTTCCGGACCGATCGTCATCAAAGAAAGAATAGCTCGCACTCCCACAAATCCCAACGATGGAGATACAGTGGTGGAGTATGTGGAGAAACAACCAGAAGACTACACTCCAGAGGAGGCCAAGGTGAGCCAGTTGGATATCTGGACTCAGAGCAAAATAATGTCCACAGTTGGACAAGATTATCTGCCTTGGATAGAGGAGTGTGAGACTGCAAAAGAGATGTGGGACATCCTGGCATCGTTAAGTGAAGGAAGCGACGAGACGAAGGAAAACAAGTTCTCACATGCATGTCAAGATTTCGACAACTTCAGTCTGCGACCTGATGAGACCATCGATCAGCTAGAGCTCCGGTTTATGGACATCATTAGAAGAATCCTATCCATCCGAAGAGGAAAATACACACTAAGAGAAATCAATCTCAAAGTGTTGCAAGCTCTACCGGCTGAGTGGGATACTTTCACCAATATCCACGAGAGCCGAGCTGACCTTGGTGAGATGAGAACTGAAAGATTGTTCTCAATCTTAAAAGGAAATGAGTATAAGGTCAACAGGAGGAGATCGCAGTCCTCAGGTCAGACAAGTAGAATTGAGGATGTTGGCTCAGCCTCAAAGTAAGTTGCTCTCCGAGCTGACTACTCGAAATCGAGATCATCGAGGCCAACCAGATCGGCTGACACGACTGCAAAGGAGCAAAGCAGAGAGAAACTGCAACAGAACATTGCAGCCTTGTCAAAGAAGTTAGCTGACATGGACACTGGGTTCGGTAAATACAAACGATTCTACAAATTAAACCGAACTAGAGACAGCTCGAAGCCAGTCACTAATGGTTGATTCGAATGCGGAAAGGAAGGACACTTCAAAGCTGACTGTCCAGACCTTTCAAAGAAAGAAAGGGAAGCGTTGAGGGCCAAGCAATCTGCAAAGAACAAGGCCATGGTAGCAGAAGAAGCAGCTGACGATATGGATATCTTCACTGATACTGAAGATGAAGATGAGCTGACTTCTACCAACAACGCCATCAGTCAGGATCAATGCCTCATGGCACTTGGAACAGACCAAGATGATATTGAGGTACAATCTAATCCTGCTCAGTTAAATTCTTCCAATACTTCTAACATGCAGGAATCTCTGGACGATGAGTTGGAACCCTCCTGGAGTGATTTTCAAGAACTCAGTGAGGAACTGCTTCAGCAATCGGTTGAGTTTAAGAGTCTTCAAGCTCAGTTCACCAAACTTGAAGATTCCTTAACCGAGAAGGACGATCTGATAAAAAGCCAAACCGAGAAGATTGAAAATCTCAAGAGTCAGCTGAATGAAGCTGAGGCTCCAACTGATGAGGAGTTGACAAAACAGATCAAGGAGCAACAAGGTCAGTTGAAAAATCAAGAGGCTCAGATCGAACAGCTGATAAAGAAGTCAGATGGACAAATCGAGCAGATAACTGTCCTCGTCAAGGAGTTGCAAACTGAGAAGGACAATCTAATCAAGCTGTATCAGTCATCCAAGATCATAGAGAATCTTATCAGTTATAGTAGACAGAAGGATGACGTGTCAGGACTTGGTTATGATGTTGTCAAGGATACTGGAATTCCACCAGCAACCTTCATCAAAGCTGTAGAAGTCACAGCTGTCGAGTCAAACACAACTGAGTCTTCAGAAGCTAATCCAACCTCCACCTCTCAGCAAATTCAACCGACCAATACTACCACACCTGAGAAGGGAAAAGGAACAGTAGACGAAGGACAGATATTCCATCGGTTGGAAAATCAACCGAGGGGGAATGTTCCAAAAGTCAGAAGAGAAATCAGAGGCGTCGAAGGCATAATCGCAACCGAACTCAGAATCAGAACCGACCTCTGCATCAACCTCAGAGTCAACATCGGAAAGAATGGAACCGACCGCAGAACCGACAAGGGTTCAATCATCTGAATCAACAGCGGTTCCAACATCAGTTCGACCAAAGGTTCCAACGAAGTCAACCAATGAGGAACAGGTCGAACAACTGGAGATATTCATGCCATAATATGAATCATCAACAGGGCATGAACAGCTACAGACAACCCTCAGGGAGTTGGAATCAGAATCAGCCACAAAGATTCCAACATGGCGTCCGACCTCACAGACAAACTCAACAGGATAAGAATCGCCATCAAAACAGGGGGAATGCCTCACCTCCTAAAGCTCAACATGGGAGAAATCCAACTCCTCCCAAGAAACAGAACATCACTACTAACAACAAGCCTAAGGATAACCGAGGTGTTGTTATAGTTGATGATGAAGGAAAAGTAATCTGGAATGATAAATTCATCCGAGTTTACAGGGAAAAGCGACGCACAGTTCCAAGGGGAACTGGTTCTAACCCTCCAGGACCCAACTGAAATTGGGGACCTAAGTGAGTTTCTCCTTGCAGGTACAGGAGAAACAGCTGAGGAAGAAGAAAACGTCTACAACAAAATGGGTAATGGACAGTGGATGCTCGAAACACATGACGAATCTAAAGGATTTGCTTGGAAGTTTCGTGGAGAAAGAAGGTCCATCAGTTACTTTTGGTGATAACTCAAAAGGTTACACCAAAGGTTACGGTACCCTTGAAACCAATCATGTTTCAATTTCTAATGTCTCTTATGTTGATGGATTGAAGCATAACTTGCTCTCCATCAGCCAATTTCTGTGATAATGGTTTCTCTGTCAAGTTTGATGCACAGGGTTGCAGGGTTAAAGATGTCGGATCAAAGCAGGTGATATTGTTGGGAAATCGATCACCAACAGGGAATGTCTACTACGCTGACTGGAACAGCAGCCTCCCTGACACCTGCCTGTTATCAAAGAGCAGCTCTGATGTGAGCTGGCTGTGGCACAAAAGGCTCAACCATCTGAATTTCAAGACGATGAACCGACTCGCCAGACAAGAATATGCAAGAGGCATACCTAACCGAGTGTTTTCAACAACACACATATGCAGTGCATGCTAGCTGGGAAAGCTCGCTAGATCCTCCTTCCGGTTGAAGTCAACTCCCTCAACCGACCGAGTGTTACAGCTGATCCATATGGATCTCTTCGGGCCAGTTACACCAAAGAGCATAAATGGCAACGAATATACACTGGTTGTAACTGATGATTACTCGAGGTACATGTGGACCATCTTCATGCGCCACAAGAGTGAAACCCGAGATGAGCTGCCCAAGCTGATGGATCGGATATCGAACCAACAAGAGATAAAGATCATTTCTATCCGATCAGATCGTGGAACCGAGTTCCTAAATAAAACCATTATCGAGTATTGCGAGAAGAATGGAATTACCCATCAGACATCAGCCGCGCGTACTCCGCAACAGAATGGAGTAGCTGAGCGAAGGAACAGAACGCTGAAGGATGCAGCCACATCCATGTTAGCCAGCTCAGCTCTACCAAAGAGATTTTGGGCTGAAGCGATCAACACTACATGCTACACTCAGAACCGGTCTCTTCTAACCAAGCGGTTGGGAAAGACACCATATGAGCTATGGAGACACAGGAAGCTAGATATTTCTTATTTTCGCGTTTTTGGTTCTAAGTGTTATATTCACAACAATGGGAAGACTCAGTTGAAAACTTTTGATGCCAAAGCTTCGAAGGGCATATTTCTTGGATATGCTGCTCGAATCAAGGCATACAGAGTTTTCAACAACAGCTCTCGTGTTGTGGAAATAACACCTCATGTTAGTTTTGATGAATCTACCTTTGAGTGCAGGGAACAGGTTAAAGGACAACAAGCAGATCCAGCTGTTCCACCAGTTCTCACCAGATCGCAAGCTCTAAGGGAAAAGAACCTAGCTAACCACTGGTTTGGGCAACTGAGGATGAGGATCCATACTCCTCTGAAGATGAATGCGAAGACCCCTCATCCCAAAGGGAAACCTCAGTTGATGCTCCTCCAACAGCATCAGCATCCGAAGCCCAACCGTGTCCAGTTCAAACTAATATCAATGTTGAGGATCCAGACTCAACAGCTGATCAATCACCAGCTCTAAAGACTCCAACTCAGATTTCGGAACAGCCACAGTTGGAAGAAGAAGGAAGACGCAACCGAAGATGGTATGAAGTCCATTCCACTGACAACATCATCGGCGATCCAACCGAGGGTGTGCGTACAAGGAGCCGAGTTGCAAATCCAGAATCAACTGAAGAAAACTCCAACACTTATGCCCAATATGCTGAGGAGTTGGCAGTTCTAGAGGAGTTCGAGCAAGCTGGAGATGTTGCCATGATTTCTTGCTTTGTAGCTGATGTACCAGAACCGAAGAATGTTGGAGAAGCTCTCAACTGTGTCCACTGGACAACAGCCATGCAAGAAGAACTGAATGAGTTTCTACGCAACTGTGTATAGGAGTTGGTAGAAAGACCAAATGGTGTCAAAGTGATTGGATTGAAGTGGATTTTCAAAAACAAGAGAGACACCATTGGTTTCATAGTGAGGAATAAGGCAAGGTTGGTAGCTCGAGGATACTGCCAACAAGAAGGAATCGACTTTGAAGAATCTTTCGCGCTTGTTGCAAGGCTGGAAGCCATCCGAATCTTTCTAGATTATGCCGCACATCACAAGTTCAAAGTGTATCAGATGGATGTGAAGTGTGCATTCCTCAGCGGAGATATCAAGAAAGATGTGTATGTTGAACAGCCTCCTGGTTTTGAGACTGGAGATGGAAGAGTGTACAAGTTGAAGAAAGCTATCTATGGTCTAAAGCAAGCGCCAAGGTCCTGGTATGACACTCTTTGTGGATTTCTTCTGAACTCGGGGTTCAAACGAGGCTCAGTTGATAAAACTCTGTTCACCATCAAAGTTGGAGAAGATATACTTGTTGTGCAAATCTACGTCGATGACATCATTTTCGGTTCCAAGTCGGAGGAGCTGTGCAAGAAATTCTCAGCTCTCATGAAGGAGAAGTTCGAGATGTCAATGATGGGCGAGATGAATTATTTCCTTGGGTTACAAGTGAAGCAGTCACCAGAAGGGATTTTCATCAATCAGTCTAAGTATACAAAGGAGCTCATCACCAAGTTCGGATTGCAAACAAGTAAGACAACAAGGATCCCGATGAATACTAACTGGAAGATTGAACCCGGAGCTGAGGGAAAGCTCGTGGATGCCAGAAAGTATAGAGGGATCATCGGTTCTTTGCTATATCTAACTGCAAGCCGGCCAGACATATCATACGCAGTTGGAGTGTGTGCTCGGTTTCAAGTCCAACCAAGAGAAGCACACATGTTGGCAGTGAATAACATCATCAAGTATCTGAAGGGAACTGTTAATGTTGGACTGTGGTATCCAACTGACGACAATATCCAGCTGACCGAATACTCAGATGCGGATCTAGCAGGAGATCGGTTGGACAGAAAGTCTACCTCTGGACACTGTCAATTCATGGGAAGCAAGCTGGTTTCATGGTTCTCCAAGAAACAAGCATGTGTTGCAACTTCTACAACCGAGTCAGAATATATGGCTGCCGGAAGCTGTTGCATGCAAGTGTTGTGGCTGAAGCAACAGCTGAGAGACTATGAAGTCGCAACTGGACAGGTTCCAATTCATTGTGATAGCTCGAGTGCCATAGCTATCTCTCTGAATCCTGTTCACCACTCTCGGACAAAGCATATCGACATTCGTCATCATTTCATCCGAGATCATATTGAGAAGAAGGATGTGTCCATGGAGAAGATCCCAACTGAGATTCAGAGAGCTGATATCTTCACCAAACCTCTGCATGAAGCTCGGTTCAAGATGTTGTGTGATTTTCTTGGACTATTGGATCCATCGGATGAAGAGTCATCCGAGCTGAAGAGGATCCATCTGAGCTGAAGAGTCATCCGAGCTGAAAAGGATCCATCCGAGCTGAAGAGTCATTCGAGCTAATGAGGATCCATCAGATATCCATCTGAGGGGGAAGCTCAGATGAAGGGGGAATCTCAGATACGGATTGCCAACTGAAGACATCAAACGTCAGCTGAACAGACGAACTCGAGTCAGCTGATGGTATGCGGCAACTGAGGAACACAACTGAGGTATACAGCTGATCTCGACATCAGCTGGCAGGTAACATTTATGACTGAAGGTGTTATGTTCTTAAATGAGAATGTTTGAAATAAATTCAAACATTCCTGAGCTAGTCAGTTACATTAAAATAGCCATCATGTCGCATTAAATGTAAAGTACGGCTGAGCATCCATAGCCTACTTTATAGTGCGACTGGGCTGACATGAGACTGTACACCTTCTCACGCGCTGGTTGGAACTCGGATCAAAACGTCGAGTCAAAGATAGTCAACAGTCGCGTAATCTCAGCCGTTGATAGATTCGCGCCATTTAACCCCAGCCGTTGATTTCATCCGAGTGAAAGACCTATATAAGGCGAAAAATCAGGAAGATATCTCCTACTTTCCTCATTTGTGCTTATCAATTATAACTATTCACCGTCTTCCAGTTTTCTGCCTAACCCGTTTCTGCAAATAGATTTCTTTCCTTTCCTATTTATTACCTTTGCAGTGATTATTAATGGCACCCAAAAGCAAAAGAATGGCATCATCCGGACCTTCCCTCGTGCCTACCACGTATGAAGAGTCATTCAATATGTTAGTATCAAAGATTCACTTCGAGCAGATCCTCTCCGACGAGGATCTAGAGTCGCCGGTCCTAGCCCCTCTCGCCAACACTCTCCGTGAGAACGGACTACTGGAATGGGCCAAGCTCTGCCTCTCCCACTTGCTCAGGCGCCAAGTCGGAGAATTCTACGTCAATCTTGTTCGCCCCCTTGACAGTTCGGCGGGAGTTTCTACGGTGGTGTCGTGCCGACAAAGAGATGTTCCGGCAAGGACGATACGTCATGTCTCCTTTCCCATCGACGTGTCCGATGTCCTTCGGTACATCATACCAATCAACCACACCGCCACCGAGTTCCTGGAGAATATTACCGACGAACAAGCGGATGAATTTCTTCAGGATGCTTTGATCGAGCCGGAGCGGTTAAGGAGCAACATGCAACGAACAAAGCTGAAGCCGGAACACTGCCTGCTGCTCGACGTCGTGTCAAAGGTAATGTTCGGATACAGTGGTGCGTTCGGCGACATCAGCCGACCTAAATTGAAGCAGCTGGTGGCCCTGGAGCACCAACACCAAATCAACTGGTCCCAATATTTTCTGAACCAGTTGATGGTGGAAAAGTTGAAGATCTCCGAGACTACAACCGAGTCCGAATCCAGCCGCTCAGCTGAGGCCGCATCATTCGAGATCGTACCTCGAGCCCCCGGAGCTGATGAGGCTGAGGGCATGGAGACGTCGGATGCATCCTCCTCATCTGAGGACCTCGAAGATGTTACCACCTCCCCCACAGCTAGAGAAAATGCTGTACCGCCCCCAGAGCCTCTTGCTCTTTCTACCCAAACTGAGCCAGAAATTCCGAGCTCTCAGCTCGATGCCAACATCTTGACTGCTCCTTCGGCCGATGTTGAGGAAACCATTGCACCCTCTTCCCCAACTGAATCCCAAATTCCGAGCTCTCAGCTCGATGCCGATGTTGTGACCAACCCGTTGGCCAACATCGATGAACCTCTTGAACCCGAACCATACAATCTCACCCCCTCCCCGATCAATGAAGCGGAGGACCTGCAGGCTGTTGCTGAGGAGCATGAAGGCAGGGTGGCCTACTGCTTTCAAAAGTTGTTGGGTCTGTTCCCTGCGGCTCGCGACATGCCCATCTTCGCCACTCTGGGAACCGAGCTACTGTACCAGTTCCACCTGATTTTCAGCCACTGGTATGTCAAGGAGGACACGATCAGGGTGCTGAGCTGGGACAGGCTGAAGTCTGATGAGTCCCGTATCCGAGCCTACTTCAACTATTCCAACTTGGAGGTGGCATACAACAACCGGATCGCGCTGCTCACTAGACGGATGGACCAGAGTCTGGCTGAAGGGACGGACACAAGGGAGGTAGCTGGAAAGGAGTGTGTTGACTTCCTGGACAGCATGTTGGCGAAATCAGCTGACTTCCTTGACGATGTCGATGCAGCAGCCGCCGCCGCAAAGGAAGAGGAGGAAGACCTGAAGCTGTACCTGGCAAACCGTCAAGCCATGGTCACAGTTGAGCCTCTAGCTCAGTCCGCTCAAGCCCTTCCAGCTGCTCAGCTCGCTTCTTCAACAGACCAAATCTGCGAGCTGGTAGCTGAGAGGGTCAACCAGTTGAGGACCGAGCTGCTCGCCAACCTCCAGCACCAACAAGATGACCAGCTGAGGGAGGTGGCAGCATAAGAGGTGAAGTACCAACAACTGGTGGAGAAGAATGCCGAGCTGAAGACGAAGCTGGATGATCTCTCCTCCTCCACCAGTCAGGACTTGTCGGAGCTGAAGTCCACTCTGTTGGGACTGAAGTCGGAGGTGAACGTCTTCAAGTCTTTGGCCGATTCAAATCTGGCCAAGTCCCAACAGACCCAGGATGCTGAGTGGGAGTCCCGGTTCGAGTCGCGTTGGGCTGAGTTCGTTGCGTTTCAGACAGAGGTCAATGACAACCTCTCTGTTTTGAAGAAGGCAGAACAAGAGCGCCAGGACTACGAACTGGCAAAGAAGATGGAGCTGGAGTGTGTGGTCGATGAACTCTTCAACCGTGTTCAATCAACCGAAGCCAAACTCAACTCTCTGGACGGTTCAGTAGCAAGTCTTGTTGCTGATGCCAAAAAGGGGAAAGAGAAGGAGACGGAGGGTGAAGCACAGGAAGAAGAAGAGACCCAAGAAGAAGGAGTGCCAGCTGCTCAACCATCCAAATCTCAGCTGAAGAGAAGGAAGTCTGCTGCTGCCAAGTCAACCGAAGTCGGTGGAGCCGAAATGACTAAAGACTTGGAGCAGGCAAAGAAGATTGGAGTTTCCTACAGCTCCATAGCCGAGATCGCTGTCGAGCTGGATACTGAACTCGATGGGATAACAACCGAAGAGTGCATAGCAGCGGCCAAGGCTATGGCTGTAGAGGAGAAGGATTACATGAACCTGAACTGGATCAAAAGGTTTGCCGCCAGCTAGGCGAGGAGGGTGAACCAGTTCGAGGTTGAGCTGAACAAGGTTTCTCAGAACCTGGACCGCAACGTTGCCTCCGCAGCCGACGCCGCATCAACAGAATCCAATCAAAAGCGGAAGCTCGGTTGAAGCAACAAAGGTTGCCTCTAAAGTCCAAGGTTAAGAGTCGGTTCAGGCATACCGACAAATAGATGCCGACAGAGTGGAATGAGGAGTGGGAGCTGTTCAAGCAGGAGTTCGTGAACGACTTCTATTACAGGAAGGTTTACGCAACTGACGACCCAAGGAGAGCGTTCAAGGAAGCGCTGACCGAGTTGCACTCAGGTGACCCGGGCATGTTCAGTCAATTCAGGAGGGCCATGATTGACGCCAACCTGGACTTGAACACTGTTCCAGTTCCCAAGAGGGTTACTTATCGGCCACCTCTTCTCTCAGATTCCAGCAACCCGAACTGCACGAAGATTGCATCTGAGGCGAGGCAGGTCTGCAAGGAGCATGGAGTGGACATTTCCAAGGAGTCACCTGCTAAGAGGGTAATTTTTGTAAGGATTTTTGGCAAGTATGGACTACATACTAGCTCAGTTAGTTTTCTAGCAACTGTTGTAAATTTTTTTTGGTTTTTGAGCCCATATTTTGTAACAATCAATTGTAATGAAAACTATTCAGTTATAAGATTCACCTTGATGAACAATCCCTCATTGTCCAAGATCTGAATCACAAAGTCTTTTAAATACCATGTTATAACTGTGCTAACCCTTTGATGTTTTATCTTATAGACTGTCTAGAATTTCAGCTGAGATTTTAGATAAGTTAGTGAGTTTTAGATCAAGTGGTTTAAAAGTTGTAAATGGTTTTGGCATCATCAAAAAGGGGGAAATTGTTGGGAAATTTATTAGTAAGAGTTTTGATGAATTCCAAAACCGACTGACCCCAACCGAGTAGATGTTGCCAGAACCTAATGTTAGAAGTTAGGCTCGCTGTTTGAGCAAAGTTAAGATTTTATCTTTACAGGTCTCCAGCTGAAGATGGCAACAAGACATCACTCAGACAGAACATCAGTTGTCAAGAAATACAACTGAGAGCTCATATGATCAGATGCAAAGAGGGGGAAGTCTTCAAAACATCAGTTGTAAAGGAAAACAACTGAGCGTTCATCAGATGAGAAGAAGTAAAGGGGAAGAGAACATCAGATAAAAAGGAAGTCATCTGAGAGTTCGAACCCAACTGACTAGATACAAGAAGGACAACTGAGCGTTCTAGTTGGAACATCAGTTGTAAACTCAATCAGTTAAGATCAACAAGATGAAGTTCAAAGTCAGCTGAGAGTTCAACCGTTTCTAATCAGACAGAAGCTCTCAGATAGAACATCAGCTGAAGACCACTCAGATAAAGATCAAGCTTCTCAACCGTATGACCAAGGTTGACGAACAAAGGTTTAAATTTGAATTTCAAAAAGGAAGTCACGTGAGGGTTTGACCGTTCAGTCATTACCCCATCTGGCCCAACACAAGGCTGTCTCAGATGGAAAGCAGAAGAGCTCAGATGCCATATCGAGAAAGTCTGCAGAGATGAGAGACAAGCCGTCGCTATCAAAGAACAGAGATCAACAGCTCCTCCAACGGCTAGTTGATTCTCTCCGCCATAAATAGAGGCTTCCACACAAGACGAAGATATACAAGACACAGACAAGACAAGACACACACGCGAGAAGAAATCTGAGAGCAAAAAGAAAAGAGCAATATTCTTCCCGAGCTGAACCGAATCTCTTAGAACATCACTTGTTGAGGGTTCTAGAGTTAGATAGTTTTTGTGTCTTTAGATCGAACCTTGAGAACATCACTTAGTGAGAGTTCGTAGAGAGTTAGATCGCAGCTCACCTTCCGTTCGAGCTTTTAGTTGGAAACATCTTTTCTTTTTCACCTGAAAAGGTTTAGGATTCTACTCTTCCTGCAACTGAGTAGCTAGGTCGTTTAGTACCCGTAAACTAAACTGTAAGGTTGATAAGTACCCGCAAACTTATCCATAACGGTTGCTCAGCCCGCGTAAGCTGAGTGGTTTGTCCAGAAGAACTTGGACAGAGTTGTGTGGACTCACAACTCCCCGTGGACGTAGGAGGGTTATCTCCGAACCACGTTAAATCCTGTGTGTCTGTGTTTATTTTTATTCAGTTACTTATTGCATTTTTAACTGATCAAACTAACCGGCATACAAACTGCATATCTGCACATTCTCAACTGTTTTGATTTTTGTCCAACCGAGCATAAAAGCGTGAGTTGTTTTAACGAGTTTTAATTTCCACCACATTCCGCACAGCTTCACTCTTTCAGCTGAGGTTGCTTACTTAGCTGTGAGATTCCAACTGAGTCCGTTTTACTCGGTTGAAGTATTTTTCCAGGATTAAGTTTTAAAATCCTAACTGGTGTATTCCCCCCCCCCCCCCATACACCAGTAACTCGTTTCGGGACCATCAATGTGGAACTATATGTAATATCCGGAAGAAGAATGCAGAATCCATTAATTAACAATGCTATCATGCCTTCTATTTATAGGCAAGCTCACTCATTGAGATTAATGTGTCACAGCCCCAACTCCCGAAGGATGGCAAAGCCGGGGTGCGACTATGGATTGGAATAAAGAAACAGAAAAGAAGGGAAATAAATGAATAAAACACATTAACTTAACACTAATTACGATGAACTTGAATAAAAGAGAGTCGATCTTGAAGGATCGCTCGTCAAACTGTATTCAGAGAAAACTAGGTTTAAAGTAATAACAACTTAAAACTGAAAGGATTTACACAATGAGAGAACCTACTTTATTTAATGAAAGAAAAAGTAAATCACGGAGGATCACTCGACATAGCTATTGTTAAAAGGGACTAAGTTCAAAGGATGAAACTTAGTTCTAAGTTATACTTTAACTGAAACTAGTTTATAGAATTGGCAGCGGAAAAACGTAGAAAATGATATCACATATCGAATGTGAAATCGAGGCTCAATTAATCTTTACTTCCTTAATTATGACCTTTACTCAACCTCCTCCGCCTTCGTCACTCAACCTGCACATTCAAAAACAAACATGCAGGGCTAAGTACAAAAGTACTTAGTGGGCACGTTGCCGAAAACAACTCACAAGAGTATTGACTTAATTATGCATCATTTCATAAAACACTTATATAAAACTTTTACTGATATATATACATTTAATTTCTGAATGACACACTGTGGGTTTTAAACTCACATCCGATCGTCTGGAAAGCACCTGAGGGCTAACTCAGAAACCGTCCCTCTGGATAGCACCTGTGGGCTATCTCAGAATCTGATCGTTTAGTTGGAATTATCTGGATAGCAGCCTGAGGGCTATCTCATAATCCAATACTCTGGTTAGCACCTGAGGGCTAACTCAGAGAGACATAATAGAATTCACATAAACAAATCATTTAAGCACTGATAGATCTTTAATACTCACTTATTAAAGCAATACGTAACCACTTTCGAGCAACGCTCGCATATAAATACTTTAATACTCATTTATTAAAGCAAAACGTAAACACCTTCGAGCAACGCTCGCATATATATATATACTTTAATACTCATTTATTAAAGCAAAACGTAAACACCTTCGAGCAACACTCGCATATATATATACTTTAATACTCATTTATTAAAGCAAAATGTAAACACCTTCAAGCAACGCTCGCATATAAATAAGGCAGTAATTGATACACTTTCGAAAAGCCCACCCCGTTCGTTTACAGAACTATTACTCGTGCTTCTGTCTCTGATCTTCCGTCCTATCTTCTAACCTCAACGTCCTCCTTTGAATGCAAGTAATAAAACAACGATAAGTTGTTGAGTCGATAGAAGAAAATGGAATTCGAAACTGAAATCGAATTAATCGTTTAAGTTCTTAAGCTTTAGGCATTTGCACGCTTAACTAGTTTCTTTTAGTTAAACGGGAACGAGACTCGAACACATCTCGTTTAGCACTTGCTCGGTTTCTTACTCGACACTGAGGTCGGTTAATAATGGTAGTCGATAACTCATAACGACTTAAAAGGTCTTAAGGAGTTAAGTTGAAAAGAATTCAACTTGTGAAAATGAGTTTTGGAAATTCACTGTACAGGTCAGTAACCATCACGCAGAACAGGGGATTTCGAAACAGGGGACGTGCCCTATACCAAAAGAAAGCCACAGATATCTAGTTTACTCTCCAATTTACGGATCTTGATTTCGTTAAGCGAGCTAGGAGATATGACAGTTTCCGTGAAACGTCGCAAAACAGTCCGAATTTAACCCTAGGGCTCGATAACTCGGCGCACGGCTTCCTAGGGTCGATTTATGATAATCCTCTATTTTTCACACGAAAATACTGACTCAAGGCAGTCAACACGTATTTCCATACGTGGTGAACTCCTTTTCAATTCTCGGTTATAAATTACGACGATCAAAACCTCGTCGTTCGAACTATACAATTACTATACCAATCAAGTTCTCGTTTCACAACTTAACATCTCGATTTCAATTAATACCTATCATTTCATAACTCGGATTAACACGTCGTCAACTACGAACTTGATCACTTATCGATAACATTCATTAATGTCCAATTATTTTCCTTATTCAACATTTCTATCAACAATTTCGTTCATTCATTTGTCTCTTACGAGAATTTCAACATCATCGGAATTCGATCAAACTCTACCACATTATCCAACATCTATCAAGGTTCATTAGTATGCAATTCATATCCTCAATTCATTTACCAAACTCGATGTATTTATAAACTTTTGCCTCTTATGATTTTCAATATATTTTAGAATAATTCCAATTAAATCATATCATCATCTAATATCATAAGGGACATTAATCCATCATTATAACATCAATAGGATCAAGCTACATCAAACCCCCAATTCTTATATAAAAAAATCGGTCACAACAATATAATTAGGAGGGGTGTTTTCTTAATCAATTTAATCCATATTATCACTCCTAAGTCCATTTCAACATATATTATCCATTGATTAGCATTACAACATCATTGTTTGAATTTCAATGTTGAAACCATAAGCCCTAATTCTGTCTACACCAAATACTTAAGGAAATTAATCATTTCTTTGCTTCAATCAACAATTAAACACCTCCTCAACTCAATTATCCAAGCAATTTTAGGATTAAAACATCCTAACAAATTCCCCTAATTTTCGGTCCTAGTTAGAAATTAGGGCTTTTGATTTTTCTCATCAATTCATCCATAGAAAACAATTCCTATCCATCTAATTACATGGATTAAGAATTAAACATCATCCTAATTCATCTAATAAAAATCGGTCCATGCAAGAAATTTAGATGAATGAAAATCCAATTGGATAGAAGTTGAGCTAAGATAATTATCTTACTAAATATGTAATTGGAATTGAAAGAAAATGGATGATGATGATCTTGTGAAGAAAATTCCTTGTCCAAAGCTCCAAGTTCTTCAATGGTGAAAAGAAGAAATTGAGGGAGAGAGTATATGTGTGTGTATCGAGATTGAGAGGGAGAGAAGTGAGAGAGATGCCTTAATTGTATGATATATTAACTACTACAATAGGTGTCACTTATTATATTATTAAAATAACTTAGATGTAGTGAGTCACCATGAGATAATACTAAAAAAATGAAATATTCTAAATGCTAAAGGATGCAAGTCGGTCATGAGAGAAGAAATTCCTCCAAATACCGCGTTTTTCGGCTCGTTACGACGTTATAAAAATCGCGTACATGAAAACGTATTTCGGCTCGTTTTCGTCAAATTCCGATTTAACCCATAAATCCGGAATATTTTTTTCTTACTCGGAAAATATATATTAAAACCTAAATTCCGACAAAACCTCGGGACGTCACAGTCCGAGTTTCGTCCGGAAAAAT
Organism: Schizonepeta tenuifolia; assembly: GCA_029490685.1. Taxonomy (NCBI): domain Eukaryota; kingdom Viridiplantae; phylum Streptophyta; class Magnoliopsida; order Lamiales; family Lamiaceae; genus Schizonepeta; species Schizonepeta tenuifolia. Next base: position 12,124,486 of record CM055955.1, on the reverse strand, counting down.
CATAAAAACGAACTTTCTCGGGCGAACTCGTATCGCAATTTCGTGAATGTAAAAATCAGACGGTTTCCCGATCTGAGTTCTAGAATTTAAATTTTATCGTCCGCGAAAACCCTAATACAGTATTCGTTTCACTGACTTCCGGAATTTATTTTTAATAACGGATTTCACCGTTAGTCTTAGAATTGAAAATCAGGAGCTTAGGCGTGCAAAGCCATAATTAATATTAATTTTAAATTTTTAACGCAGAAGAAATTTTCCGGGGTATTACATAATGCTTATGGAGCAGTTTCAAATCTGCCTCCTTCATGAGCCATCAAGGTTGACGGTTACAAGGCATTAATAACGGAGGTTTCATCTTGAAAATTAATTCTCATCAAGTGCTCATCAAGTGACGATTTTCATATAACCACCTTGATCAACACACGTCACTTGGTGTTTGATTTCAAAATGCCACAAGACAAGCTATTAACTTTCAATTTGGAAAAGAAAGGCAAAATGCCATAAGTTTCAATTCCATGTAATTAAACAATTTAATTGTTTAATTCCTTTCATGGGCCGATGAGATTTATTATTATTAAACAATTGTAATGTTTAATTTGTGTGCAAAATAAAGCTCAATAATCTCGACCCGAGCCCAAGCTCGTTCCTTTAACGAATTTGCTTATGACAAATTCATCTCCATTAATACCTTCAATATATAATTATATATTATTTCTCACTCACTAAATGGTTTTGAGAACATGAATATATTCCGATTATTTACTCGACGAGTAAAATAATCTTCAATTATTTCATTCTCAATAATTAAATAATTAACAGCCATAAATAATGATTTTCAAATCATTATTTTCAACAAAAATCAACAATCCATTAGAAATAAAATGGTTATCGTCCAACTAAATTAATTTATTGTTATTCTACAAAAGCAAATTCAATCTGCCTCAAATCTTAATATATATAATCTAATTTAGAATAAGTTTTAAAATCTTGAATTTCACACCCTTTTAATCCCTTCAGTCCTATCTAAATTCTTCAATTTACTTTATTAATCCTATCCACGTGTATCATACTATGATTGTAATTTTTTATCTCACATCGTTTTTTCAATGAAACTCCGTCTATTTGAAAGTTTATAAATACTTAGAAGCAATGTGTAATTTGTTTAGTTTGACAAACCATTAAAATGGAGTAAATAGGAAAAAATATATAGTTGTATTTTTATAATTCTAAAGTAGAAACATTAATTAATATTTAATTAATTCGTAACTCACTTCAGCCGATTATCAGTCATACGACTTTAATTTGTACTATAAAAGATAAATAAATTAAGACACGATGCAGGGGATAATGATGATACATATGATGCCAATTGTATACGGTCAAAACACAAACCATGAGATAACATTCCATGTTGAAGAATACAATTGAATCTCATATTGTGTCTTTGTTCCTATTTAATAGTAATGTTTAGACATATAACTATAAATTTTTCTTCCCCGTCGGTTTTCCATGAAACTCTACATATTGGATAGTATGTACGTAGAATATCTTTTTCATTCTTTACACTACAAATTCAATTTTGCCAAATAAATAGTTATATTTCTTATTGAAAATTTTATTTCTACTAATTCCTTTTTTCAACAACTAAATTAATTTATAGTAAAAAAAAAAGTCAATAAATCTATCCTTCTATGTATGCATTATATATTATATAAAGCAAAACAAATTCGAGACCTTTCGCCCTACATCAATATTTTAGTAGTTTTCATGATTGGAGAACGTATACAAGAGGATGATTCCACATTAATTTTTTTTATAGTCCTTACTTATTGGAGAATTTATATAATATGACCAAATATAATTAAATTAATTGATATATATTTCTCACCCAAAAATTATAATCGTGGTTAACGGATCGGTTCAGACCCTGAATAGTGGCGGTAGATGAGCCTATTTAGAACTTGACGTTCAATTTTTTTTTTTAATATTTTGTTAAACTCATAATGTAAGATATTTACGGTCACCGTTATTGTTATTGACAATCTTTATATTTATTATTTTTCTTTAAAACAACGTGGGACAAAGAGATATTTGCTATCAAAAAAATCCGCCTCAATTTTCATACAAAGTAGACGTAGGACAATCTCTTTGAAAGCCGAATACATTGAAATGCTTCATTTTTATATTGACGAAATCCGAAAAACAAAACTACACATACATATAGTCAACACGCCTATACCAAATATTTCTTATTTCTTATTATTTCTTATTTTATTTTATTTTATTTTTTTGACATAGAGAAGAAGGATAGGTGGAGTTTGAACCTGAGAACTCACTGTGTACATACTAAAGTCGCACTGCTTTGATGTCCCCTTGGAAATTGGTTACCGGTATTCGGGATAGATATGAGTTTAGTAAATTTCAAACGAGTTCAGATATACAGTAGAATCCCTATAAATTATAAATTGATACCTCTGGGACCATGAAATTCATTATTTTAGAGAGGTATTAGTTAATTGATAAATAAATAATTGATTAAAGGAGATAATATGCTATTTGAAAATTCTTTAAGGTTTAATTTATACTAAATTAACCCCTTTTTATCAATGAAAGAGGTCGCTTAAATAGTAAAGTTACATTATTAATCGAGTTTGACATGAGAACATGTAGCAAAGCCACACACAAAAATTTTGAGTTTATTAACAAAAATGGCCCCTCTCTTGATAAAAACAATAAAGTTGTACCCCAACTTAAATTACAATAAAAGAGGCTAAGTTTGAGTTGATGAGACCAAAATACCCTTACTTTTCACCAACAATCCTACTTTATTTCTCTCTCAAACTCCGTCTTTTCTCTCTCCCTTCTTCTCACGTTTTTTCTCTCGTTTTTGCAGTTCAAAAATTGTTCTTCGTCGATCTCATTTTGTTCATTTCGATTATAATCTAGCTTCTTTGTCGTGTTTTTTGCAGTGATAATCGGGTTTCTCTGTCTTCTTTGTCGTCTTCGTCTTTGTCTTCATTGATCTCGTTTTGAACTTTTTTTTTCCGAATTCGGTAGTTGATCGTTTTTACCCATTTTTAGTCGACGATGGAGGTACTGTATATTATTGATGAGTCCATATTTTGTGTCTTTGTATTTGTTTTAGGTAGTTTAGATCAAGTCTTTGTATGTGTTTTGTTTAGTTTTAGTGTCTTGGAAGACATATCCTGGACAGGAGGTGGTCTGTTGCCTTGCAGGTGGAATCTGGGCAATACAGGGATGGAAAGCTTTATTTCTGGAAGCAGGTCTGGCAGAGCGTTATTGGTCAAGATAGACAGAGTGCTTTGGTCAGCTGGCGAGTTTCTCTCCTAGGTCTAGAAGAATAAGGAAAAAATGATCTAACTTAAATATCTTTACTTATCCGACTAGATTAGGATCCGCAAGGGTTCTCTTGGAGATAGATGTGACTTACCATGTTGGGGTCGTGCTTATCAAGTATTACTTGCATACCAAGGTAGCTCGTGGATTCCTTCCATGTTAAGGACCGGGGGCCCAAACCCTAAGTGCTTGCCTATATATATTGAAGCCTAGCTGCTGCGAAGTTAATTTGTGTTTTGTTTATACTATTTTCCATCGGCACTTTGGTCAGGTTTGCTTTTACATACTTCGTAAGTTTTAATATAGTTCTTATTATGAGTTCATCTATTTATTATGTTTGTAGTTTTACTTTCATGTTTAGCTAAGCTTTTATACTTGATCTGGGCAAGATAGTTAGGTGATTACTTAGGCTTGAGAGGTCTAATTCGAGTTAAATAATTGCATGTATGTGTTCTCGATATGTTAATGAACTTATTCCAATATTGTGTATTACAATTAAGAGATTAATAGGTTGTTAATCACTTAAGATAAATTAGATCACTAATCAATTGGGAAGTAGGAGTGTTTTCCATAACTTATCTCAAGAAAAAAGATTAACATTTGTCACAGCCCCAAATCCTGAGGGACGGCAAAAGCCGGGGTGCGACTGGGGTTGGATTAAAGAAGCAGGGAAGAAGGGGGCTAATTGACTAAACATACATAAACGACATCAAACATTCAATGAACAAGACTGGAATATAATAAAGAAAGAGTTAATCACGAGTGATTACCCGACAAAAGTACACAAAGGTATCTAAGTTCACGATTACAGACTTATACTATAGTGTTTTGTTCAATACACATATTCTCAAAAAGATTCTAGAGTTTTGCAGCGGAAGAGTCATAACTAAAGCTTCCTAACTTCTCAACCCAACTTCAACCACTGCCGCTCACGTCGCTTCAACCTGCACATCTAGAAAACAATGCAGGGCTAAGTACAAAAGTACTTAGTGGGCACGATGCCGAAATCATAAACATAAGTATAAATAATCTGGCATTTTATAACCGTAGCGCATCGGGGTTTTGTTGAAAAGGCCCGTGCCTACTAAACATTTTTCTGACTGATTTGTATAAAGCAGCTTGTGCAAGCATTTTTAGAGTATGTTATGTTCAATCTTGACCAAAGCTAATTCACAGTGGCTGGTTACCCCTCAATAAGATACCACATACACCACAGGTTAGAAAGTGCACTAACTCTGGAAAGCACTTAGCAGCTAACTCAGAGCCGATCGTTAGTTAACCTAGTTAGATTAACTCTAAAAGTCTGGAAAACCCGAAGGTTAACTCAGAAATCTGGTAAACCCGAAAGTTAACTCAGATAGGTACAAGAGAACTCACATAAAATAGTTGAAACAGTTTATGCGAAGATTATCACTTTGAAAACACAATTATCAAAGCGATAATTAATACTTTCGAGTTGTGGAAAAACCCACATTTTATTTGATATAGATAAAAGCCCACCTTGTAATACAGAACTAACAAGCACTAGCTTCCGATCTTCTGATCTTCCGTCCTTTCTTTACTGCTGGCTTTCCTCCTTCATCGTAAAATAATAATACTTAAAATCGGGTCGTAAAAGATAATCGATCATTTAAACTCGAAAAAGTTTTAGTCGTTTCATTTCTTTAGGCATTTGCACGCTTACTAGATTCATTTTACTTAAACGGGAACGAAACTCGAACAAATCCCGTTTAGAACTTGAAAGGTCTCATACTCAACTCTTAGGTCAGTAGAGAGGGTAGTCGATAGCTTAATATGACTTAAAAGATCATAAGGAACTAAGTTGGAAAAGAATCAACTTAGGAAAAATTACGATTTAGTTCTTTAGAGGATTTAGACAATTTCTCGCTTAACTAAATTCTTTACTTTAACGGATACGAGATGAGATCTCATCTTGTTTTACCACTCAAGGCTCCTTTCTTGACACTGGGGTCAGTAGGAAGATAGTCGGTAAGTTATTACGGCTAAACGATCGAAAGAAACTAAGTTGCGAACGAAACAACTTAGAAGAATGAAAACTGAAAAATTCACTGCGCAAGGCAGTAACTCTGGGGGCTGCCCAGAACAGGGGAACTTGAAAAAGGGGATGAGTCCTGTACCTTTGGAAAGCTTGGGATGTCTAGTTTACGCTCCAATTTACGGATCACAAATCCGATAAACGAGCTAAAAGTTATTACAGTTTCCGGCAAGGGTCGCAAAACTGCCGCGCTAACCCTAGTTGCTTGATAGAATCGACGTATAACTTCTTAGGTTCGTTCTAAGTTCTCGTATTCGATTTCTTATGAAACTTGACCCTTAAGACAGTCATCATGTACTCCCGTACGTGATGAACTCCTTCTCAAAACTCGTCCAATAGCACGACGTTCTAAACGTCGGCTTCCAACTATCAAGTACTAAACCAACAAGTTATCAACTTCTTGTTCTAGTTCTCGACTATAACTACAACTCATATTAAAATAGCTCGAAAGCTCATGACATCAACTACAAAGTCGTTCTTAAGTCCATCATAAACGATATTATCAAGTTAGAATTCTCGTTTGACTTCTCGGTTATTAATTACGACTAATTGTTTGTCTCTTACAAAATTTTAAAAGTTGTCGGAATTCATTCAAATTTTACGTCATCAACCATCATCTACCGAGATTCATTTTCATGCATATCATCATTTCATATCATCACTATATCTCAACTTAATTCGAGATCTTCGTCTCTTACCAATTCAATAATTATTTTAGAAAATTCTAATTAAATTCATAACATCATCTAATGTCATTAGAAACTATATTCCATCATCATTTCATCAATTAAACCAAGCTATATCAAACCCCTAATTAACACCTAAAAATCGGTATTTACACAAAGATTAAGAGAGTGATTTTCTTCATTAATCAACACCATTTAACTCTTAATCATACTATTATATCATCAATTGATCAAATGAAATCCAATTATACATTAAAATGTAAAACCCCCAATTTCAAACCCTAAACCCTAAATCGGTTTCAATCAAACAAAAGGGCTTTCGATTTCTCTTGGTTCTAATCACTAATTAAACACTTCCTAAGCATGATTTTATCATCAATTAAAGAATTCCAAAAATCCTACCATAAACCCTAAAATTTCGGTATTCATTAGGATATTAGGGCTCTTGATTTCTTTCAATTCTAATCCTAGAATTCACATCCCAACACTTCTAATTTCACTAATCCAAGATCAAAACATCTAGTTCATCATCCTCAAATTCGATCCAAAGATGAAAATAAAAAGAAGAGGAATCCAATTGGATAGGATTAGAGAGGAGATGAATACATTGATCTTTACTAAAGGAAGTAAAAGAATTTGATGGTTGGATGATGACTTGTGTGAAATCTTCTTCAAGAACTTGGAGCTTTCTTCAACAATGGAGGAAGAAGAAGGATGGGAGAGAGAGAGAGAAGAGGCTGCCGAAAATTGGGAGGGAGGGAGAGTGAGGATGATTTAATTTGTGTGTTAGATATTACTTTAGGTAATATGTGTAAAGTAGGAATAGTTACTACCTAAGGTGTAAAGTTTGAATAGTAAAGACTTAGGTGTCCACATAATAACATATAAAAAGAAAGTATCTGTGCTAAATGAGAGAGAGAAGTCGGCCAAGAGAAATAAGGGAGGGAAAGATACGCGCTTTTCCGACGCGATACGACGTTACGGAAATCGGACGACAAAAAACGTAGCTCGGCACAAAGTCGTCACGATCCGATTCGTCCAAAAATTCTAACGTACTAAACTTAATCGGAAAATAATATTTATAAAATTTATTCTGACAAAAACTCGGGACGACACAGTCCGAGTTTCATCCGGAAAATCATAAAAACGAACTTTCTCGGGCGAGTTCGTATCGCGATTTCGTGAATGTAAAAATCAGATAGTTTTCCGTTCTGAGTTCACGAACTAAAAACTTTTCGTACGCGCTAACCCTAAATACAGTAGTCGTCTAGCTGACTTCCGTAATTTATTTTCGGAAACGGATTCGACCGTTAGTCTTAGAATTTAAAATCGTAAACTTAGGCGTGCAAAGCCATTATTAATATTAACTTTAAAATTTTGAGATCGTAAGGAATTTTCGGGGCATTACAACATTAGAGGAAGGTGTTTACCCTATTGGGCTAGACGTGATGATTCCTTGTTGGGCCTTTCTAATAATTAATGCTCTTTGGGCAAGAAACTGAACGATGACTCCGACAAAGGTATTGTCCAAGGTAGGGAGCCGGCGGTGCATCGCCAACTAAGTAAGGATAGGTCAGGGAGGGGTTTGTTGAGAGCGTGACGAGTAAAAAGGGATCTCAACATTCAAGTTCTATAACCAACGATGCAAGCATGTAATAAATATATTTGCACCAATGACCAGGCTAGGGTTTTCACTTAACAATGTTTTAGTCCAGATCAAGTCGTTTTTATTATTGATCAAGTAACCTGTTTTATTTTCAGTGTTTATTTAAGTTCTCGAATTGGGCAAGAGAGTCCCAGTGACCAAGATAGCAACACCAAACTTTCTTTACAGGTGGATGAGATTTCAAGAGATAGTAACAATCAACTCCTTGTGGATCGACCCTGTACTTGTTTGCTAACTATATAGCTGTGAGGATAGGCTAAATATTCATTTTGAGAGTGCGAACGACAACCTCGTCAATTATAATGATCGTTTTTATGAGATTTCATGTTGAATTTCGCTTAGATATGAGATTTTAGATCGTTAACATTTTTGTTCGTCGAAATTGTACGATTTACAGTCAGTGGTTAAGTCATACAGTCGTAGCAAATATTTGTTGTGCTCATGCATGAGTTTATACAAGTGTACGATTCAATATATCGTATCATATGTTTTACAATTCATTGTACGATTTTGGTATGTCGAAACTGATTTGTGTTACGATATATATATACACACACACACACACACACACACACACACACACACACACACATATATATATATATCATAACTTATATTTAATGCAGACGAGGCATTTTTGTTTAATTGTTGCTGATCATGGTGGCGTATGGAATCACAATATCTATGAGGGTGGAAGGAAAAAGTATATACCTATACCACCTTGTGATATAACGTATCAATGGAAAGAGTATAGTTTCGAATCTGGAGTTTTTTTGTTTTTTTTTCTCCATAGCTTGTTCTCGGAAGTTTTAATCCGATTTAAACGATGATGGAGGTACAATAGTTTGTTTCCATTGATTTTCTTTGGTTTGAAGAAGAATTTCAATTAGATCTGAGGTTGGAGATCTGGAAATTTGTTGTTCATGGTGGTTGTACGATATACAGATGACATGATTTTTGTTGAACTCGTACACTCATAGCACATGTGTACAATGTTACGATATTCGTAATATCGTAATCTTATGTCTACAATTTTGTTTAATTCGTACTCGAGACTGACTAATTCATGCATGTTTTGTAGCACTTTTAGGGAATATTGTTACATATTTGGTACGATTTGACAAATTAATGCATGTGTTTTTGCTTAAAAAATTGATACGATAGTACGATTTATTTGTGTTTCTGAAATTTTAATGTTTGATTGTGGCCATGCACGAGGTTATATTTGTATGAGGTGTTGTATATCGTACAAACATATCTCTAATACGAGTGTACGATTGGATATATCGTATCATATATTGTACGATATACATAAAATCGTAGTTTGATATATTGTACGGCATACATTATCAGTATGTTAAATTGTGGGATTTTGACATATCGTAGCTTGTATTTGTACGATATACGGTATATCGTAACATCATTAAATTTGTTCGTTATCTAATCGTGTCATCGTATCAATGTTTGATTATGGCCATGCACGAAGTTATGTTTGTACGAAGTTTTGTAGATGGTACAAACATATCTATAATACGAGTGTACGATTGTATATTTCAAATCATATATTGTACGATATACATAATATACTAGTTTGATATCTTAAAGTATGATTTTCAAACATGTTATCCCAAATCTCAAACAAGTCTCAATTATACATGCAATCACAAACAAATGATAATTATCACTGCTCTCTATACGAGATAACATGATATCGTACAAAAGATGTAGCAAAGTTGCTACAATTTGATGCAAAATCGTAGCAATCATACATACAAAATGCATAATATCGTATTTGCAATCATATGTCGTGGGTCGTTCTGATATGAGTCTCATTTACGACTTTAATAAACTCGTAGCAATAGACGTATGATATGGATAATATCATACCATCGTACACACATGCAAATAGATAGTAACTTTTCATGTTTAATAGCTTATTTTTTGTTAGTATGTCGGGTAGGAACCAGATACTTAGTTTGACATATGGCGATGCGTATGACTCGTTTCATGTAACTTTTCAGGTTTAATAATTTATTTTTGTTATTTTGTTGTTCATTATATGATACGATTTATTGAAATCGTAACATAACGCAAAGAAGTATATGACATGATTGTACGATTTTCAAACATCTCATGCATATGCGGATAGACTAGCTTGAAAACCCTTGAGTACGACTTTCAATTTTGGAGAAGCGTAATATTTTCCCCTCCATTTTGTAACATAGTGTTGTGATGTCAATATTTTTTCCTTTCTCATTGGGTTTGAACTGACGCGACAACATATAGTTTAGTGCGAGGCTCGAACGAACATTGAAGTCCTCCATGCACATGAAAGCTCCTAGAGATAATCCCTTCACTGCAGCCTTTGCTTTCAGCCCGAAAAAGTCGAGCACTTTGTGAATCTCTCCAATTAAACCCTCGTAGCCATAGCATTGCACTCTGTGTTGGGGTGGTTTAGTCAACGCTGGCCGGACAGGTGTTCACGCAAATTTGAAAACAATAAGATACATGGTGACAAATCTGTATTCATGTACGAGTTAAGCAAAATCGTAACAAACCAAGTACGATTTTAGGAATATCGTAACAACATACACACATGCAATCACAAAAATACAAACAATTCGTATTGTCGTGGCATCAATTTCTCGCGCTCACGTACAAGATTAACAACATCATAACAGACCAAATACGATATTGGGAATATAGTAACAACAATACATATGCATTTACAAAACAATAAATAATTCGTATTTCCGTGTTATAAATTGGTCACTCTCATATACGAGATTAACAACATCGTAACAGACCAAGTACGATATTGGAAATATCGTAACAACATACACACATGCAATCACTCTAATTACACACATGCATTTACAGATAATTCGTATTTCGTGGAATCAATTGTTCACCCTCACGTACGATATTAACAATATCGTATCTACAGAAATACTATTTTTCACACATGGTATCCTCAAATTTCAAACAAATCTCAATTATACATGCAATCACAACCAAATGATAAAATTGAATCAACCTCAATTACGAATATCATAATATTTCGCACACATATAATTCCAATTATAAATTTCGCACACATATAATATCTACTAAACACACATGAATTGGTCAGTCTCGTAATATTATATCAATTTTAAGCAAAAACACATGCATGAATTGGTCAGCCTCGAGTATAAGTTCAATAAAATCGTAACCACGAAAGTAGGATTATTCCAAGTATCGTAACATCGTTGTTGGGAAATTTATTAGTATAAGTTTTGATGAATTCCAAAACCGGCTGACCCCAACCGAGTAGATGTTGCCAGAACCTAATGTTAGAATTTAGGCTCGCTATTTGAGCAAAGTTAAGATTTTATCTTTACAGGTCTCCAGCTGAAGATGGCAACAAGGCGTCTCTCAGACAGAACATCAGTTGTGAAAAAAGACAACTGAGAGTTCATTTGTTCAGATGCAAACAAGGGGAAGTCTTCAAAACATCAGTTGAGAAGGAAACCAACTGAGGATTCATCAGATGAGAAACAGTTGAAAGGAAGAGAACATCAGATGAAAAGGAAATCATCTGAGGGTTCAAACCCAACTGAGTAAATACAAGGAAGACAACTGAGGGTTCAGTTTTAGAACCTTAGTTATAGAATCCGAACAAGGAGTTCAACTGTTTGAAGTTCAAAGTCAGCTGAGAGCTCGACAGATCGGAACATCAGCTGAAGATCACTCAGATGAAGGTCAAGACTTTCAACCGAAAAACCGAAGTTGACTGTCAAAGATTTGAATTTCAAAAGGAAGTCACATGAGGGTTTGACCGTTCAGTCATTACCCCATCTGGCCCAACACAAGGCTGTCTCAGATGAAAAGTAGAAGAGCACAGATGCCATATCGGGAAAGTCTGCAGAAATGAGAGACAAGCCATCGCTTTCAACCGATCAGAGATCAACTGCTCCTCCAACGGCTAGTTGATTCTCTCCGCCTATAAATAGAGGCATTCTCTCATTCAAGAGAGATACACAAGAGACACTTAGACAACGAAAAATTCAAGAGCTTTCTCGAGAGAAATCAAAGCAAAAAGCAAATCTGCAAAATCATCATCTAAGAGCATCAGCAGCTGAGAGTTCCAATTTGAGAGAACATTAGTAGCTGAGGGTTCCTAGAGATCGAAACTGTTTTTGATCTTAGGTTGAGTGTTTATTCGTTCAACCTTAGATCCAGCTCTCATTCCTGATCGAGCTGTAGTTGGAAATCCTACCCATTCTCACACCCTAAAAAGTGTGCTAGGACCTTACTCTTCCTGTAATTGAGTAGTCAGGTCGTCAAGTACCCGCAAACTTGACTTAGGCTGTTTAGTGCCCGGAAACTAAACTGTAACAGTTGCTCAGCCCGCGTAAGCTGAGTGGAACTGTCCAGAAGAACTTGGACTGAGGTGTGTGGACTCACATCTCCCCGTGGACGTAGGAGTTCTCTCCGAACCACTTAAATCTTGTGTGTCGTGTTTATTTTGTGTTCAGTCTCTATTTGCATATCTCATCTGACTAACTAACCGCATACAATCTGCATACTTTCACATCAACAGTTTTGGTTTTGACCAACCGTGCACAAAAGCGTGAGTTTGTTTTTACGAGTACATTTTCCACCACATTCCGCACAGCACCACTCTTCCAGCTGAGGTTGCTTACTCAGCTGTGAGATCCCAACTGAGTCCTTTTACTCAGTTGAAGTTCATTTCAAGTGTTCAGTTTTTCAAAAGTTGAAAAATCCTAACTGGTGTATTCCCCCCCCACCCATACACCAGTAACTCGTATCGGGACCATCAAGTGGTATTAGAGCAGTGGTTCAAAAGACTGCTGACTCTGTTTCACGAGGTGTGAATTCGAGAATTTTATTTCAGTGGTCAACTGAACAGATCTTTTCACGCTAGTGCATACTTGCTCGTTTTTTTTGTCCTGTTTTTGTTTGTGTAGATGGACGTACAGGACAAGATCGTAGTCATGTTCTCTGTTGTCAACTATACATCATAGAGAACTCGAATGAAGAAGATACTTGTGTCAAAGCATCATAGGATGCAACAAGTTCTCACATCTGGACCAATCGTCATACAAGACAGAATACTTCGCACTCCCACAAATCCCAACGATGGAGATGCAGTGGTGGAGTATGTGGAGAAACAGCCAGAACACTACACTCCGGAAGAGGCCAAGGTGAGCCAGCTGGATATCTGGGCTCAGAGCACAATAATGTCCACGGTTGGACAAGATTATCTACCCTAGATAGAGGAGTGTGAGACTGCAAAAGAGATGTGGGACATCCTGGCTTCGCTAAGTGAAGGAAGCGACGAGACGAAGGAAAACAAGTTCTCGCATGCATGTCAAGATTTCGACAATTTCAGTCTGCGACCTGATGAGACTATCGATCAGCTAGAGCTCCGGTTTATGGACATCATCAGAAGAATCCAGTCCATCCAGAAAGGAAAATACACTCTAAGAGAAATAAACCTCAAAGTGTTGCAAGCTCTACCGACTGAGTGGGATACTTTCACAAATATCCACGAGAGCCGAGCTGACCTTGGTGAAATGGGAACTGAAAGATTGTTCTCAATCTTGAAAGGAAATGAGTATAAGGTCAACAGAAGGAGGTCGCAGCCCTCAAGTCAGACAAATAGAATTGAGGATGTCGGCTCAGCATCAAAGTCAGTGGCCCTCCGAGCTGACTACTCAAAGTCGAGATCGTCAAGGCCAACCAGATCGGCTGACACGACTGCAAAGGAGCCGAGCAGAGAGGAACTGCAACAGAACATTGCAGCGTTGTCAAAGAAGTCAGCCGATATGGATACTCGGTTCGGAAAATATAAACGTTTCTATAAATCAAACCGAACTCGAGACAGTTCGAAGCCAGTCACCAATGGTTGCTTCGAATGTGGCAAGGAAGGACACTTCAAAGCTGACTGCCCAGACCTCTCAAAGAAGGAAAGAGAAGCACTAAGGGCCAAGCAAACTGCAAAGAATAAGGCCATGGTAGCTGAAGAGGCAGCTGACGATATGGACATCTTCACAGACACTGAAGATGAGGATGATCTGACCTCTACCAACAAAGTCATCAGTCCGGATCAATGCCTCATGGCACTTGGAACCGACCAAGATGATATTGAGGTACAATCTAATCCTGCTCGCTTAAATTCGTCCAATACTTCTAACATGCAGGAATCTCTGAGAGATGAGTTGGAACCCTCCTGGAACGATTTTCAAGAACTCATTGAGGAACTGCATCAGCAGTCGGTTGAGTTTAAGAGTCTTCAAGCCCAGTTCGCCAAGCTTGAAGATTCCTTAACCGAAAAGGACGATCTGATCAAGAGACAAGCTGAAGAAATTGACCAGCTGAAAAGTCAACTGAGTACAGCCAACCAAACTGAGGCTTCAACCGATGAACAGTTTAAGGAACAGATCAAGGCACAGAACGAACAGTTGAACAAGCAAGAGGCTCAGATCGACCAGCTGATGAAGACATCAGATGCCCAGAACGAGCATATAGCCGTTCTTCTCAAGGATCTTCAAACTGAGAAGGACAACCTGACAAAGTTGTATCAGTCATCCGAGATCATCGAGAATCTCATCAGATATAGACGGCAAACGGATGATGTGTCTGGACTCGGATACGACGTGGCAAAGGACACTGGAATTCCACCAGCTACCTTCACCAAGGCTGAGGAAGTCATGGTTGCCAAACCTAACACAGTTGAGTCTGCAACTGAACAAACACCATCACAACCGACAAAGGCAACTGTGGCTGAGAAAGGCAAAGGAGCTGCAGATGGAGCACCAACGAAACAGTCGGTGGAGTCTACAACCGAGGGGGAATATTCCAAGACTCAACGGAGGAACCGGAGACGTCGGAGTCGCAATCAGAACCGAGCTCAAAATCGACAACATAACCAAGCTCAGAACCGACGTGATAATCGACCAACAAACCAACCACAGCAGAGATGGAACCAACAGAACCGACCAAGCTTCAACCGACAGAATCAACAACGGTTCCATCACCACAACAACCAGAGGTTCCAACATAGTCAACCTATGTGGAACAGTTACGACAGCTATGGTTACTCATGCCACAACATGAATCAACATCCGGGCATGAACAGCTATCGTCAACAGCCAAGGCAATGGAATCAGAATCAGCCAAGAAGATTCCACAATGGCGTCCGACCTCACAGACAAACTCAACAGGATAAGAATCACCATCAAAACAGGAGAAAAGCCTCACCTCCTAAAGCTCAACATGGGAGAAATCCAACTCCTCCCAAGAAATAGAACATCACTACTAACAACAAGCCTAAGGATAACCGAGGTGTTGTTATAGTTGATGATGAAGGAAAAGTAATTTGGAATGATAAATCCATCCGAGTTTACAGGGAAAAGCGACGCACGGTTCCAGCGGGAACTGGTTCTAACCCTCCAGGACCCAATTGAAATTGGGGACCTAAGCGAGTTTCTCCTTGCAGGTACAGGAGAAACAGCTGAGGAAGAAGAAGACGTCTACAACAATGTGGGTGATGGATAGTGGATGCTCGAAACACATGACAAATCTGAAGAATTTGCTTGGAAGTTTCGTGGAGAAAGAAGGTCCATCAGTTACTTTTGGTGATAACTCAAAAGGTTATACCAGAGGTTACGGTACCCTTGAAACCAATCATGTTTCAATTTCTAATGTCTCTTATGTTGATGGATTGAAGCATAACTTGCTCTCCATCAGCTAATTCTGTGATAATGGTTTCTCTGTCAAGTTTAATGCACAGGGTTGCAGGGTGAAAGATGTCGGATCAAAGCAGGTGATATTGTTGGGAAATCGATCCCCAACGGGGAATGTGTACTACGCTGACTGGAACAGCAGCCTCCCCGACACTTGCCTATTATCAAAGAGCAGTTCGGATGTGAGCTGGTTGTGGCACAAAAGGCTCAACCATCTGAACTTCAAGACGATGAACCGACTCGCCAGACAAGAACATGCAAGAGGCATACCTAACCGGGTGTTTTCAACAACACACATCTGCAGTGCATGCCAGCTGGGAAAGCTCGCTAGGTCCTCCTTCTGGTTGAAGACAACTCCTTCAACTGACCGAGTGTTACAGCTGATCCACATGGATCTCTTCGGACCAGTTACACCAAAAAGCATTAATGGAAACGAATATACTTTGGTTGTAACTGATGACTACTCAAGATATACGTGGACCATCTTCTTGCGCCACAAAAGTGAGACCCGAGATGAGCTGCCCAAGCTGATGGATCGGATATCGAATCAATAAGAGATGAAGATCATATCTATCCGATCAGATCGTGGAACGGAGTTTCTAAATGAAACCATCATTGAGTATTGCGAAAAGAATGGCATAACCCATCAGACATCAGCCGCGCGTACTCCACAACAGAATGGCGTAGCTGAGCGAAGAAATAGAACTCTGAAGGATGCAGCCACATCTATGTTAGCGAGCTCAGCACTGCCAAAGAGATTTTGGGCTGAAGCAATCAACACAGCATGCTACACTCAGAATCGATCTCTTCTCACCAAGCGGTTGGGAAAGACGCCCTACGAGCTGTGGAGACGCAGAAAGCCAGATATTTCATATTTTCGTGTTTTTGGATCTAAGTGTTATATTCACAACAATGGGAAGACTCAGTTGAAAACTTTTGATGCCAAAGCTTCGAAGGGCATATTTCTTGGATATGCAGCTCGGATCAAGGCATATAGAGTTTTCAACAACAGCTCTCGTGTTGTGGAAATAACACCTCATGTTAGTTTTGATGAATCTACCTTTGAGTGCAGGGAACAGGTAAAGGAACAACACGCGGATCCAGCTGTTCTACCAGTTCTCACCAGATCGCAAGCACTTCGGGAAAAGAACAGAGCTGAACCTCTAATATGGGCAAATGAGGATGAGGATCCATATTCCTCTGAAGATGAATGCGAAGACCTCAGCACATCTTAAGGGGGAACTTCAGCTGATGCCCCTCCAACTACATCAGCATCCGATGCCCAACCAAGCTCAGTTCAAACTATTGTAAATGTTGAGGATCCAGACTCAACAGCTGATCAATCACCAGCTCTGAAGACTCCAACTCAGATTTCTGAACAGCCACAGTTGGAAGAAGAAGGAAGACGCAACCGAAGATGGTATGAAGTTCATTCCACTGACGACATCATTGGAGATCTAACCAAGGGTGTGCGCACACGGAGCAGAGTTGCAAATCCAGAATCAACCGAGGAAGAATCCAACACTTATGCCCAATATGCTGAGGAATTGGTAGTTCTAGAAGAGTTCGAGCAAGCTGGAGATGTTTCCATGATTTCTTGCTTTGTAGCTGATGTTCCAGAACCGAAGAATGTTGGATAAGCTCTCAACTGTGTCCACTGGACAACAGCCATGCAAGAAGAGTTGAATGAGTTTCTACGCAACTGTGTATGGGAGTTGGTAGAAAGACCAAATGGTGTCAAGGTGATTGGACTAAAATGGATTTTCAAAAACAAGAGAGACGCCATTGGATTCATTGTGAGGAATAAAGCAAGGTTGGTAGCTCAAGGATACTGCCAACAAGAAGGAATTGACTTTGAAGATTCCTTTGCACCAGTTGCAAGGCTGGAAGCCATCCGGATCTTTCTAGCTTATGCCGCACATCACAAGTTCAAAGTATATCAGATGGATGTGAAATGTGCATTCCTCAATGGAGATATCAAAGAAGATGTATATGTTGAACAGCCTCCTGGTTTTGAGACTGGAGATGGAAGAGTGTACAAACTGAAGAAAGCTATCTATGGTCTAAAGCAAGCACCAAGAGCATGGTATGACACTCTTTGTGGATTTCTTCTGGACTCGGGGTTCAAACGAGGTTCAGTTGATAAAACTCTGTTCACCATCAAAGTTGGAGAAGATATACTTGTCGTGCAAATTTATGTCGATGACATCATTTTCGGGTCCAAGTCGGAGGAGCTGTGCAAGAAATTCTCCGATCTTATGAAGAAAAAGTTCGAGATGTCAATGATGGGCGAGATGAATTATTTCCTTGGATTACAAGTGAAGCAGTCACCTGAAGGGATTTTCATCAACCAGTCCAAATATACAAAGGAGCTCATCACCAAGTTCGGATTGCAGACAAGTAAGACAACCAAGATTCCTATGAACACGAACTGGAAGATCGAACCAGGAGCTGAGGGAAAGCTCGTTGATGCCAGCCAGTATAGAGGGATCATTGGTTCGCTGCTATACCTAACTGCCAGCCGACCAGATATTTCATACGCAGTTGGAGTGTGTGCTCGTTTTCAAGTCCAACCAAGAGAAGCACACATGTTGGCAGCAAAGAACATCATTAAGTATCTGAAAGGAACTGTCAATATTGGGTTGCGGTACCCAACTGATGACAATATCCAGCTGACTGGATACTCAGATGCCGACCTAGCAGGAGATCGGTTGGATAGGAAGTCTACTTCTGGACACTGTCAATTCATGGGAAGCAAGCTGGTTTCATGGTTCTCCAAGAAACAAGCGTGTGTTGCTACTTCGACAACCGAGTCAGAGTACATGGCTGCCGGAAGTTGTTGCATGCAAGTATTGTGGCTGAAGCAGCAGCTGAGAGATTATGAAGTCTCAACTGGACAGGTTCTCATTCATTGTGATAGCTCGAGTGCCATAGCTATCTCTCTAAACCCTGTTCACCACTCTCGGACTAAGCATATCGATATTCGTCATCATTTCATCTGAGACCATATTGAGAAGAAGGATGTGTCCATGGAGAAGATCCTAACTGAGATTCAGAGAGCTGACATCTTCACCAAACCTCTTCCTGAAGCCCGGTTCAAGATGCTGTGTGATCTTCTAGGACTTTTGGATCCGAGCTAAAAACTCATTCGAGCTAAAGAGTCATCCGAGCAGAAGAGTCATCCGAGCTGATAAGGATTCATCCGAGCTGACGAATCGAATCTCGAAGTAAGAGGGAAGCTCAGATGAAGGGGGAATCTCATATACGAATTGCCAACTGAAGACATCAAACGTCAGCTGAACAGATGAACTTGAGTCAGCTGATGGTATGCTGCAACAATGGAACAGACGTCAGCTGAACAGACGAACTCAAGTCAGCTGATGGTATGCGGCAACTGAGGAGCACAACTGTGGTATACAGCTGATATCAACATCAGCTGACAGGTATCATTTATGACTGAAGGTGTTATGATAATAAATAAGAATGTTTGAAATAAATTCAAACATTCCTGAACATGTCAGCTAGACTAAACAAGCCATCATATCGCATTTAATGTAAAGTCTGGCTGAACATCTATAGCCTTACTTTATAGTGCGACTGGGCTGACACCCTAAACTATTCACCTTCTCACTCGCGCGCGTGGTATATCAGTCAAAATTAACCAACAGTCGCGTAATCTCAGCCGTTAATAGATTCGCGCCATTTAACCCCAGCCGTTGATTTTATCCGAGTCAAAGATTATATAATACGGCAAATCAGGAAGCAGATCGTACATTTCTACCGGAATCTGCAACGAGTTGGAAAAGACGGGCTTGTCACGATCATCCCGTGCAAGCAACGCCACAGAACCTCCCGGACAGTAGAAGACTCCGTTGTGGAGATAAAGGTGTCAAAGGAGCTGGAAAAGCTCATCCCCAGAAACCGTGAAGCCACAGATGTGGTGGGGAACTTTTCTGACAAGGACGCTGATGCCTTCTTTCAAACCATTCTTCTTGTTCCCGAACCATTGAAGGGGAGCATGCAAAGGACAAAGTTGAAGCCGGAGCACCGACTTCTTTTCGATGTAATTTCCAAATGAATCTTTGCATATGGTGGAGCCTTCGGGGACATAAGTCGTCCTAAGCTCAAGCAGCAGAAGGCCCTGGAAGAGATGCACCAGGTCGACTGGTTGGGATTTATAGAGAGCCAGCTGCTGATGGAGAAACAGAAAATCTCCGAGATAACAGCTGAGTCCGGAGAACTGCTATTGAGTGTCAAGGGGACACTCAACTTCGGGACAAAGATATCAGCCCTCATCCTCCAAGCCACACAGGGTCTGCCGCTGACATGGGAAGGAAGTGAGGACACTCCAGTCAGCAAGCTGTCGCTGTTCCCCTCAGCCAAGAAGGCCAGGGATGTTGTAGAAGCTGTCTACACCCCCAAGGGTGTCCCCAATCCAGCTGTGGAGCCAGCTGCTCGCCGCCCTTCAAGGTCCAAGCCAGCGAAGCGCCAGCTGGAGAAGGTGGCTGAGGAAGAGGAAGAAGAAGAAGAAGAAGAAGAAGAAGAAGAAGAAGAAGAAGAGGAACCCCTCCAGAAGAGGCCAAGGATCAGGATCGTCCAGCCCGCAGCTCGTCCTTTAACCAGTCCAATGGTGACAAAGCCAGCTGAGGAAAAAGAGTCAACCGAATCCAGCCAATCGGTTGACCCAGCTGGGTTTATTCTTCAACCTCACTAGGAGGACGTGGCTGAGGAGGCAGGTGAAGACGTGGAGGTCCAAGTGGTGGATACCAGCTCCTCCTCAGATGACTCTTCTTCATCTGAGGAGTCCCATGACAGTCGATCTAGAGCTGATGCCAGCCAGGTTAACCCTACCTGTGACTGAAGAAACCCTCCAGCCAGCCAACTCTCCATCCAAAGAGGATCCAGTTCTCTTAACTGGTCCTCAGTCAGATATTCCGAGCCTCTCGCTCGATGCCAACGTTGTGACCACTTCTTCGGCCAACGTTGATGAAACCATCGAACCCATAACCTTCGATATCGACCCCCCTCAGATCGATGAAGATGCCAACCGCCAGGCGATCCTGGCTGAGTATGAAGGAAGACTCAGTTACTGCTTCCGCAAGCTGATTGGTATGTTCCCCGAGGCAGCATCTCGGGACGGAACTTCTATACCAATTCAGTGTCATATTCAGCTACTGGTACGTGAAGGAGGAGACCCTCAGGATCCATGGTTGGGACAAGTTAAAGGTCGAAGAGTCCAACCTGAGGGAGTACTTCGACTACCAGAGCCTGGAGGTGGCTTACAATCAAAAGGTGGTTGTGCTCCGACGACGTCTGGATAAAAGCATCCAAGAAGGGACAGACACCAGGGAGCTGTGCAACAACCCTGAAGCTGTTCACTTTCTTGATGACATGCTCGCCAAAAATGCCTCCTGCATGGACGACATCGACGCAGCTGATGAGGCGGCCAAGAGAGAAGAAGACAAGCTCAAGGCCTACCTCGCCAGCCGATCTGCCATGGTTGTCCCGGAGTCTGCTGTCCAGCCACAATTTTTTCGAATTTCGGATCGGATCGGATTCAATTTTTGGGAAAATTCGAATTTCGGATTCGGATCGGATCGGTGCTTTAAAAAACCGAACAAATCCGAAATTTGAATTACATATAACATATTATTATTTTTATTATTAATAATTAATATTTTAATATTTCTATTCAATTTATTATTAATATTTTTTATTATGAATTATGAATTATTTAATATATTTATTCAATTTATTATTTATTATTTTAAATTTAATATATTTTGAATTTTTTAATTGTTTATTTATTTTTCATTAGAATTTCGGATTTTCGGATCGGATCGGATTTAGCGTTCGGATTCGGATTTTTTCGGTTCGGATTTGTTTGGATTTCGGATTGGATCGGATTCATTTTTTTTAGAAATTCGGATTTCGGATTGAACAAAAATCCGATCCGTAATCCAAATGCTCACCCCTACATAAAATCCAAAAATATAAACAAATCGTAATATCTTATCAATTTTAAGCAAAACACATGCACAAATTTGTCGAATCGTACAAAATATGTATGTAACGTTATTCCTCAAAATAGCTACAAAACATGCATGATTTGGTCAGTCTCGAGTACGAGTTTAACAAAATCTCAGCCACAGAAGTATGATATGTTGAATATCGTAACATCGTACTCACATGAAATCCAAAAATACAAACAAATCTTAAGATCTTATCAAATTTTTAGCAAAAATACATGCACGAATTTGTTTAATCATACCAAATATGTAGCGATATTCCCCAAAATAGCTACGAAACATGCATGAATAGGTCAGCCTCGAGTACGAGTTCAACAAAATCGTAATTATAGAGGTACGATATTCCAAATATCGCAACATCATATGCACATGAAATCCAAAAACACAAATAAATCGTAATATCGTATCTATTTTAAGTAAAAACACATGCACAAATTTATCAAATCGTACTAAATATGTAACGATATTTATCAAAGTAGCTACAAAATATCTTTGAATTGGTTAGCCTTTAGTACGAGTTTAATAAAATTGTTGCCACAAAAGTACGGTATTTCTAATATCGTAACATCGTGAACACATGAAATCCCAAAAATACAAACATATCATAATATCGTATCAATTTTAAGCAAAAACACATGCACGAATTTGTCAAATCGTACCAAATATGCAACGATATTCCCCAAAATATTTATCAAACATACATGAATTTGTCAGTCTCAAGTACGAGTCTAACAAAATTGTAGCAACAAAAGTACGATATTCCGAATATCATACCTCATTCATTTGAACAACAAACGTTGCTACGAGTGTACGACTTTAATCAAAGTCGTGGAATTTGTAAATCGTACAACTGCGAAAATTTTTGGATGACAAATCACGGTGGGTGATCGAGGCAACGGAGAAGGAAAAGAGTGCGATGACGGAGAAGCAGTAAAGCAGAGCGCCGACGGAGAAGAAGAAAAACGAGGTAGAGATAGAGGTAAGAGAGAGAAAGAGAAGAAAGGACGAAACGAATAGTACAATCAATTTTATTTGTATTAATTTTTGAGTCTATATAAATTCTAAATGAGTTTTACAAATTACACATTTATAAATCAGAGCCGTGGTCAACGGGCCGGTTATGACGCAGAACTGTGGCGGTAGATGGGCCAATTCTAAATCTACGGGTATTGATATACAAATTTTTTTAGAAATGAACACAAATGACTAATTTTTTAATCCGATTTCAAACAAGTATGGGTATATAAATTTCAAACAAATTTGAATAATCCTAAACACACTGTCTCAAAATGTTTGATTAATCGTCTCCATTGGAAAACGTCGAATATGTAGGAAAATTGGCGGAAAAATTACTAACGATTTGTCAACGAGCTAATTCCGACCAAGAATTGTGCACGTAGAGGGGGCAATTCAGTATTGGCGGGATAACCTTCTTTTTATATACTATATAATTTTAAACTCATAAAATTAGGATATTTATGGTCAACTTTTATTTTATATCATTGACTAAATAATTTTTCAAATCACAATCACTCCACATAAAGTTTTATAAAAAGAAAAAACTACCAATTACATAGAGAAACAATTCTTGAAGTTCTATTCTCAGTTAAAAAAGTTTTTCTCGAAGTTGGTAAAAAATAAAACGAATGTCATAATTTATTTTTCTATAAATATATTTGAAAGATGACTATTTATATAATACTACAATTTATAATATGAATTCTTATTTATTAAATATTGTGGGAATATTTTTGGAAGATAGGTATTTATATAATTAAATATTAATTTTTGGTAAAACGAAAACAAATGTCATCATTAATTTTTCTGTGAATATATTTGGAAGATAATTATTTATATAATATAAAATCAATATTGTAGTCAATGGGCCGGTTACAGGTCAGAACCGTCGGGGTAGACGGGATGATTGTGAAGCGGTGGTTCAACTTATTGTTTTCCTTAATCTTATGTTGAACTCATAATGTAGCGTATTTCGTGTCACTTTAATCTTATAGACAATCTTAACCTCTATAATATTCTTCGCTATCTATATCTCTCCTCTCTCTCTCCTTCTCTTATCTTTTTCTCTTCATAAAAAGCTAAAAGATTCAGCTTAAGAGTCAATTTTCTTTGAGACATAAATATATTTTTGTCCACATCGGTTTTGTAGAAGAATATGAAAATTATCAAAATGAATGAGATTGTATTAAATTATAATTTTTAATAGACATAACTATATGGGTTTGTGACGTAAATATATGGTAAAAATACTTTTTAATTGAATTTGAGATATGTTCAAGGGCATATAAATTCTAAACGAGTTTAGTAGATTGCATAATCGAATAATTTAACCTTAAAATAATTAATAAACAATATTTTTCTTAATCTATCACATATTAGTACTATCTAATAATTTTATTAATTTTTATTAATATAATTTCCCGTCAATTTTCGATGGGTTATACATTAGTTGTTAACTTAATCAAAAATACTAAATATTGCTATATCTAATACATGTTGATATTTTATATGTGACTTTCATGTATGGTTAACTGTTGTGAGGTTGTTTATTATCCTTTCAAAATAAAATAAAAAATACTATAATATGGTATAAATTTATTTACAATAATGAGAATGATATATTTTTATATCTTGTTTGATTTTCGAGTGAGATCCCTCTTTAGAAAATGCTAATTATGATACAATATTATAAATCAATTTTCTAAGTATCAAATTGTACCTTACACAATGAAAAATGGGGTACCTGAAAATTAGTACCTCGTGACTAAATTTTTCACTATATCCAAGCAAATAAGATATAAAGTTGTAAAATAATATTATCACCCATTATCATATGTGTTAATAAAAGTCAATCAAATTAAATATATATATATATATATTTAGAAAATATAATAAAAAATTAATATTTTTCAAAATTGACTATAGATGAATACTTCTCTCCTCGAAATCCAAATTAATTTTTGCTTATTATAAAAATGTCATCGAAACTCAAATTATTTATCTAGTTGGCCTTTTAAATTTTTACCACTTAAATCTTGCTAAAACCCCGAGTTAGAGATTACTCCCTCCGTTTACGAAAAAGACGCATATCTCATAATGATACGAGATTTAATAAAATTAGTAGAGTGTGTTGTGAGTGGAATAAATGTCTCACTTATTATATAATTTTAAATTATTTTGTGTGGAGTAAGTGAAATAAAAGTCTCACTTGAGTTGAGTAGAGGACTAGCATAAAGTAAATTGGTTGAGTGGAGAATTAAGAGGGTTATATTGGATATAGATTATGTAGGATTTTAATGGACTTTAAAAGTATGAGCGTATTCAATCCAAACTTTTAAAAGTCCATTAAAATTCAGATATATTGGATGTGGATTTCAACCAGGATTTCAAAAGTCCTTTAAAATCTAGGTGTATTGGATGTTGATTTTAAAAAGACTACAGAAATTTTGGTGTCTTCAACATTCTATGAACTTTGAACTCCACGGATTTCGTAGCATCTCAAAAAATATACACGATCAAATCCACTCGATATCGATCGGATTTCAAAAATTCATGCGTTCCGCAGTGCCGGGTGAGAAATCGTGGTCGTTGGACATTTCCAGCACTGGTTAGGGGCCATCTGTCACAGCCCCAAATCCCGAGGGACGGCAAAAGCCGGGGTGCAACTGGGGTTGGATTAAAGAAGCGGGGAAGAAGGGGACTAACTGAACATACATACATAAGCGACAACATATATTATGTGAATAAGACTTTAATTACAAAAGGAAGAGTAATTCTCGAAGGATTACTCGACTGAAAGTACACGATGGATAAACTAAGTTATAAGACAGATCTTAGTCTACAGTGAGTACATATATGTTCATCAAAATACTAGAGTTTTGCAGCGGAAATGTGATTAATACTAACTGATGGTCCCAAAATGAGTTACTGGTGTATGGGGGGGGGGGAATACACCAGTTAGGATTTTAAAACTTAACACTTAAAAATACTTCAACTGAGTAAAACTGACTCAGTTGGAATCTCACAGCTGAGTAAACAACCTCAGTTGGAAGAGTGGTGCTGTGCGGAATGTGGTGAAAATTAAACTCGTTAAAACAACTCACGCTTTTAGCACGGTTGGTCAATAACCAAAATAGTTGAGAATGTGCAGATATGCAGATTGTATGCCGGTTAGTTTGGTCAGTTAACAATGCAGTAAGTAACTGAATAAAATAAACACAGACACACAGGAGTTAACGTGGTTCGGAGATAACCCTCCTACGTCCACGGGGAGATGTGAATCCTCACACCTCAGTCCAAGTATTTCTTGACAGTTCCACATAGCTTACCCGGGCTGTGCAACCGTTGCAATAAGTTTACGGGTACTTATCAACCTTTACAGTTAAGTTTGCGGGTACTTAACAACCTATATCAAGTTTGCGGGTACTTGACAACCTAGCTACTCAATTACAGGAAGAGTATGATCCTAACAGACACTTTTAAGGAGTGTATGTGGGTGGATTTTCCAACTACAGCTCGATCACTAATGAGAGCTGGATCTATGGCTTGAACGAATAAACACTCAAACTAAGATCTAAGACAGATTATAACTCTATGAACCCTCAGGTACTAATGTTCTATCACTCTTGAACTCTCAGCTGCTGATGCTCTTAGAATGTGATTTTTGCAGATTTTTCTTGCGCTTGTTTCTCTTATGATTGCACTTCTCTGTCTCTTGTCTCGCGTGTCGTAAACCTCTCGAATGAGAGAATGCCTCTATTTATAGGCGGAGAGTGTCAACTAGCCGTTGGAGGAGCTGTTGATCTCTGATCGTTGAAAGCGATGGCTTGTCTCTCATCTCTGCAGACTTTCCCGATATGGCATCTGTGCTCTTCTGCTTTCCATCTGAGACAGCCTTGTGTTGGGCCAGATGGGGTAATGACTGAACGGTCAAACCCTCATGTGACTTCCTTTTGAAATTCAAATCTTAACCTTTCTGACAATCAACCTCGGTTAGTCGGTTGAAAATCTTGATCTTTATCTGAGTGGTCTTCAGCTGATGTTCTGACTGAACCGTTGAACTCTCAGCTGATTTTGAACTTCATGCTGTTGATCTTCTTGGTTGAGTTCTACAACTGAGGTTCTGAAACTGAACACTCAGTTGTCTTCCTTGTATTTAGTCAGTTGGGTTTGAACCTTCAGATGACTTCCTTTTCATCTGATGTTCTCTTCCTCTCTACTGCTTCTCATCTGATGAACCCTCAGTTAGTTTCCTTCACAACTGATGTTCTGAAGACTTCCCCCTCTTTGCATCGGAACAATAAGCTCTCAGTTGTATTTTATGACAACTAATGTTCTGTCTGAGTGATGCCTTGTTGCCATCTTCAGCTGGAGACCTGTAAAGATAAAATCTTAACTTTGCTCAAACAGCGAGCCTAATTTCTAACATTAGGTTCTGGCAACATCTACTCGGTTGGGGTCAGTCGGTTTTGGAATTCATCAAAACTCTTACTGATAAATTTCCCAACAATTTCCCCCTTTTTGATGATGCCAAAACCACTTACAGCTTTAAACCACTATTAATCAAAACTCACTAACTTATCTAAAATCTCAACTAGACAGTCTATAAGATGAAACATCAAAGGGTTAGCATAGATATAACATGGTATTTAAAAGACTTTTGTGATTCAGAGCTTGGACAATGAGGAATTGTTCATCAAGGTGAATCTTATATATACTTGAAGATTTTGTTACAACTGAAGATTACAGGGTTAAGCACAAAACAGTTAACAAAATACAACAGTTGTTCCAAAAACTACATCAGCTCAAAAGACAAAAAATTAGATCAGCTCAAAAATACTGTTGACCGTACTTGCTGAAAATACGGTCAAAGATCTCCTTCTTCGCAGCCGACTCAACCCCAGTGTTAACACCATGTTCCGTGCAGACTTGCCTCGCCTCAGCCATGATCGCATTTCTGTTTGGAGTGCTTGTGCCTTTGATCATCTGAGGGCGATACCTGCGCATCTGCGGAACTGGAACGGTGTTGGGATCGAGCTGAGCGTTCAGCATGGCTCGCTTGAACTGACTAAACATTCCAAGGTCTCCAGATCTGAGCTCCCACAGGGCTTCCTTGAAGGCTTGCCTTGGATCTTCAGTCGAGTAGGTCTTCCTGTAGTAAAAGTCATTAATGAATTCATGCTTGAACTGCTCCCAGTCATCATTCCACTCAGCATTCATCCACTTGTCAACATGTGGGAACCGAGACGGGAGCGGGGCGTTCTTCTGCAGCTGATGAGTCTTCTTCCTAGCCTTAGCCATCATCTGGTGCTTGTTGATTCTTCGCACGATCCGGCTGGCTTTATTTCTGTCGACGTTTTTCTCAACCTTGGCCAGTTCCTTCTCGAACTTGGCCACCTTCTTGGCCTGATCAGCAGCGAACTTCTTGATCCAAGAGGGATTCAAGTACTTCTCCTTGGACTCCCCCATAGCTTTGGCAGCTTCGATGCAGTCTTCGACAGATATCCCGTCAAGTTCGGCATCGAGCTCGGCTGTAGGCTCGGCTACGAGGTCATGGGAGATTTCCAGTTCCTGCTGCGATCCTTCGGCTGCTCCTTCAGCTTCAGCTGGCACTCCTTCTTGCTGAACCCCTTCCTCTTGCTGAAGAATAACTTTCCCTTGTCCAGCAACAGTTGTTGGCTCCTTGTCTTCCCCCTTTTTGGCATCATCCAAAAGGGTGGCAACAGTGCCATCCAGGGAGGTCAGCTTGGCCTCAGCTTGTTGAACGCGGGAAAAGAGTTCGTCGACAGCATCCTTCTCTTCCACCTTCTTGGCCAACTCTAGGTCCTGGCGCTCCTGGTCATCTCGCTGCAAGGCTGCAAAGGTCGCAGAGACCTCTTTGTGGAGGGTGACGAACTCAGCTCGAAAATTTGCGAACTGAGACATCCACTCCTGGTCTTGAGTCTGCTGGGACTTTGCCAGATCAGATTCAGCAACGGTCTTGAATACGTTGAAGTCCGAGCTGAGGCCCTGAACTGCCTTCCTTAGAGTCGTGACCTCCGAGCTGGAAGAAGTGGAGAGATCTTCGATCTTCTGCTGTAGGGAAGAGGTAAGGTGTTCCAGCTGATTCTTCAAGCTTTCATTCTCTGCCATCAGCTGATTCATCCTGTCAGCATCCTCCTCCTTGCTGAGCTGGATCTTGAACAACAGCTCCTACCTCAGCTGGTTGACCCTCTCAGAGATCAGCTCACAGATGTCATCGGCTGAGAGCGCTGGCTGATCTGAGGGTCCAGGCAGGTGTTGTGGTTGTTGCTGGGCAGTTCGGCTGGCGAGGTAGGCCTTGAGCTTTTCTTCCTCCTTCTTGGCCGCCTCATCAGCTGCGTCGACATCCTCCATGCAGTTGGCATTCTTGGCCAACATATCGTCAAGAAATTGAACAGCTCTAGGATTGTTGTACAGCTCCCTGGTGTCTGTCCCTTCTTGGATGCTTTTGTCCAGACGACGACGTAGCACAGCCACCTTCTGGTTGTAGGCCACCTCCAGGTTCTGGTAGTCGAAGTATACCCTCAGGTTGGATTCTTCGACCTTCAACCTGTCCCAACCATGGATCCTGAGGGTTTCCTCCTTGACGTACCAGTAACTAAATATGACGCTGAACTGGTAGAGCAGTTCCGTCCCGAATACGGCAAATATGGGCATCGAGGTTGCCTCGGGGAACATACCAATCAGCTTGCGGAAACAGTAGCTTAGCCTTCCTTCATATTCAGCCAAGATCGCCTGGCGATTGGCTTCTTCATCAATTGGTGGGGGGTCAATATCGAAGGCAACGGGTTCGATGGTTTCATCAACGTTGGCCAAAGGAATGGTCACAACTGTTGGCATCGAGCGAGAGGCTCGGAATATCTGACTGAGGACCAGTTGAGAGATTTGGATCCTCTTTGGGTAGTGTGTTGGCTGGCTCAAGTGTTTCCTCAGACACATGTGGGATTACCTGGCTGGCATCAGCTCCAGTCGGACTGTCGTGGGACTCCTCAGATGAAGAAGACTCATCTGAGGAGGAGCTGGATTCCTCCACGTGGATCTCCACTCCTTCAGCCACTTCCTCCTCACGAGGTTGAAGAACAAACCCAGCTGGGTCAACCGACTGGCTTGATTCGGTTGACTCCTTCTCCTCAGCTGGCTTTACCACCACTGGACTCGTTGAAGATGGTTGAGCCGCTGGCTGGATGATTCTAATCCTGGGCCTCTTCTGGAAGGGTTCCTCCTCTTCTTCTTCTTCATCTACCTCTTCCTCAGCCACCTCCTCCAGCTGGCGCTTCGCAGGCTTGGACCTAGAAGGTCGGCGTGCTGCTGAGGCTGACTCCACAGCTGGCTTGGGGGCACCCTTAGGAGTGTAAACGGCCTCCACAACGTCCCTGGCCTTTTTGGCTGTGGGGAACAGCATCAGTTTGTTGAACGCCGGGTCCTCACTCCCTTCCCAGGTCAGCTGTTGTTCCTTGGTGGCTTGGAGGATTAGGGCAGAAATTTTTGTGCCGAAGTTGAGTGTCCCCTTGACACTCAACAGCTGCTCTCCGGACTCAGCTGACGACTCGGAGATTTTCTGCTTCTCCATCAACAGCTGGCTTTCAAGATAGCCCAGCCAGTCGACCTGGTGCTGTTCCTCCAGGGCCTTCTGCTTCTTGAGCTTCGGTCTGCTAATGTCACCGAAAGCTCCTCCGTACACGAAGACGCATTTGGATATCACGTCGAAAAGAAGTCGGTGCTCCGGCTTCAGTTTTGTCATTTGCATGCTCCCCTTCAACGGTTCGGCAACAAGAAGGATTGATTGAAGGAATGTGTCAGCTTCCTTATCGATGAAATTCCCCAATACATCTGTGGCTTCACGATTTCTGGGGATGATCTTTTGTAGTTCTTTGGTTACTTTTATTTCAACGGCGGTGTCTTCTATCATACGGGAAGTGCTGTTGCGTTGCTTGCACGGGATGATCGTGACAAGCCTGTCTTCTGCAACTCACTGCAAATTCCTGTAGAAATGAACGACCTGCTTCCTGAGCAACTTGGATGGAGAAAGGGTTGCCCAGTCGAGCAGACTGTGGTCGGAGAGAATGGCGGCGACTGGAGCGAGTTCCGGCGAGGTCAGAGCCGCTCTGGATAGAATCTGTTCAAAATGAATCTTCGACATCACCATGTCGAAAGATTCCTGGAATGTAGCAGGCTCTGCGGAAACCATCTTCTTGGAAGCTTTAGATTTAGGCGCCATCTCAAAGAGATATATATGCAAAAGAAATAAATTCGTTACTGAAAATGGTGAGACAAATTTGGAGAGGATGATGAATAGTTAGTAAAGATATGCACGAAAAGAGAAGGTAAAGATCACTTCCTGATTTGCCGTATTATATAATCTTTGACTCGGATAAAATCAACGGCTGGGGTTAAATGGCGCGTATTTATCAACAGCTGGGATTACGCGACTGTTGAGTAATTTTGACTGATGCTCCACGCGCGAGAGTGAGAAGGTGAATAGTTTAAGGTGTCAGCCCAGTCGCACTATAAAGTAAGGCTATAGGAGTTCAGCCAGACTTTACATTAAATGCGATATGATGGCTTGTTTAGTTTAGCTGACATGTTCCGGAATGTTTGAATTTATTTCAAACATTCTCATTTAATATCATAACACCTTCAGTCATAAATGATACCCGTCAGCTGATGTTGAGATCAGTTGTATACCTCAGTTGAGTTCCTCAGTTGCCTCATACCATCAGCTGACTCGAGTTCGTCTGTTCAGCTGACATCTGATCCATTGTTGCAGCATGCCATCAGGTGACTCGAGTTCGTCTGTTCAGCTGACGTTTGGTATCTTCAGATGGTAATCCGTATCTGAGATTCCCCCTTCATCTGAGCTTCTCTCTCAGATGGATATCCGACTCTTCAGCTTGGATGGATCCTCTTCAGCTTGGATAACTCTTCATCCGATGGATCCAATAGTCCAAGAAGATCACACAACATCTTGAACCGAGCTTCGGGAAGAGGTTTGGTGAAGATGTCAGCTCTCTGAATCTCAGTTGGGATCTTCTCCATGGACACATCCTTCTTCTCAATATGATCTCGGATGAAATGATGACGAATGTCGATATGCTTTGTCCGAGAGTGGTGAACAGGATTCAGAGAGATAGCTATGGCACTCGAGCTATCACAATAAATGGGAACCTGTCCAGTTGCAACTTCATAA
Source organism: Schizonepeta tenuifolia (assembly GCA_029490685.1). Taxonomy (NCBI): domain Eukaryota; kingdom Viridiplantae; phylum Streptophyta; class Magnoliopsida; order Lamiales; family Lamiaceae; genus Schizonepeta; species Schizonepeta tenuifolia. Next base: position 12,092,713 of record CM055955.1, on the reverse strand, counting down.
TCTCTCAGCTGTTGCTTCAGCCACAACACTTGCATGCAACAGCTTCTGGCAGCCATATACTCTGACTAGGTTGTAGAGGTTGTAACACATGCTTGTTTCTTAGAGAACCATGAAACCAGCTTGCTTCCCATGAATTGACAGTGTCCAGAGGTAGACTTCCTGTCCAACCGATCTCCTGCTAGGTCCGCATCTGAGTATCCTGTCAGTTGGATATTGTCGTCAGTTGGATACCACAATCCAACATTAATAGTTCCCTTCAGATACTTGATGATGTTCTTTGCTGCCAACATGTGTGCTTCTCTTGGCTGAACTTGGAATCGAGCACACACTCCAACTGCGTATGCTATGTCTGGTCGGCTGGCAGTTAGATATAGCAGCGAACCGATGATCCCTCTAAACTGGCTGGCATCTACGAGCTTTCCTTCAGCTCCGGGTTCAATCTTCCAGTTAGTATTCATTGGGATCCTCGTGGTCTTACTTGTCTGCAATCCGAACTTGGTGATGAGCTCCTTTGTATACTTAGACTGATTGATGAAAATTCCTTCTGGTGACTGCTTCACTTGTAATCCAAGGAAATAATTCATCTCGCCCATCATTGACATCTCGAACTTCTCCTTCATGAGATCTGAGAATTTCTTGCACAGTTCCTCTGACTTGGAACCGAAGATGATGTCATCGACGTAGATTTGCACAACAAGTATATCTTCTCCAACTTTGATGGTGAACAGGGTTTTGTCAACTGATCCTCGTTTGAATCCCGAGTTCAGTAGAAAACCACAAAAAGTGTCATACCAGGCCCTTGGTGCTTGCTTTAGACCATAGATAGCTTTCTACAACTTGTACACTCTTCCATCTCCAGTCTCAAAACCTGGAGGCTGTTCAACATATACATCTTCCTTAATATCTCCATTGAGGAATGCACATTTCACATCCATTTGATACACTTTGAACTTGTGATGTGCGGCATAATCTAAAAAGATTCGGATGGCTTCCAGCCTTACAACAGGCGCGAAAGATTCTTCAAAGTCGATTCCTTCTTGTTGGCAGTATCCTTGAGCTACCAACCTTGCCTTATTCCTCACTATGAATCCAATGGCGTCTCTCTTGTCTTTGAAAATTCACTTCAATCCAATCACCTTGACACCATTTGGTCTTTCTACCAACTCCCATACACAGTTGCGTAGAAACTCATTCAGTTTTTCTTGCATGGCTGTTGTCCAGTGAACACAGTTGAGAGCTTCCCCAACATTCTTTGGTTCTGGTACATCAGCTACAAAACAAGAAATCATGGCAATATCTCCACCTTGCTCGAACTCCTCTAGAACTGCCAACTCCTCAGCATACTGGGCGTAAGTGTTGGAGTTTCCTTCAGTTGATTCTGGATTTGCAACTCGGCTCCTTGTACGCACACCCTCGGTTGGATCGCCGATGATGTTGTCAGTGGAGTGAACTTCATACCATCTTCGGTTGCGTCTTCCTTCTTCTTCCAACTGTGGCTGTTCTGAAATCTGAGTTGGAGTCTTTAGAGCTGGTGATTGATCAGCTGTTGAGTCTGGATCCTCAACATTGGTATTAGGTTGAACCGGACTCGGTTGGGCTTCGGATGCTGAAGCAGTTGGAGGAGCATCAGCTGAAGTTCCCCCTTGGGATGTGCTGGGGTCTTCGCATTCATCTTCAGAGGAGTATGGATCCTCATCCTCAGTTGCCCAAACCAGTGGTTCAGCTAGGTTCTTTTCCCTTAGAGCTTGCGATCTGGTGAGAACTGGTGGAACAGTTGGATCTGCTTGTTGTCCTTTAACCTGTTCCCTGCACTCAAAGGTAGATTCATCAAAACTAACATGAGGTGTTATTTCCACAACACGAGAGCTGTTGTTGAAAACTCTGTATGCCTTGATTCGAGCAGCATATCCAAGAAATATGCCCTTCGAAGCTTTGGCATCAAAAGTTTTCAACTGAGTCTTCCCATTGTTGTGAATATAACACTTAGAACCAAAGACGCGAAAATAAGAAATATCTGGCTTCCTGCATCTCCATAGCTCATATGGTGTCTTTCCCAATCGCTTGGTTAGAAGAGACCGGTTTTGAGTGTAGCATGCAGTGTTGATCGCTTCAGCCCAAAATCTCTTTGGTAGAGCTGAGCTGGCTAACATGGATGTGGCTGCATCCTTCAGCGTTCTGTTCCTTCGCTCAGCTACTCCATTTTGTTGCGGAGTACGCGCGGCAGATGTCTGATGGGTAATTCTATTTTTCTCGCAATACTCGATAATGGTTTCATTTAGAAACTCAGTTCCACGATCTGATCGGATAGAAATGATCTTCATCTCTTGTTGGTTCGATATCCGATCCATCAGCTTGGGCAGCTCATCTCGGGTTTCACTCTTTTGACGCATGAAAATGGTCCACGTGTACCTCGAGTAATCATCAGTTACAACCAATGTATATTCGTTGTCATTTATACTTTTTGGTGTAACTGGCCCGAAGAGATCCATATGGATCAGCTGTAACACTCGGTCGGTTGAGGGAGTTGACTTCAACCGGAAGGAGGATCTAGTGAGCTTTTCCAGCTGGCATGCACTGCAGATGTGTGTTGTTGAAAACACTCGGTTAGGTATGCCTCTTGCATATTCTTGTCTGGCGAGTCGGTTCATCGTCTTGAAGTTCAGATGGTTGAGCCTTTTGTGCCACAGTCAGCTCACATCAGAACTGCTCTTTGATAACAGGCAGGTGTCAGGGAGGCTGCTGTTCCAGTCAGCGTAATAGACATTCCCTGTTGGTGATCGATTTCCCAACAATATCACCTGTTTTGATCCGACATCTTTAACTCTGCAACCCTGTGCATCAAACTTGACAGAGAAACCATTATCACAGAATTGGCTGATGGAGAGCAGGTTATGCTTCAATCCATCAACATAAGAGACATTAGAAATTGAAACATGATTGGTTTCAAGGGTACCGTAACCTTTGGTATAACCTTTTGAGTTATCACCAAAAGTAACTGATGGACCTTCTTTCTCCACGAAACTTCCAAGCAAATCCTTCAGATTCGTCATGTGTTTCGAGCATCCACTATCCATCACCCACATTGTAGCAGACGTCTTCTTCTTCCTCAGCTGTTTCTCCTGTACCTGCAAAGAGAAACTCGCTTAGGTCCCCAATTTCAGTTGGGTCCTGGAGGGTTAGAACCAGTTCCCGCTGGAACTGTGCGTCGCTTTTCCCTGTAAACTCGGATGGATTTATCATTCCAGATTACTTTTCCTTCATCATCAACTATAACAACACCTCGGTTATCCTTAGGCTTGTTGTTAGTAGTGATGTTCTGTTTCTTGGGAGGAGTTGGATTTCTCCCATGTTGAGCTTTAGGAGGTGAGGTTTTCCCCCTGTTTTGATGGCGATTTTTATCCTGTTGAGTTTGTCTGTGAGGTCGGACGCCATGTCGGAATCTTTGTGGCTGATTATGATTCCAACTTCCTAAGGGTTGTCTGTAGCTATTCATGCCCTGTTGATGATTCATATTATGGCATGAATATCTCCAGTTGTTCGACCAGTTCCTCATTGGTTGACTCGGTTGGAACCTTTGGTCGAACTGATGTTGGAATTGCTGTTGATTCAGACGATTGAACCCATGTCTGTTCTGAGGTCGGTTCCATTCCTTCTGATGTTGACTTTGAGGTTGATGCAGAGGTTGGTTCTGATTCTGAGATTGGTTGCGGTTGTGCCTTCGACGCCTCTGATTCCTCTTCTGACTTTTGGAACATTCCCCCTCGGTTGATACCTCAACCGATGGAATATTTTGTCCTACATCGGCTACTCTTTTTCCCTTCTCAGTTGTAATCCTATTGGTCGTTTGAACTTGTTGAGAGGTGGAGGTTGAATTAGCTTCAGGAGACTCAGCTGTGTCTGGCTCGACAACTGTGACTTCTACAGCTTTGATGAAGGTTGCTAGTGGAATCCCAGTATCCTTGACAACATCATAGCCGAGACCTGACACGTCATCCATCTGTCTACTATAACTGATAAGATTCTCTATGATCTTGGATGACTGATACAACTTAATTAGATTGTCCTTCTCAGTTTGCAACTCTTTGACGAGTACAGCTATCTGCTCGGTTTGTCCATCTGACTTCTTTATCAGCTGTTCGATCTGAGCATCTTGATTTTCAACTGATCTTGTTGTTCCTTGTTCTGCTTTGTCAACTCCTCATCAGCTGGAGCCTTAGCCTCGTTCAGTTGACTCTTGAGATTCTCAATCTCCTCGGTTTGGCTTTTGATCAGATCGTCCTTTTCGGTTAAGGAATCTTCAAGTTTGGCGAACTGAGCTTGAAGACTCTTAAACTCAACCGATTGGTGATGCAGCTCCTCACTGAGTTCTTGAAAATCACTCCAGGAGGGTTCCAACTCATCGTTCAGAGATTCCTGCATGTTAGAAGTATTGGAAGAGTTTAACTGAGCAGGATTAGATTGTACCTCAATATCATCTTGGTTGGTTCCAAGTGCCATGAGGCATTGATCCTGACTGATGACGTTGTTGGTAGAAGTCAGCTCATCTTCATCTTCGGTGTCAGTGAAGATATCCATATCATCAGCTGCTTCTTCTGCAACCATGGCCTTGTTCTTTCCAGCTTGTTTGGCCCTTAGAGCATCTCTCTCTTTCTTCGATAGATCTGGGCAGTCAGCCTTGAAATGACCTTCCTTTCCGCATTCAAAACAGCCGTTGGTGACAGGCTTTGAGCTATCTCGAGTTCGGTTTGATTTGTAGAATCGTTTGTATTTCCCGAACCGAGTGTCCATGTCGGCTAGCTTCTTTGATAGAGCTGCAATGTTCTGTTGCAGTTCCTCTCTGCTTGGCAGCTTGGCAGTCGTGTCAGCCGATCTGGTTGGCCTCGATGATCTCAATTTCGAGTAGTCAGCTCGGAGAGCAACTGACTTTGAGGCTGAGCCAACATCCTCAATTCTACTTGTCTGATCTGAGGACGGCGATCTCCTCCTGTTGACCTTATACTCATTTCCTTTTAAGATTGAGAACAATCTTTCAGTTCCCATTTCACTAAGGTCAGCTCGGCTCTCGTGGATATTGGTGAAAGTATCTCACTCAGCCAGTAGAGCTTGCAACACTTTGAGATTGATTTCTCTTAGTGTGTATTTTCCTCTTCGGATGGACTGGATTCTTCTGATGATGTCCATAAACCGGAGCTCTAGCTGATCGATGGTCTCATCAGGTCGCAGACTGAAGTTGTCGAAATCTTGACATGCATGTGAGAACTTGTTTTCCTTTGTCTCATCGCTTCCTTCACTTAGCGATGCCAGGATGTCCCACATCTCTTTTGCAGTCTCACACTCCTCTATCCAAGGCAGATAATCTTGTCCAACTGTGGACATTATTGTACTCTGAGCCCAGATATCCAACTGCCTCACCTTGGCCTCCTCTGGAGAGTAGTCTTCTGGCTGTTTCTCCACATGCTCCACCACTGTATCTCCATCGTTAAGATTTGTGGGAGTGCAAGCTATTCTTTCTTTAATGACGATTGGTCCGGAAGGGAGAACTTGTTGCATCCTGTGATGCTTTGACAGAAGGATCTTCTTCATTCGAGTTCTCCATGATGTATAATTGACTACTGAGAACATGACGACGATCTTGTCCTTGACGTCCATCTGCACACAAAAAACAGGACAAATATGCGAGCAAATATGCACTAGCATGAAAAGATCTGTTCAGTTGACCACTGAAGAAAATTTCTCGAATTCACACCTTGTGAAACAGAGTCAGCAGTCTTTTGAACCACTGCTCTGATACCACTTGATGGTCCCGAAACGAGTTACTGGTGTATGGGGGGGGAATACACCAGTTAGGATTTTAAAACTTAACACTTAATAATACTTCAACTGAGTAAAACTGACTCAGTTGGAATCTCACAGCTGAGTAAACAACCTCAGCTGGAAGAGTGGTGCTGTGCGGAATGTGGTGGAAATTAAACTCGTTAAAACAACTCACGCTTTTAGCACGGTTGGTCAATAACCAAAACAGTTGAGAATGTGCAGATATGCAGATTGTATGCCGGTTAGTTTGGTCAGTTAACAATGCAGTAAGTAACTGAATAAAATAAACACAGACAAACAGGATTTAACGTGGTTCGGAGATAACCCTCCTACGTCCACGGGGAGATGTGAATCCTCACACCTCAGTCCAAGTTCTTCTGGACAGTTCCACATAGCTTACCCGGGCTGTGCAACCGTTGCAATAAGTTTACGGGTACTTATCAACCTTTACAGTTAAGTTTGCGGGTACTTAACAACCTATGTCAAGTTTGCGGGTACTTGACAACCTAGCTACTCAATTACAGGAAGAGTATGATCCTAACAGACACTTTTAAAGGAGTGTATGTGGGTGGATTTTCCAACTACAGCTCGATCACTAATGAGAGCTGGATCTATGGCTTGAACGAATAAACACTCAAACTAAGATCTAAGACAGATTATAACTCTATGAACCCTCAGCTACTAATGTTCTATCACTCTTGAACTCTCAGCTGCTGATGCTCTTAGAATGTGATTTTTGCAGATTTTTCTTGCGCTTGTTTCTCTTGTGATTGCACTTCTCTGTCTCTTGTCTCGCGTGTCGTAAACCTCTCGAATGAGAGAATGCCTCTATTTATAGGCGGAGAGTGTCAACTAGCCGTTGGAGGAGCTGTTGATCTCTGATCGTTGAAAGCGATGGCTTGTCTCTCATCTCTGCAGACTTTCCCGATATGGCATCTGTGCTCTTCTGCTTTCCATCTGAGACAGCCTTGTATTGGGCCAGATGGGGTAATGACTGAACGGTCAAACCCTCATGTGACTTCCTTTTGAAATTCAAATCTTATCCTTTCTGACAGTCAACCTCGGTTAGTCGGTTGAAAATCTTGATCTTTATCTGAGTGGTCTTCAACTGATGTTCTGACTGAACCGTTGAACTCTCAGCTGATTTTGAACTTCATGTTGTTGATCTTCTTGGTTGAGTTCTACAACTGAGGTTCTGAAACTGAACACTCAGTTGTCTTCCTTGTATTTAGTCAGTTGGGTTTGAACCTTCAGATGACTTCCTTTTCATCTGATGTTCTCTTCCTCTCTACTGCTTCTCATCTGATGAACCCTCAGTTGGTTTCCTTCACAACTGATGTTCTGAAGACTTCCCCCTCTTTGCATCTGATCATATGAGCTCTCAGTTGTATTTCTTGACAACTGATGTTCTGTCTGAGTGATGCCTTGTTGCCATCTTCAGCTGGAGACCTGTAAAGATAAAATCTTAACTTTGCTCAAACAGCGAGCCTAATTTCTAACATTAGGTTCTGGCAACATCTACTCGGTTGGGGTCAGTCGGTTTTGGAATTCATCAAAACTCTTACTGATAAATTTTCCAACACTAACTAAAGTCTTCCTATGACAACTTTATTCAACCTTCGCCGCTTCCATCGCTTCAACCTGCACATTTAGAAAATATATGCAGGGCTAAGTACAAAAGTACTTAGTGGGCACGATGCCGAAAAACATATTCATAAGTATAAATAATCAGGCATCTCATAATCGTAGCACATCGGGGGTTTTGTTGAAAAAGACCCGTGTCTACTAAATATTTTCTGACTCATTTGTATAAAGTAGCTTGTACAAGCATTTTTCTGGTATGTTACGTTCAAATCTTGACCAATTCTCATTCACCGTGGCTGGTACCCCTCAACAGGGTATCACATACACCACAGGTTACAAAGTGCACTAACTCTGGAAAGCACTTAGCAGCTAACTCAGAGCCGATCGTTAACTAATAAATCTGGAAAACCCGAAGGTTAACTCAGATAGGTACAAGAGAACTCACATAAAATATTTAAACAGTTCATGCCATGACTATCACTTGAAAACACAGATATCAAAGCGATAAAGAAAGGTTTTAGAGCATTGCTCGTTTTATTTCATATATAAAAGCCCACCTTGTAATACAGAACTAACAAGCACTAGCTTCCGATCTTCTGATCTTCCGTCCTTTCTTTACTGCTGGCTTCCTCCTTTATCGTAAAAATAATAATACTTAAAATCGGGTCGTAAAGGATAATCGATCATAGAAATTCGAATTAGGTTTTAGTCGTTTCATTCTTTAGGCATTTGCACGCTTACTAGATTCATTTTACTTAAACGGGAACGAGACTCGTACAAATCCCGTTTAGAACTCGAAAGGTCTCATACTCGACTCTTAGGTCAGTACAGAAAGTAGTCGGTAGCTCGATACGACTTAAAAGATCATAAGGAACTAAGTTGGAAAGAATCGATTTAGGAAAATTACTTTTTAGTTCATTATACGACTTATGCAATTTCTCGCTTAACTAAACTTCTTTACTTGAACGGATAAGAGATAAGATCTCGTCTCATTTAGCACTCAAGGCTCCTTTCTTGACTCTAGGGTCAGTAGGAAGATAGTCGTTAGTTATTACGGCTTAAACGATCGAAAGAAAACTAAGTTGCGAACGAAACAACTTAGAAGAATGAAAACTGAAATTTCACTGCACATTACAGAAACTCTGGGGACTGCCCAGAACAGGGGATCTGGAAACAGGGGATGAGCCCTATACCGTTTGAAAGTTTGGGATGTCTAGTTTACGCTCCAATTTACGGATCACAAATCCGATAAACGAGCTAGAAGTTATTACAGTTTCCGTCAAGGGTCGCAAAACTGCCGCGCTAACCCCTAGTTGCTCGATAGAATCGACGTATAGCTTCTTAGGTTCGTTCTAAGTTCTCGTATTCGATTTCTTATGAAACTTGATCCTCAAGGCAGTCAACACGTACCCCCGTATGTGATGAACTCATTCTCAAAACTCGTCCAATAGCACGACGTTCTAAACGTCGGCTTTCAACTAACATGTACTAAACCAACAAGTTATCAATTTCCCGTTCTAGTTCTCGACTATCACTATAGCTCATATTATATTAGCTCGAAAGTTCATGACATTAACTACAAAGTTATTCCCAAGTCCATCATAAACAATATTATCAAGTTAGAATTCTCATTTGACTTCTCGGTTATTAATTACGACCAATTGTTCATCTCTTACACAATTTTCAAAGTTGCCGGATTTCGTTCAAATTTTACGTCATTAAACAACATCTAACTAGAATCACTTTCATGCATATAATCACTTCACATCAACACTATATTTCAACTTACGACGAGTTCTTCGTCTCTTACATCCCACAAAATAATTTTAGAAAATTCTCAAATAAATTCCTATCAACAATTAATACCAATTACAACCTTATTCCATTAACCAAACATCATCTAAATCAAACACATGAAAACCCCTAATTTCTACTTATTTTCGGTTTTAACTCATGGATTAAGAGAGTGATTTTCTTCATTAATCAACACCATCTAACTCTTAATCATCCTATTATAACATCAATTAATCAATTCAAGTCCAATTACACATTAGCAATCAAAAACCCCCAATTTCAAACCCTAAACCCTAAATCGGTTTCATCAAACAAAGGGCTTTCGATTTCTCTTGGTTCTAATCACTAATTAAACACTTCCTAAGCATGATTTTATCATCAATTGAAGAATTCCAAAAATCCTACAAAAGCCCTAAAATTTCGGTATTCTCATAGCAATTAGGGTTCTTGATTTCATCAAATTTTAATCCCTAATTAACACATCTAACACATCTAATTTAACTAATCCAAGATTAACCATCTAGTTCCAACATTCCTCAATTTCGATCCAAAGAAGAAATTAAAAAGAAAAGGATTTTGGATGGATAGAAACATAGAGGAGAGGATTACCTTGACAAATAATGAAGACTTAGGTTTTGATGGATGGATGAAGACTTGTGTGATTTCTTGCTCAAGAACTTGAAGATCCAACAATGGAGAAAAATGAAATGAAGATGGGAGAGAGGAAGAGGAGTGCAGCCGTGTGTGTTGAGTGAGGGAGGGAGGAGATGTGAGATTTAATTTGGTTATAAGACTTTAGGTTAAAATAGGTGTATAGGTTTGAATAGTGTTAGTAATAGTAGTAGGTGAAAAGTAAAAACTATATAAAAAGAAATATTTTGCTAAAGTGAGAGAGAGAGATCGGTTATGAGAGGGAGGGGAGGGAAAAAATACGCGCTTTTCCGACGCGATACAACGTTACGGAAATCAGACGACGAAAAACGTAGCTCGGCACAAAATCGTCACGATCCGATACGTCCAAAAATTCTAGCGTACTAAACTTAATCGGAAAAATAATATTTATAAAATTTATTTTGACAAAAACTCGGGACGACACAGTCCGAGTTTCGTCCGGAAAATCATAAAAACGAACTTTCTCGGGCGAGTTCGTATCGCGATTTCGTGAATGTAAAAATCAGACGGTTTTCCGTTCTGAGTTCACGAACTAAAAACTTTTCGTACGCGCTAACCCTAAATACAGTAGTCGTCTAGCTGACTTCCGTAATTTATTTTCAGAAACGGATTCGACCGTTAGTCTTAGAATTCAAAATCGTAAACCTAGGCATGCAAAGCCATTTATTTTATTAACTTTAAAAATTTTAAGATCGTAAGGAATTTTCGGGGCATTACACCATCGGCCGCTGGATGTGCAGTCACACACCAAGATTATTTATTATGTATGTGGTTGAATAAAGAAAGAAGGGATATGACTGCAATTTTCAAAGCTAGTAGAAATCTTATAACTGCAACATTATATTACTTTTCAAATTAATATAACTCGATCATTTTTAAACGAAATTTGTGGTTGACAGAAAAGCCGCACATGTGCCCAACATGAAGGCATAACCTTTAGAATTAAAAACATACTAGCGGTCTCTCCCGTGCTCAGCGATCGTTGGGCTTCTTCTGGTTGGGCTCTAACAGATGCTGGGGTACATTGGGCGCTCGTGGGAGTGCAACGAGCAATGGAATAATGAATTTCGAATTCAATAAAATTCATAAAAATTCATCCGAAATCCACCCCAAATTCCACAAATTCCATCCCTAAAATCCTACAAAATCCATTTAAAATCCTATAGATTCCACACACTTTTCAAATTCATAGACTTTTTAAAGTCCATTAAAATCCATCAGAATTTCACATCCAATACACCTCCTAAATTAATATAAATTGGTTGAGTGAAAGATTGAATTAATTATTAAAGTAAACTAGTGTGTAGCCCGTCGAAAATCGACGAGAAGTTATTATTTATTAAAATTGATAAAATTTAATACTATGTGATAGTATAAGAAATGTATTGCTTGTTTAGTCAAAAAAAAAAAAAAAAGGTATTGTTTGTTAATTATTTTTTATTTATTTCAATAATTAAAAATTCAAATCTAATTCACACCTATTATTCTTATAGATAATTTTCAAACCATTCATTCCTGTCAAAACTGTTGTGAGATAAAAAAAACTATTTACTTATCAAAGAGATTGTCTTGTGTTGATTTTGTATAAGAATTGAGGTGATTCTTTTTTATAACAGATATTTATTGGTCTCCCTAAATTATAAAAAAAAATAAAAAAATTGATTGTATTATTCGTTCTCATCTTTAACCATATATTAATATTTGTTGATTACAATTATAAATTATGCAAAATTAGAAACCCGACGATTCTAGATTTTAGAAAAAAAAATAAAAAGATGCATTAATGAAAAAAAAAATCGAGTTGAGGTACCCGTTGGTTGGGAATTAACCCGTCTACAACCACATTTTCGGATCGGAATCGGCCCATTAAACACGGTTTTGATTTATAAGTGCGTAATTTATGAAAACCGTTTAGAATTTATATAGACACAAAATTTAATTAAAAAGAATTGATTGTATTATTATTCTTTCTCGTCTTTTACCGTATATTAATATTTGTTGATTACAATTATAGATAATGCAAAATTGGAAACTCGATGATTCTAGATTTTAGAAAAAAAAAACATGAAAAGATGTATAAATGAAAAAAAATCCCGAGTTGAGGTATCCGTCGGTTGGGAATTGACCCGTCTACAACCACGTTTTTGGGTCGTAATCGGCCCCCTAAACACGGTTTTGATTTATAAGTGCGTAATTTATGAAAATTGTTTAGAATTTATATAGACCTAAAATTTAACAAAAAAAAATCGTCAGTTGGGAATTGACCCGTCTACAACTACATTTCCAGGTCGGAATCGGCCCGCTAACCACGGTTTTGATTTATAAGTCCGTAATTATGAAAACTGTTTATAATTTATATAGATCCAAAATTTAACAAAAAAAAGTGATTGTAATATTCGTTCTCGTCCTTAACTGTATCGTAATATTTGCTAATTATATTTATGAATTATGCAAAGTTGCAAACTCAACTACAAATAACGTGAAAATTAATGCATTGATGACAATTATAGATTTTTAAAAAATACATAAAAAAATGCATAAATTGAAAATTCTAAAATAAATAAGATAAAGAATGGAGATATGTCATGTGGTATCTCGAGTTGAGATACTCGTCGTTTGGGAGTTAACCCGTGTACCTAATTAATTGACCAAATTAATTAATTTTTTATCAGATTCAGAATGGAAATATGTCACATGGTATTCCGAGTTGAGGTACCCGCCGATTGGAATTGGTCCGTCTACCTAATAAAATTGACAGAATTAAAATTAATTATTTTTTTATTAAATAAAATGAAAAATTATTAGACTATTTCAAATTTTAATTTATCCGATCAATAAATTAGCCAAATTATTTTGAAATCATTAATTCAACCATCTAATAAATTGGTTCCCTAAAAAAATAATTATGTAATCGGCCAACTAAAAATTGGCCAAATTAAATTAAAGTAATTAAACTATAATAGTTATTTATTCAACCGACTAATAAATAAATTGGCCAAATAAAATTGGTGGAGCAAAAGATGAGAAAAGACACATTGATTCTAGGTATTTATAGGATTTTCAATAGGTGAAGTTTCATTGGAAAAGCAATGTGGGACACAAGATTTTAGTAGATATTTAAAATTTATTATTTTAGATTTAAAATTCAAAATTTTAAGAATTTAGATAAATAGGAATAGAGGATTAAGAAGGATGTCACGTAGGATTTTTTTAAAGTAAAAATCTTTTTCCTTTTAGTAATATAATGATTGTGTGAGCCATATTTTCAAAAATAAAATATGTATTTTTTCGTGGACAGACAAAAAGAAAATCGATATCTTTTTGGTGGACTGATTGAGTAGTATTTTTGTTGCATAAGTTTGTCCGGTTAGATTTAGTTAGAGTGGGTTGAAATGAATTGCAAGATTCCTACTTTGAAACTTTATATCCAAATAAGGTAGGATTGAAGTCAAATAAGTTTGATTACGCGTTAATTATTGTGGAGGAGTAAGTCGTATCCCACATTTGGGGGACTAATAATTGAGTAATAGATCAGCTCTTGACTTTGAAAAATTAATAATAAAGAAATTCCTTGGGAAACAAATAAAAATTAGTAGCAATGTTTTTTTTTGTAAACAATTTACTAATATTCACAGATTTTGTATACGTAAGAAACAAACGAAACTCTGAATATTTCCACAATATGATTCGATAAATAAGAATCCAAACGAAATGGAAAGGTGAGGGGAAACCAAAACCCCCCGCGCAGTACAAAATTCACCTCTCTCCCTCTCTCTTCCCTCTCTCTATCTCTCTCTCTCTCTCTCTGCGTCATTTCTCGGACATCAAAGCAAAAACCCCCATTGCTCACAATCATTGTGTTCATTCCACTTTCAAATTAAAGTGTGATTCCTGAATATCCTTAACACACAGGCACGGACACACACACACACACACATATAGAGAGAGAGAGCCAGGGAGAGAGAGAGAGAGGGTGAAAGAGTAGAAAGTGTTGTTGGGGATTTGAATTTGAATTGAATTGAGGATGACGGAGGTGATCCTCCATGTATACGACGTGACGAATAGCGGCAACGACAAAACGAACAACACTATTTTGCATATCAACAGGATCTTTAAAGATGGGATTGGTCTCGGCGGCATCTTCCATAGCGCTGTTCAGGTTCCTCAATCCCTCCCTAATCTGCTATTTACGCTACTTCGTTGTTTGCATTTCATTGTTACTTCTTCTTTATCAAAGCTCACTCTAAGTTCCTTTTCAATTTAGTTTTTCATTGATTAGTTGGTGGAGTAGATCTAGGGTTTTATGTAGTTGTTTGGATGCAAGTATTTGGTTGCCATTTCGGTTTTAGTGTGCTGGAAATCCGTTGGCATGGCCCTTTCAGATTCATTTGTTGGACAAAGAGTGGTGTGCCTCTTCTTTTGTTGGTTGTGGGCGGCGGTGGTAGTTGGTCAATGATAACAAGGAATTTAATTTTAATTCTTGCTCCAGATTTGGTTTTTCAGAATTAGGTTGACCTTTATTTCACTTGACTGACAACAAAATTGAGGGTGGGTTAGCAATTGGCATGATATATACAGCAATATGATTGAAGTTCAGATTGTTATTATTGAATGCAACATATCCTACCTCCCGATGAGAATGTGACTCCATGCTTTTCCTCACCGAAATATAATTTGTTTGTTCAAAACATTCTTATTAGTATAAAGACTCGTGTTTACCTATTCTATGTTTTGTTTCCTAAAGATGGTGAAGTATATATAATTTGATCTTCTCTTGTAACTAGACGACATTGTTTTCTTTGCTCGACACTCTCAATTTCCTTGTGCCATGCTAGCACTCACTCAAAGTCTCAATCATAGCCTTCTATTATCAAAACACTATATATCATTAGTATTTCAGATGTGAAATACTGCTTGTCACTGGAACCAGTTAGTTATACACCCATGAAATATTGTATACTTTCAAAGCCTGTACTCACCAAGTGCCTTTTATAATGGTTTATCATTTTATATACTTAGCTATGGTTTTCCCCATTCATACATATAGGTTTGAAGCATTTCATGTTCCCTTAGTTAATATCTTGTTTGCTCAACAGGTTTTTGGAGACGATGAATGGTCCTTTGGGTTCTGTGAACATGGTACTGGAGTGTTTAGTTGTCCTGTTACAAAGAATCCAATGTATACATACCGTGAAAGTATTAAACTTGGGAAAACGGACTTCTCTATCTACAAGGTCAATCAGATCCTAAGGGAACTCAGTAGAGAGTGGCCTGGACAGTCATATGATTTGCTATCAAAGAATTGCAATCACTTCTGTGATGAACTCTGTGAACGACTTGGGGTGCCAAAGCTTCCTGGTAATTAAGCACTTTCTCTTGGAAATCAATATTAGTATGGATTGCACTGGTCATTCTGGAATTATTCGTAAGATATTGAAATATTCTCTGCAAATGTTAATAATTATTGCTCTTTGGTTTTCTTGATTATCTATGATAAGTTTACTGGCAAGTAATGGAAGTTGGCTTTTGGTTGGGTTTACAGAATGTGGTTCTCTGTCGCATATTTTACTCTGTGCCAATTTAATATTTGTCATTTGCTGTTTCATTAAACTAGTTCACTTTTCGTGTTAAAGATAGTGAAGATAATGTGAAATCATTTTAACTTTGTCGAGCTGTAGATGATTATGTTTGATTGTTTGAAGATAATGTGAAATCATAGTGATGTAGTGTCTGTTTTATATGCTTGTATTGAAATTTGAGGCTTGACTAAATTTAGTTGAAAATCACACCCAATATCATGTTAGTGTTATTTGCTTATCTGTCTTTCGGCTAATTCCAAATGGGAAAACTTTTTTTACGTAATTAGAAAGTTTATTACTATAAACTTCACCAAGTGAAAAGGATTCATTCCTAACAACCTTTAAATTCTTCTTATGGGCTGCCAGCCACCCAACTACGTTAGTGGAATGATGATAATAATTTGTATATACTTGTTATTCTGCTCTGTGTTTCATTTTGCTACCACTTGTGACAACCATGTGATGATCTGCATTCATTGGTTCTCTAACAGGATGGGTTAACAGGTTTGCTCATGCCGGAGACGCTGCTGTCGAGATAGCTGGAAACACAGCCTATCGAGTAAGATTCGAACGTTTGCTTACTGCATACTCCTCTAGTTTAAAAGGCTACACACAATCATGAAACCAAATGGAGTAAAACAGATTCGGATTTATCCATTTGAATATTCGTATGCTCGGCTTCCTGCCCAATAGCTAGATATTCAGACGCCAGTCTGCTCCTTTTCTCTCATTTGTTCAATTAAGCATCAATTGCGAACTAACATACGACGGATATATGTATATGGTCTTTCCTTACTTATAGAAGTGGGTTTAACTCTTTCCTTCCTAATAGCTAATACCTTTGTGCCCCCCCCCCCCCCCCCCCCCCCCAACTCCCTTTGCATTGGTGTTGTGGCAGTTGAAGCAAGCGAAAACCGAGATTGTAAGTGCTAGCAAAGTAGCATATCGGTTTCTAGCTGGAGTTGCATCGAGCAATTCTGTTGTTGCTCCTGAGACTCCTGGAAACTCTAGTAGAGGAAGTCCTAGATTCCAAGGTAGCTGGTTCAAGAATCTTATCTCAGCTGGTTCTAAACCGTCTACTAGTTCAGCAATGGAAAATCGGGATGAAATGGTGGTAAAGCAAGCTGGGGAATCACCCTTGAAGTTGAACGCTCAGCACGATATCTGATATTGCAGCAGGGTAAGAGCAGCCCCAACCTTTGTCAACTGGTTTCTTACATGATCCTTGTGGCTTGTTGTATAATATTTCATTTCATTCAATTATTGTGAATTTGTCAGTTTCTGCAGATTTAACATCTTAAAAATATATTACTATCTTCGTTATGGCTCATTTAGCATGACGCTATGTTAGAAAATGTAAAAAATTGCACTTTATTTCTAGAATCATTGGCTGTCAAAATCGCGTAGATCAATCAGTAGTTACACTTTCTTTGTTAGTTGTTTGTAATGTTTCCGATTTTTCGTTGAAGTTGTTTTTCATTGCAACAAACTGCGGCTTGGAAAAGGTCGCTACTCCTAACTAAAGTTTCATTTCATCTGGCTACTGTGATCACTTTTTTTATTCTTTTGAGAAATTGTGGTATTATAATTCTGTGATCACATTGTTTTTTTGGTAAAGGATGATGACAGAATTAGTAATCTGAAATTCTATTCTTTTCCTAAGTCTATAATTAGACTTGTCTTTTACACATGTATAGGGTGTGAATTTGCGGGAATCATATTTTATATGAGAAATAAGAACTAATCATAACCATTCATTTGCAAAGAGTGTGACGAGGATTAAATCTAAAGACTTAACATGAATTTAAAAAAAAAATAAGGGAGAAGGGCTGTTTTGGAGAAAAAGATCAACAACCAATTTTTCACCCTTGTCTCACGTTTGTTCTTTCTTTCTCACTCCCTATTCTCTTTCTTTCTTCCACTGCTGCCATCAACCATCAATGTCGATGTTGTCACCTCCACCATGACCGCTGCATTCTTATTCTTCTTCCCCTCGATCTCTCTATTTTATTTTTCATTTTCAGATTTCACTTCATGTGCCATTTCCCTCCCCTCCCCCTCCCCACACCACCACCCACCGTCAGTAGCCACCCCCACATCACGATTACTGGAGCATATTGAATTCTTTGGAACAATCTTGCTGGATTAGAAGTACGTAGGAAATTTAGCGTATATAATGAAGAGATAATCGGTCATACAGTATTTATGGCTTGATTTAATTTAGGATGAATTTTTGCCGATATGGAAATCCTAGTCAGCGAGGGTGATGGAGACGGAGACACTGGCAATGGCCAGGCGGCGGATTTCGCGGGTGGTGGGGAGGTGGCTGTGGGAAGAAATGGAGTGTGGGATGAAATTTACTAAATTCCTTGAGCATGTTATTGGTATATATGCATTACATTCTTAACATTGATACATTACGTTAATAATGTTTGTGCATTATATTCTGATATATTGTTGCATAAAAAATAAACATTGTGATGCACAAATACTATATACATAATGCATTAATTATTATAATAAATCTTGTCCTATTATGTGTATTTACATTTTCATATTGATGCATCACGTAAATCGTGTTAATGCATCATAAATTTGTGCTAAGAATATCAAATAATAAGTGTGAATATGATATACGTAATGCATAATTAATTGTAATATCATATATGAATGCAAATACGAATATGAATACGAATACGAATATAAATACGAAATATTGTTTGTTATAAACCATAAATGAAGTGTACAAACATTATTTGAATTTATTAAATCATAATTAGGATTTAATTATAAATCCAAAGTGGTGTTTTATAGTATTTATTTTGTTAATTATATTACGGCATGAAAACTAACAAATATAAAAAAAATTGGTCAATTTTCGGTCCAGAATAATAAAAAAAATTGGTGCCTTAGAAATGTGATATTGATGCATCACTAATAAACAAGAGGTTCGTTAAGCTGGAATAAAAGGTTCAAAGAAGAGCGGAATCGAAGAATCGGGACGAAGAAGTAAAAAACCGGACGCAAAGGAGCAAAAATACAAAACCGGCGCCCCAAGATGGAAATCAGCGGTTTGACGACCGAACCGGCGGTTCACCCTTGAACCGCCGGGTAGGTCGCCGATTTTTACTGGATGAAAAGGCAAGTTTTAATCCGAACCGGCGGTCCACTCGGCGCCTGAGGCTCGGACCGCCGATTCGGGCGGTTGGACTGCCGGTTTGGAGCCTTGGACAGCCGATTTGGCAGTTTATGCATTAGAATTTCCGATTTTGCCTTTTTTATGTTTTTAACATGCTTTAGCACTTCTTGTACCCTATATAAAGGGGGAAGCAACCTAAAAAATGGGAGAACTCATACCATAGCTTAATTTCTTCTTCCCAAAGTTTCCTTTTACGGTTTAATTTAACTTTTAATCATTGTATTACAATTGAAGGTTGGATTTGAAGAGTTATTTGAAGATTTCTCCATTTGGATTCTTAGTATCTCTAATTATGCATTTGGGGATTAAGATGATTCAATGGTGGATTTGATCTTAGCTTTCTAATTCTAATTGCCTTCATCTATTTGATTGTGGATTTGGATCTTGTTTTCAGGTGAGAATTATTGATCATCTTTCTTGCATGCCAAGCGTTTGTGGAATTTCTTAATAGGATTTTGCATTCATGGAAATCAAATTGTCACAACATGCATGGTTTTGAGACTTAGTAAGTGATGAATGCATGCATGGGAGCTTGAATTCTTTATGCCTTTGGAAGTCGAATTGTCGTCTTGAGTCTTAGCCGAGAGAGTCGGTGATTTGATCTACTTTTGCTATCTTTCGAGAGAGGGTGGTGATTAGTTTCGTGAATGCTTCTCATCTAGATGATTAAACACGGTTATGTGAATTAGAAAGTCAATGTCATGCCATCTAGAATCAAATCAAGTCCATAGAACCAACACTTTTCTCATTTTGAATCTTTGATCAATCATTACTTGCTTAATTACTTGTGATTATTTTATTTGCTTTGATTTTCTACTTGAGTGTTTAAATCAATCCAAAATCATGATGAACCTAGAGTTTGAATAGCAGGAAAGTGCATGAATTTCATTTCTCACAAAAGTTCGGTCAAATGGTCCTTGAGGATACGATACTCGTTTGCTATTTGCTACAATTACCCGTTTAAAGTGCGAATATAATTGCTAAGTAATTTAGTGATCAATCACTTTCTACAGATTAATACATTAATTACACTATTTTATGAATCTCACTTTCGCGAATAGAATAAATCAGCAAAAATTACTATATTAACCTTTCCTAAACAAAAAAGGCGAGGTTGACCATAAAAGCGAGTTTAACCGGTTGCTTATGGTATTTAATCATATCCATAAATCTATACTAATATAAAAATAGCCTTATTTTACAAATTTTAGTTTGCCTAAAATATTCTTATTATAAATTTAATTTAAGGGGCAATAAGGTAATATAATAATAGGAATCAAACTTACCTTATAATTTAATATACAAGTTTATCACATTATTAAAATCAAACTTACCTTATAAATTAATACATAGTTTCATATGCTAATGGGAGGATGATTTTAAAACCATTTTTTTTTTTCGTTCTTTAGTAATTCACTATGTCTAAATATTCGAAGTTGGTCAATGAGTTTGAGAAAAGGATTTATATTTTACCAAATTTATTTGATTTTATTTGTTAAATTAAACTTTCTTTATTTAATAATTAATAATATATGCTTTTACATACATGATTGGTTGAGATATTTCCTTTTGTTACTAATTTGTTTTCACTAATTAATTAATTATATAATTCTATTATATTATGAAATAATTAGTTCCTAATAATAATTTTCAGCAATTGTAATAAATCTCAATTTTCAATAAAAGGGTACAATCAAGTCCAATTATGTTAGATACCATAAACTTCAAATTTAACCCATTTATTAATGAACTTATTTAAATTTAATCGCATAGATGAGACTTCTAAAAATATATTTATATTGAAATAGTAATTTACTCAAATGTATCTTCTATTTTTCATGTTAAACACGCTCACATTGAATGATATCAACATGAAAATTTGTTTAGATAACTCGTGCACAATAATAAAACCCAAACAATCTATTTGATACAATTTGAGGTATTTGAACCAAAATTTAAATTTTGTAACTACGAGTAGTAAATTATATTTTGTCATCAATTGTCTTTGGCCACAGTGTGTCCGAATATCATTACCCAAATACTATCAAGTAATCAAGCAAAATCCATCATTTCGAAAAATAATCTTTTAAAGTAAAAATTATAAATTTTCTTAAAACACATAGATTGGTTATTTTTGTTAAGAAGTATTTTTTCATCGTTTTTATGAATTTTAATAAACTGTATATTTTGGGTTGTAGTAGATTTGGTAGTGGTGATTTTTAACGATAGTAGTTAGAACACAATTTGATCTAAGTATAAATAATATATTATAGAGGTGACCTGCACACAAATTAATTCAAGGTGGCAAAGTTGAGACACCACATGACTCTCCTTAACGAGGTGGTAAATTAATCTTGTGTGCTGTCACAAAAAAGAATTGAAGATTTTTCTTGATAAAAATTTCCTGTATTATCGAAGAAAAATCTTTGGCACATGATAAAGAGCTTTCTCACTGCCGAGTAAGTTCGTTTTTGTGATAAAGTTTAAATTTTCTCACTCCATTCCCCATTAGTAAATTTTCGGGAAGGATCTTGATTTCTAAATCAATGAAGATTCTGCTGCTACTTCTTTGTTTAGAGTTACATAATAATTGCATTCAATAAGTTTTGTTATTTGCTACCATTTTCTTTTTTGGTTAACACACATTTGATGCAACAATAAGGAGACAAACAAAGGAAAGATTATCAAATTTCTTCAAGAAATCAAATTCTAAAAGTAAGAAATCAATTCTTCATACATATTCATTATCATGCTTTTTTTTCAGTCTTCTTAATTATTTCATACTCTCTACAGCTATTCACTATCACACATCGAATAAAATATTTTTTAAATGGCAAAAATTTAATTAAAAAGATAATAAAAATCATAAGTGGTAATATAAAAATGAATTGACTCATAAATATTTATTTAGTATAGTCATTATTTTTAACGTACTAGTGCATGTTAATTATACTAATCTTATAAAATGAAAGGATTGGATTGATTCCTAATTCTCATATAAATTGAAGTTCCAATTTGATCCTAAACCTACAATCATATATGGTTCTCTTGGGTGTCAAAATTTTGTGAACGCTAATTTTGATTAATTAAGACCATAATATTTATTATTATTTAAATGTTAATTTACACGATACACTAAATTGGCTGTCTAAATAAACAAATGAAACTAAACATACATTCAGCTTAAGTTGATTACACACAATCGTAGTGATAAACCTGGTAAATCTCCAAGAAATTCTGATAATTCGCCATTGTCGGAGGCTGAGGAGGATTGTGATGAGGAAATGGAAATGGAACATCCTCCAATTAATGTGGTGAATGCAGCTCCTGTTTCAGCAAATTCAGAGAGAATTGCTGCAAATCTGGAGAAATGTAAGAATGTTGCAGATCTTGTGATGCAGCAAATTCTGATATGAGGGGTTCGTAATGCATAGCTGCTAGGGGGTGCATGCGGGTAAATCTCATGATGATCGACTTGGTGCTACTACTTGCTCTCAGAAAGAGTCAAGAGTGGAAAGTAATTTGGCTAAGCCAAATGTTGTGGATTTGTAAGTGATGTCCTCTCCGGTGCCTGTGCCGGTGTCTAAAAAGCCAAGAAATAGGAAGCAACCGGCTCCTTCAAAAGTTTATAAAACGAGAAGTAAAAGAGGTGTAAGCAACGACCACTATGATCACATGTGGGAAGATTCATATGAATATATGATTAAAAGCAATCATCGAGATTACATTTTTATTTACTCTTTGATCGATTCTTGATTCAGACAGTGGAATCATTTGGTTTTTATCTTTAGAGCCATTGTATAGGATTTTCTGAACTAGCCATCGTCTTGTGGCACCGATGACTAGTTTTATTTTTCTTTTCTTTTTCTTTTATTTTTGCTTTTCCCCTCCCCTTTAGTTTGTTAGCTCTGTTTTTCTTTTCTTTTTTCCTTTTCTGTTACTTTCTTTTGCTTTTTATTAATAATAACCCTCAATTAAGGATGATATATTTCCAGAAAAATAAATAAATATATAATCTGTAGTATGTATGTAGTATAATATAATCTTTTCTTTAGTGATTTGTTGGATGTTCTTTACCAGAAAGACCATTACAGATTTGGTTTAAGTTTGTCATTTTCTTGAGATGATAAATTTCTTTAAATTAAATTGTGTCTATTTCGAAATTATTAAGGCACTTATGTATTGTAAAGTAAGGTAGGGTTACATATGGAAAAGTAAAAGTTAATATTGAAGAAAATAAACACTACCAAATACCAAAACTTGATATATAAAGGTTAATATTGAAGTTAATATAGACTACCAAACATTCATCCTATACTAATTTATCACACATCAATATTATTTGTATTGATATTATTTGTATTGGCTAATATTACGTGGCCTACCAAACAATCACTAATACTACTATTTTAACTTGTATTCTCCACTGTCTCCCTTCTTTACTTTCTTTACTTTAATTTAATTTAGGATGGGTTGTGGTTGGTGAGGTGCGGTCGAAATCACCGTACTTATAACAAATTTCAAGGTAAGTAGACTTCGATATTCTTTTTAAAATTGTAAAAAGGAAGTATATGCATATTAATGATATTGGTCATAAGAACATAAAATATTTCTATCAAGCAGTGTTAGCAGACAGAAAATGATGAAAAGAATTTGTTATTCAAAAATATGTAGTTTCTTCCTCATGGAGACAGTGCACCAGGGTGGGGGTAGCATCATTTTATTTTTTATTTTGCTTTTTCAAAATGGAGAGAAATAATTTCATTGGAGTAAAGGCAGGAAGAAAGGGCAGCAGACGAGACGAGACGACTCGATTTTCAAGCTCTTTCACAGCAATATAAACCCTTCATTCTATGGAGAAATAAGAAGCTACAGAATAAAAGCAAGACAATATAACTACCGCACAAACTTTACGAACACCAACACTTCAAAATTTTCATAATCCTGAGCAAGCTAAAAGCAACCTTTACTAAGTAAGAAAATCAATAATTAAGGTTTGGACAACCAGAAACAAAATAAAGATTGAATGTCAAATTATGAAGCTGTCAATAAAACAAGCTTCACGTTGAGTATATATAAATGAGAACAATTCCGGCGACGCACCATAACACTGACCAGATAACTCAAGATTTTCGCGTCTACCCTTCCAAAATATTTTAGATATGGTTGAAGACGAGACCGAGACCATCTACCTGCTCATCATCAGCTATGCTAAGGGATGTAACAGCCTGAGGAGCCAGATATCCAGCAGGACACCAGAACTCTTCGCCAAAATATCGAGGAAAGAAGCTGCTCCCGAGATGATAATCAGACGAAGCCAGAAAATGAGAATTCCCCTCAAGATTCCACATGCGCTCATATTGATGAGCATCAGAACCACCAGCCACATTTTCATTCGAATAGCCTGACAGATCATGACAATGAACAAGCGGAAGTCTTTCGCCCATATGAATGCTGATATTGTTGGTATTGTTCCAGAACGTCAGCTCTTCATGCCTCTTCAGCAATACCTTACTCGAATCGTCAGAGTCTTCACCGAGTAGAACCTGCAGTGCAACTGCCTCAGCTATAGCAGCGCTTTCTTCATCTAGCCTGTCCTGTTCTTCTTTCTTTTTCAGCTTCTTTTTCTCCAATTCGGAGCGAATGGCTGCAGAAGTTGCCAAAGCTTTCTCCAAGCGCCTTTTTTTCTTTTCAGCCTGTTTGATGCGGTCTAGATCATCCTTCACCTGTTTCTTCTTGCCTTTCTTAACACCAGATGCTGCTTTAGCACATTCCATTATATCCTGTTTCAGTAGCTTGTGATGCTACACTCTCCTATGATCTTTACTCGATTCTCTTTCCGGATGACCTTTCAGTTTTCCCAAGTAAACATTTCTATAGATTGTCGCATTGCCTATGTGTTTCCTTTAATATTGTTCAACTTTTAACTAAGTACAGAAACTTCGGAAATTAAAATTGTTAAAGATTTCTATCTACACCCCCTCAGGTCTGAATGAACTCCTCATTCTACAAAAACTAAATCCCCAGACAGGAATATCCGGCGACAAAAGAAACATAAACTGGTAATAACTTGTGTGTCTGGCCCACATCGTTCCTTCCAATTTCTCACAAGCCTTACCACTCATTTATCACGCACTAGATTAACAATGGACAATCTGACTGTAAGACAAGTATTTGTTCAGATTAGTAACACTCACATGCCTGCCCTCCTGCAACAATATACACAACTCAGTATACATCTCCCAACAAGAGAGCATAATTCGACATAAAGTCCAACCGACAAGTCAGCCAGACAATGATACAAGAACCACTGAACATAAGCACCAATCAAACAAAAGAGAGTTCAGATAACTCTAACCACAATGCAGATATAACTACATATTGGCACAATATAACACGGCCACCATCAAAATTCCCACCCATATATTTCCAAGAATCCAATCATTAACCATTCAAAAGCAGCATTTTTTTTGTAGTGATGAAGATCAGAATCGCTGCAAGCAAAATTTACACACACTAGAAAAAAAATAGTACTTCAATAACATTCCATACAAAAACTGAAGAGACTTGTATTCTCACTAAAGACTAACAACCCTACGTATTTCATTTGCTCAAAGTTTCCATTAAAAGAATCTATCAATACTATATGCTAGTTGAAGTTCACTAATCACCATCAAAACATCGAGGCATAAATATTTATCACCAGCCGAGAAACATTAATGCCTCGACAAATTGACAAAACTAAGGCAAAGATCCAAAGTGCCGGACTCTAGATAGCCGATTTATTCTTAAAAGCCGACAAAACATAAAACCCTCCAGAAATTTAGCAGTGGGCAGATTTAGCCTAGGTGTCAATTACGAAAAAAGTTAATCCATTCACAAGTAATTTGGCATCAGATCACAACCTCGCAAATTATATCACCGATATACCTCCCAAAATATAATCAAATCAAATAAAGAAAAATCGTGAAGTAACAATAATAAGCGAACCTTTCCGAATCAAAGAGAAAATGAAAAGCCTCTTCGCGGAACGATTCAACTACAAATGAAAGAAATTTGAGAGAGAGAGAGAGAGAATGAGAATGGATATGAGTTTGGGAGAGCGTTGGATCTGTATGTAGTGAGTGCGTGTTGTGCGTGAAGGCGCCAAGCGGGGTGAGGTGGGGGGAGAGGGATAAAATACCCGATCACGTGTTATTGCCGGTGGAAGAGAGAGGAGGCGGGGATGAGTAGGGGAGCAAAGGGCAAATTCGAGAATTCGTCAGGTGTAGAGACACGTGTCGGGCGCTAAATGGTTTCTACTATTTTATGGACTTTTCTATTCCCTTTTTCTTGTTGTAAAGTTGTTAAAATTCGTTGGAAATGTAGTGCGGTAAGAGGGCCAGCTATAGTAGTCAATATTACGCAATCACCCTTTGTTTCGAGAGAAGTTCATCATGCAATTGTAGTCTAGACACAATTTTGATCGAAATTTTCTTCCTTCAATTTCCTCCTATCCAAACCAAACACATACTACTTTATTTCTTATCTCGATCCTAAGATTTTAAATTATAAACTAAATTTCAGATGAGATCAGCTTTAGAATTTTGGCCAATATAAATTGGCAACCCTATTTTTTTTTTTTTAAGTCTGATTAGTTCGACCCGATCAAACTTCTTAAAATATTCCAATAAATTTTAATCTGAATTTCCTCTCGAATTCTTCAAATAACACTTGATCTTATGTTATATAATGCACATTTATGTCTCAATATTTTGAGTACGTTAATTTACATCAATTCAACAATTTTGGAACACGATATTATTTTTCAGTAAAGCAAACTACTTGTAATTCAAAATTTTGGTAAGCTTTCCCAAGTCATTAAAGCAGTGCAACTTCAATTTATAAACAGTTACCCCAAATAAAAATAAAAAAAGAAACGGCTTCAACCAAAGAAATTCCTATAAATGGTTTCTCAAAAAATGGGGCAAACATACATCAGAACCAATTAACTTAACTTCACTCACTTAGTAAAAAAATGTGATTTTGTTTTTATGTTCGAAGTAGAATATATTATTCATAACCACGAAGAACATAAATCAGCAAATTTTTAAAATTCATGAAAGCAATTAAAATAACATTCTGTTTCAAAACAAATTCAAATTTAAGGAGTTAGATGGGAAGAGAAACATGTGTGACTTAGATGTTAGTCCAATATGGTTCACGCAAGTAGGAGTGAGCAAAATAATCAATTCTAAATATTCGAACCCGATCAAATTGAAATATGAATTAAGTTTTTTTTTTCAATTTTTTGGATGAAACCGGATTCAACTTTTTTGAAATTTTGAATTTTCAGATCGGTGTTTTAAAAAATTGAATAAATCATAAATCCGAATTATATGTATATTACATCATATTATTTTTTTAAATAAGTTTAGGGGTGAAAAAAGAATGAATATTATGTATATTATCTCGGTTATTTTCCATTCTCGGATTTATTTTGGATTTTAAAATTTTGCTTATTTCGGTTCATTTGACTTTTCTGGAATTTCGAATTTTCGGATATGTCGAAATGTTGCAAAAAAAAAAAAAATTGAATTCAAAAGCTTTTTATGTTTTTTTGTTTTCATTACGTGCTTATGGGCCTGACTCTTTGTCGCGTCATGAGCCCATTCTCTTTGGATAGTAATTGTTGATTTGGGTTAGGTTTACCCTTACAATGTTACAAGAAGTCCACAGAGATATCATTAAACTTTTCAAAAAGAAAAAAAAGCTAGAGCCAACAAATCTCATTTGCAACCGGTCTCACAATGGAAGATCACTGCATGGCACGTGCGCTGTACGCACGGTGCATATGCACGTGCACATGCCCTACTTTATTTTTTTATTTTTTTATAGTCAAATTATATGCACCACAACGTGTACTTATATGTAGTACACTGTATAATGATGCATCGCTAAGTGTATTGAGATGCACCAGTGTTTTTTTTTAATTTCACTTCTTTTTTTTTTCGGCTCCGCCCTCGACTTTGATTTTAATTTATAGATAATCGTAGTGGCAACATTCATGTCCTTTAGCTCGCTCCGAGGCCTTCGACTCCCATCACTCGAATCAAAACAAAAGAAAAAAAAATATAGTGTGGTGCATGTCGGTACACATGGTTTTGCATCTCATTATACATGCTGATGCATCTACATAAACTATGTGGTGCATCTCAAACTAAATAGGGGAAAAAATATGAATAAAATTAAAAATCGGTGCATCTCAATACATTTAGTGGTGCATCTCATTATACAGTGTAGTACATATCAGTACACGTTGTGATGCATTTGATCTAACCGTTAAAAAAAAAACTGAAAGTCAACGAATTGACTGGGTCAACCATATCCAGACCCTGTTTAATTTTTGTATAAGAAGTATTAATATACCTTTCTTCAATAATTTAATGTTCTAATTTTAAATTAAAATACCCTGTTGTAGTGGTTTTAATTTGAGATTTGTTTGCCTCATATATTAACCATACTACCATGAGGCCAATACTACTTTTTTAACTAAATAATTATAACTTCAAAGAACACACCATAGTGGACTTGATGAGACCTCTAGCCTCGAACATTAACTACTCTATTGTCAGACCAACTCACACATACATGCCAACACTACTTTGAAAACTTATTAAATTACAAATAAATCTAAAGATCGTGTTATAGTGGACTCGGAACTAAAATCTTTGGACTTTTGGCCCGGACATTGATAAATATGGATTGTCTCATCTTTATAAGCTTAATTGATGTTGATTTGTATTGAGAAATAATGTTTGTAATGAGTTTTGTGTTTAAGTATTATTATTTATGAAATATGATGCTCGTTCGTACTTTGTTTGATTTTGCAGAAAATTGGAGTTAATCTTATGCAAATTGAGCATGATAGGATAAAAGTACAGTTCGATAGGAGTTCGTAGGCGAAAACGGATCCAAAATCAGAGTTATAACGAAGGAGAACGGGTCAAAACAAAAACGTTGCGCGCTGACCTGGAATGACACGCGGACAGTACGTTAACGAAGGTACTAGGACTCATCCTAACCTTTCTTATGCTAATCTCAACAATGCTTTGCAACCACCACCCGAATTTCTTGTTTCTAATGGAGATATCGTGGAGGAGAAAAAGTCAAAAGTGAAGGACATGTTCCTTCACTACATGCAATCGAGTGATATTCGAGCCAAGGATATGGAGACACGAGCCAAGGATATGGAGACATAGATGGTCATTATGGAGAAGAAAATTGGTCATATTGCTAACACCTTGGCAAGCCAACATCAACAAGGAAAATTTCATAGCAATACGATGATCAATCGAAAGGAGCAATACATGACCATCACTCTTAGGAGTGAGACTTCATATGAAGAGCCGGAGATCCCAATTGAAGAAGCCAATAATGAAAGCTCTAAGGAAACTCAAGTGGTGAAAGACAAGCAAAAAGGATGAGGTAACATAAACCCCACCTCCTTATCGTCCTCCTATGACATTTCCCCAACGCCATAAGAAAGAGAGCATGAAAGAACAATTCTCCAAGTTTCTTGAGATATTTCAGAAGTTCCACATTAACATTCCACTCGTGGAGGCATTGCAACAAATGCCTAATTGTGCAAAATTCTTGAAAGATGTGATTTTGAAGAAGAAGAAGTTGAAGGATTTTAATACGGTTTATTTTAATGAAGAATGTAGTGCAGTCTTACAAACGAAGTTGCCTGCAAAGATGAAAGATTCAGGAAGCTTCCATTTTCCTTGTGCTATTGGTGAATTTCAAATTGAAAAGGTGTTATGTGATTTGGGAGCTAGCATTAATCTTATGTCATTGTCTTTGTTCAACAAATTGGGAATTGAAACTCTCAAGCCCACCAATATTGTGCTTCAAATGGCGGACCGCTCGATTGCTGATCCAAGGGGAATTGTTGAAGATATTTTGGTCAAAGCAGGCGAGTTCACTTTTCTATGTGATTTTGTGGTGTTGGACATAGATAAAGATGACAAGAACCTTTTAATTTTTGGACGCCCATTTTTGGCAACGGGAAGTGCTTTAATTGATGTGGAAATGAGAGCTTACCCTTCAAGTCAATGATGAGATGCACACTTTCTCCGTCTATCAAACTTTGAAGATCCATGAAGATGAAGTGTTTCACCTCATTTTGTGCTTTATTTTGATGTGTATTTATATATCAAGTGATCTTTCTCATCACCATTTTGTCGGATTTTATTGTTAAATTCATTGGTTCTAGTTAATCTCGCTAACATGTTGGTTTTGCAAGAATTGCGCGAGAATAGACGAGAGATGAATGGAAATGAGAAATGATGTGACAATTATTTAAGGAATTAAACTTGTTAGGATTGAATTACGTCTCGATACGAGTTCGTAGGCGAAAATCGTGCACAAATCGGAGTTCGGACGAGAGAGATATGATCGAAACAAGAAGGGCGCGCGAGGAAGAAACTGTTGGACGCTCGTCCGGCACAAGTTAAGGTGCCGGACGCTCGTCCGATATGAGTTAAGGTTCCAGACGCTCGTCCACTTCCAACGCTCGTCCAGCATGAATTGCGAGCAATGACAAAAAGCTCTATTGGACGCTCGTCTGCCCCAGGCGATCGCCCGACGTGAAGCAAATTTGACCACCGTCGACCGCCTGGCTCCGACGCTCGTCCTGGGTGGATTGGTTGCGAAGAGACAGACGTTCGCCCGTGTTGGGCGATCGTCCGGGCTGAGGCGGTGTTAAAAATCTCTATAATACGGATGTGTTCAGACTCTAGTTTTCTCTCTCCTTTTTCACGCATACTTCCGCCTCTATTCACAAACCACGTTACTTTTTCTTTTCCAGTATTTTTCTTCCCAGTTCTAGATAGCTTTATTACGTTTAATTCGTACGGATTTTGTGACAGACTTCCACCACGGATTAGTTTTAATTATTGTGAGTTTCTTTTCCGTTCTTCTTAATTTATGTCTATGATTTATTTTGTTCTTAGAATTAGGGTTTATAATTTTGTCTAGATTAATTTGTCTTTCAATTTCTTTAGAATTAGAACAACCAACCCAATCAATCTTTACTGCTTTATTTTTATTTTCTGTTTCTTTTTGCAATACAAACGTTGCCCTGTTAAGTCTTCCTCGAGAGATACGATACTCGGGTTTAACTTAATCAATCTAAACGACCACGTTAACT
Source organism: Schizonepeta tenuifolia (assembly GCA_029490685.1). NCBI lineage: Eukaryota > Viridiplantae > Streptophyta > Magnoliopsida > Lamiales > Lamiaceae > Schizonepeta > Schizonepeta tenuifolia. The sequence continues at coordinate 12,061,878 of CM055955.1, read as the reverse complement.
TGCGTGCAACTTAGGATTAATTTAGTTGAACAAATTTGGCGCCGTTGCCGGGGAAGACTTTAGGCGATTTTGTGTTGCAATTTTATTTTATTTTTCTTGTTGATTTTCTTTTTTCTCCCCCAGTTGCGTGTGATGTATTTTCTTGTTTTTGTGTACGCCGAAACTATGGAAATAGTCTAGAGATACTGGGGGACGTTCTTCGGGTTGCTGGGATCCGAAAAATATGCAAGGTTACCAGCCATATTGGACTAATGAGTCGAGCTCTGCATGGAATCAAAACCAATGGCAGAGTTCGGGTTCAGCATATCCATTCGGGCTATCTTATGAGCAGCAAATGCCGTACTTGCCTCAGCAACAATATTTTCCTCCTCAACAACAATTATTTCCTCCACAATATTCGTCTCCACAGATATCATACTCGGTGCAACAAGCTCAGTTCCAACCTCAACATGAACAATTTCAATATCTTCCTCCTCGACAATACTCTTTGGAAGATACAATGAATGCTTTTATCTTGGAAAGCAAACAAGCGAGGGAGTCACAAGGGGATGCACTTGAGCGCCTCACCACACAGGTGGAGCAGATTGTTGAGACAGTGTGATGATGCAACAGAATCCGGCAGGGCAACTTCCGTGGCAGTCTCATCAGACTCATACCGACACTATTCTTAGTGACAGCGAGAGCGATGAAGTGGATGCACACTAGGACACTACCTTGCAAAGGAGCATGAATGCTGATAATTATGATCAAGAGGAGTTGACCAGTTCAGAGGCATTGGATGACGAGCCGATAGTGTCGGAGGGTATAGATGAGCTATGTGATCAAGGACTGAATGATGGGGTTGAGTATATTATTAAGCCTATTATGGAGGAATGTGCAGATCTGACACATGGGCAAGGGGATGAAGGAAAATATTCACCGGTGTTTGAAATTTTCGAGATTACTGTGAAATCTTTCTCTTCTCCAACTTTTTATTTCATACCATCTGATTTATTTCTTCAGAATTGCTCTTTCCTTGATGATACTAAGGCAATGGCCGTTGGTCGTTTCTTGCAGGGAGGTTGTGAGTACTGTATGTTGGTGTGGCCAGTAGAAGTGCGGGATGAAGATGAGCGAATCCAAGCGATGGAATGGCTCAAACTCGAGAAGGAATTTGGATAATACCGGTTCCCATCGGCTGGCGACGTTAAAACTTAGCGCTGCGTGGGAGGCAACCCGGTTTGGTAATCGTTATTTTTATTTTGTGGTGGATGCTGTTTTTTTGTTTCTTCTTTAGTTCTTTTGTGTGTTTTTGGTTTTGCCTCGTGTTTTGGTTGTTTTCGCTGTGTAGGTTGTTTGGAGTTGTGGATTCTATGCCCTCGACTACTCTCCGTTTTGACCCTCTGTATCACCCTCTATCCCTATCGCTTAATTATTATTGTGACAATGGAGACATTGTTTAATTTTTCTCGTAGGGGAGGTGTGTTTCTCTTAATTGTCTATCTTGTTTGTCTTTTGTTTATTTCATTTCACAATTGAGATGCGGAAGTAGGAATTGAAGTTTATAGTTCATGCTTTGATTTGCTTGATTGATCGGGATATTTTGTTTTGATTTGATTAATATGGTTGTCGCATTTTTATTGTGGGGCATTTCATACTTTGATGATTGAAGTTTGATGTTTGAGTGTGGGTGAAGGGTGAGAAAATATGTGTTTTAAGAAGTGTATCCCGAATAATGAGCCTTTAGATGTCTAATTTGTTAAGTCAAGTTGGGAGGCCGCTGCTCTTCTGGGAACCATGAGCATGAGAAACCACATGAGGATACTTTAGATGATCTTTAAATGTTTAGACCTCATGAATTATGGCCATATAACTCGATTTGACTTGAGAATTGTTTTATTAAGCTTCTTGGTATGAATTTGTTGTGATTTGAAGGGTTCTACCCCTCTTTCTCGTCGGTTCAATGTTGAATATACTATACGAGAAATGGGTACAAAAAACCACGCTAGGATGCCGTAATTTCCGTGAGTAAATCTAGTGAATATTGCCCGGAATTCACTTAATCTTTATTATAATATACGAAAGGGCATGAATTTGGGATACTCTACATTGTTGATGTTTTCTCGTCTTGATCTTACATTTAGATGTTAAGTTGATTGAGTTCTTGTGTGGAGGGCAACTCATTTGTCTTGTGATGATTATACTAGATCGATGAATGATGAATTTGTCTTGTGATTGAGAGTTTGTTGAAGTATGAATTGTTTAGTTCAATTTAATACTTTTCCATCTTGATTTGAAATGAGATTTGCTTGAGGACAAGCAAGGTTTTGTATGTGAAGGGGTGTTTCACCTCATTTTGTGCTTTATTTTGATGTGTATTTATATGTCAAGTGATCTTTCTCATCACCATTTTGTCGGATTTTATTGTTAAATTCATTGGTTCTAGTTAATCTCGCTAACATGTTCGTTTTGCAAGAATTGCGCGAGAATAGACGAGAGATGGATGGAAATGAGAAATGATGTGACAATTATTTAAGGAGTTGAACTTATTAGGATTGAAGTACGTCTCGATACGAGTTCATAGGCGAAAACCGTGCGCAAATAAGAGTTCGGATGAGAGAGATATGATCGAAACAAGAAGGGCGCGCGAGGCAGAAATTATTGGACGCTCATCCGGCACAAGTTAAGGTGCCGGACGCTCGTCTGCTTCCAACACTCGTCCGGCATGAATTGCGAGCAATGACAAAAAGCTCTATTTGACGCTCGTCCGCCCCGGGCGATCGCCCGACGTGAAGCAAATTTGACCACCATCGACCGCCTGGCTCTGATGCTCGTCCGGGTGGATTGGTTGTGAAGAGACGGATGCTTGCCCGTGTTGGGCAATCGTCCGGGCTGAGGCGGCGTTAAAAATCTCCATAAGTACGGATGTGTTCAGACTCTAGTTTTTTCCCTCCTTTTTCACGCATACTTCCGCCTCTATTCACAAACCACGTTACTTTTTCTTTTCCAGTATTTTTCTTCCGAGTTCTAGATAACTTTATTACGTTTAATTCGTACGGATTTTGTGACAGACTTCCACCACGGATTAATTTTAATTATTATGAGTTTCTTTTCCGTTCTTCTTAATTTATGTCTATGATTTATTTTGTTCTTAGAATTAGAGTTTATAATTTTGTCTAGATTAATTTGTCTTTCAATTTCTTTAGAATTAGAACAACTAACCCAATCAATCTTTACTGCTTTATTTTTATTTTTTGTTTCTTTTCGCAATACAAACGTTGCCCTGTTAAGTCTTCCTCGAGAGATACGATATTCGGGTTTAACTTAATCAATCTAAATGACCACGTTAATTTGCGTACAACTTAGGATTAATTTTAGTTTTTTAGTCTTGTTTTTCAGTCTTGTTTTTCATTTTATTTTATTTTACTTTATTTTTGTTTGTTTAATTTTGGTTTGTAGTTAAATTTAAAATTAAAAAAAAATCAAAAGTGGGAGAAAGAGATTCAAGCCCCACCACATAAGGAGTCGCATGTCATGTCCTAGTCCGTGCGGTCCGGACATGCGGTCGCATGCCTTAAAGCTCTGTCTCCTTGATTCGGTGAGTTTGTTCCAATCAACCTCCGCTTCTACTTACAAACTTATTCTTCATTGTTGATTGAATAAGTTTGGGGGATGTAGAAGGGGGTTGATTGCTTTCTATTTTTATTTGCTTTCTTAGTTAATTAATTTTATTGCTAGTTATGTGTTTTAGTTTAGTTAATTGTTTTCAAGGCATGATTTTGGTGAATGTATGATTTGGCTAATGATGAAATTGTTGGTTTGGATTAGAAATTGATGATTGCGAGAATTTCGTGATGGTTTGAGTATAGATTGATAAATTGATTGTTTTGGCCTCTTTCACTTGAAAATAGCATATGTGATATTTGAGCCTTGACTATTATATTTTTATAGTCTATTTCATTCTTGTGTGATTTGTTAAGTATGCATGTTAGTCTCTAGAACTTGCCATGAATCTTCTTCAAGGTTGTAAAAGTGTGCTTAGAGTTTGGAGATGATTTAAGGCCATTCTTGTTAGCAATTTTTCTCTTTTTGTTGTCCAAATTGTTAAATCTATCGTAGTTTGCATCTTTGAGCATTTGAGCCTTTTCTTTGATAAATTAAATGTGAATTAGGTAGAACTTTGTAGGAGATTGGTTGAGCTTGAAACAATAAATTCATGGAAGAGTTGAAAGTGCACATTGAGTTGAAAAAATATGGTATTAGCCCTTATAAGCTTATGAAAATTTTGAAAAGTCAAAAAAACGGAACCAAAACAAAAAATAAGAGCATAAAAGGGTATAAGTAAGTAAGAATGGTGCTAGAAAAGAATGTTGTGTTGAGGTTATGAAAAAGGGTAGAAGTTTGTGTGAAGTTGAAGAAAGGCTTGTGCTATCTTTGAAAGTTAAGGTTAACTACTTTACCACTAGATTAACACACACAACTTTTTGAATAACTTAGCAATTAATTAAATTTAAGACCGCACCACGGTAGACTCAAACCCGAAATATTTGAACTCGAGCATTAACCAAACTACTGCTAGGCCAACTCACGCGTGCGCATACAACAACCCGACTTTTGGATTGACGACTGACCCTACAAACCATCACATGTCCTTTCTAGCGTGTTTTGTCATCACTTGCACGTTTCCTAATAAATTTCCCAGGAGGTCGCTCATTCTTTAATTTTTTTAAAGTAAAATACGCTTAACTTTGGAGTTCTTCCACGATAAACAACAGAAAAGAAGCATCTTGATGATATGAGCAACACCTATCAATTCCTTTAAGTTCTCCTCAAATGTGTCGTCCCATTCCGATATATTCTTGGAATTCTTCTCGTTCGGGTGTGTTTTGGTTCATTCATGTTTCTTTTCGCGTTAAAGTCTTACCGGAGCCACTCATTGGCTACGTCTCTGCACCGATGATTACTCCATACTTCTGCCCCGAGCGTCACAACGCACACACGACATTGTTGTCTACATGTTGTGGTAGGTATCATTTTGTATAATTTGTAGGTCTATTACGATTTACAATTTTCTTAAATTTATATAGTCATCGATTTATGATTTACTCCCTCTGTCTCACGAAATATGTCTCCCTTTCTTTTTTTTGTTTGTCTCACGAAAAATGTCTCATTTCCTTATAGGGAAATAATTAAATGCATTAACACTACTTTTACATTTGCATTACACTGCTTTTACATTCTTTATTATTTATTCACACCACTTTTACATTCTTCATTATTTATTCACACTACTTTTACATTTTTTTATCATTTCTCCTTAATTCCCGTGCCGAACATAAGTAAGACATTTTTCGTAAGACGGAGGGAATAACATTTTAGCTTTGAAACTTAACTGAAGCTCGTGGAAATTAAATACTCTACTGCAATACTTCTTCCAATAAAAAAGTATTTGTAAGATTTTTGGACTTATTTAAATGGTTGAACTGATTATCTATAAGCCATAATACTTCTTCCGAGCCGCTGGCGCTCGTCATGGGCGCCTTTCATTTGGCAGGTGTTGCCGTTGCCGCCAGCGGTTTGGCGGTGTGAATTGGCGCACTTCCGCCAGTTTTGTGCGCCAACCACTAGCCGACGTGACAACCTCCTAGTGGCCAACGGATTAACTGTTGGCATTTATGACTTCAATTTTTGTTTTTATTTTGTTTTGTTTTGATTTAATTTTCCTTTCCTATAAATACATCTTCTTATTCATTTCATTTCTCACCCCTTTCTCTGATTTAATCTCCAATCTATTCTTCTTCTCCAATGCCTCACTACGGATACTCTGATGCCGAGATGGAAAACCTCGTCGCTGTTTAGCTCAAGATCAATTAGTCACCACATGGAGGTGGTGCATTGCGGGATCAGGTACAATGTTACTCGCTTCGAGGTCACCGTGCCGAAGAATGCAAATTAGCTGCGCCACGATTGACAACATACTAGGAGTAATATCCTCATGTTCAACCAGTTCCACACAACATGCCGCCAGCAAAATCCAAACACTACCGCCGAACAGATATTGGCTTGGGCTAAAGACGACTACATAAACATGAGGGGAACACTGTTCACGATTGTCGACACATGAAGGACGTTGAAGAACGATCATGTTTTCCATGGTGCTTAGTTTAATACCGCTTTTCATCATGTATTGTGTTTATTAGTATTATTTAAATTCAATGACATGTGGTTTATTATTTTTTTTAAAATTTTAGAAATTAATAAACAAAAGCGACAGCCTACGGCCTTGCCGCTGGCGCCATTGTGAAAAGTCTCGAAGCTGCTGGTAATGCTCTACTTCTAGACGGCGCCGCCGGTGTACATGCTCTAAGACACTGGATAGTTCGAAACATATAAATATTTATAGCTTGGGTGTTAATATTTTGTTCACGTGGAAATATGATATTTCAAAGGTGTTAGTAATTTATTAATTTTACGAGAGGACTCAAAAATGATTATAATAAAAGATGGGAGAAGTGCAAATATAGCCACACCTGAAAAGAAAAGTACTAATATAGTCACTTCTTTAAAAACGATTAAATACGGTCATGTATACACGACTAGCATATACGATCAGCATACACGATCTAAACTGGTCGTGTATGCTGACCATGCATACACGACTAGCATATACAACTATAGCAATATACACAACAATACACACACGACTAGCATACACAACCTGAATACATAACTAGCATACACGACCATATCAGCATACACGACCAGCATACATGACCAATATACATGGTCGTGTATGCTGATCGTGTATGCAAATCGTGTATGCATGGTCATATTTGATCGTTTTTAAAAAAAGTGGCTATATTAGCACTTTCTTTTCCAGGAGTGGCTATATTTAAGTAATTCTCATAAAAGATTGGAAAGTTAATTAATTTTTTTTATATTAATTACTTATAAGAGTGTTGATTAAAAATTAAGGCAAGAGAACATGAACTTATTCATTAAACCTTGAGAAAAGGCAAAGCTTTATCGCATAAATATAATTCGTGATTGTTATGGATGACTTCATTTGTTGACTATAAAAGTTCTAACTCTAACACGACATAGAATTATAACTTTCATCGAATTCAATATTTCATTTATTTTGACAAAAAAAATTAAAATCTAGTCACAGCGTGCAAGTTACAACAACTTCAATCGTACACATATATATGGCTTGGCATCAATAAAATCTTAGTGGGCCCCCTAAAATGTGAAATTTTGAAATAAAGTATCTTAGAATTTTTATAGAAAATAATATCTTTTTTTTATCTTGTCCGTGTCTAAAACAGAAAAATTTACAGTTATTCAATTTAAATGAAAAAAATTAGAGATAAAAAGAATAAATTCATCAACTTCATATAATCATAGGTATAAGCGGTCAATGGTGGTATACACTTATTTTAAATGCAAAAATTAGTGATAAAAAGAAGAGGAAAAAGTCAAAATAGCCATTCCTCAAAACAAAAGATAAATTTTGTCACTTTGACAAAAAAAGTGTTCAAATAGCCATTTGTTTTATTTTGGAATTTTTATACCCCTATAAAAGAATTTATACCCTTTTATATCCTTATAGGTATACAAGAAGGATTTATACCCTTTTATACTCTCTACTCTTGTATGAGATATGCATTCGTGTATGTTTTTTCCGGCCAAAAAATTCCGGCGAAGTTTTCCGGCCAACAATTTCCGGTGAAAATTTCCGTGTATATGCCGACCCATGATTTTCATATTTCATGTATAATGCTGTTCTTGTATGTTTGATATGTCTTTGTATGCTCGTTTTTGCCTTCTATGCTCGATTTTTTTTCCTGTATGCTCTATTTTGTTCCTGTATGCTCTATTTTGTTCCTGTATGCTCTATTTTGTTCTTGTATGCTCGATTTGTATGATCGATTTGTTCATACAACTCGATTTGTATGATCGATTTGTTCCTGTATGATTGAGTCGTTCATGTATGATAGATTTGTTCGTGTATGAAATTGTTCTTGCATGAATGCTTTGTTCCATGTATGTGTTTTTTCCTGTATGAACGATTTTGTTCTTGTATGATAGATTTGTTCGTGTATGAAACTGTTCTTGTATGATATGTTCTTGTATGTTCGTGTATGAAACTGTATGTTCTTGTATGTTCGTGCATGAAACTGTTCTTGTATGATATGTTCTTGTATGTTCGTGTATGAAATTGTTCTTGTATGATATGTTCTTGTATGATCGATTTGTTCCTGTATGATTGAGTCGTTCATGTATGATAGATTTGTTCGTGTATGAAATTGTTCTTGCATTAATGCTTTGTTCCATGTATGTGTTTTTTCCTGTATAAACGATTTTGTTCTTGTATGATAGATTTGTTCGTGTATGAAACTGTTCTTGTATGATATGTTCTTGTATGTTCGTGTATGAAACTGTATGTTCTTGTATGTTCGTGCATGAAACTGTTCTTGTATGATATGTTCTTGTATGTTCGTGTATGAAATTGTTCTTGTATGATATGTTCTTGTATGATCGATTTGTTCCTGTATGATTGAGTCGTTCATGTATGATAGATTTGTTCGTGTATGAAATTGTTCTTGCATTAATGCTTTGTTCCATGTATGTGTTTTTTCCTGTATAAACGATTTTGTTCTTGTATGATAGATTTGTTCGTGTATGAAACTGTTCTTGTATGATATGTTCTTGTATGTTCGTGTATGAAATTGTATGTTCTTGTATGTTCGTGTATGAAACTGTTCCTGTATGATATGTTCTTGTATGCTCGAAATCGCTGCCGTGCCGGAAAATTTAGCTGGGAATTTTGGACCGGAAAACTTTCGCTGGAATTTTTCGCCGGAAATTCATACATGAAGTTAGTGTTTTTGTATGATTCAAATTAAAGTTAGCTTTCTTGTATACTCATTAAGAGTATTTATGTCATTTCATAAACTAAATGTCTATTCTACAACTTTTAAAATGTGATGGCTATTTTAACATTTTTTCCTAGAAAAATGACTATTTTGCACTATTACCTCTAAAAAAATGCTCTAAAGTTCTTTTTTTTTTTTCTTTTATGGGTCAATGGTGGTATACACTTATTTTAAATGCAACAATTAGTGATAAAAAGAATGCTCTAATGTTTTTTTTTCCCTTTTTTTTGAGGTATACACTAATGTTTCATATCATATACTTCATTTGTCCACAAAAATTATGATCAGATTTTCATTTTGGTCTGTCCAGAAAAGTTATAATTTTTCCATTCAAGAAGATGACTTTACATACTCTTTACTTTTCTAATTTCATTTCTTTTCAATATTTTACCTACTTTATTACTCCACTCAAAACATCAATATATTTTTTAATACAAAAAATGAGTATAATAGTCTACCCCACACATCTACTACTTTTCTTAAAATTCGCATTGCAATCTAAAACTATAATTATCATGGACGAAGTATTATTCTTCATCCGACCCACTAAAATTATCATATTACTGTTTGACACGGAAATTAAGAATAATGTAAAAATATAGATAGTAGGGTAGGTCATCGGACTCATTGAAATTTTAATGTTACATGTTACTGAAATTGTCATTTTTTAAAGGTTTTGAAAAGTTCAAACTTTTTTGATTTAGAAGAGGACGATATGAGTAAATGATAATAATATTAGTGGGTGAAAAGGAGTAATATTTTATTAGTATAGATAAGTTAACAAATACTACTACGGCTAAAGATATAAATTAGGTTTAAAGACATTGGTATAATTTGAATCTAAAACTTTTAGCTTCATGAATGTACTATCCGCTCCATCCAACCGCCAATGGGTGACTTTCGATTATGTCGATAGTGAATAGATATAGTAACACTTGAACACAAAATTGATTGACATCTTTCCAAAACAAAAGAATTAAAAAAAAATGATTTGACACATGGTGGAGAAGGGCTTAACCACGTGTTTTGTGGGTCGAAGTTATTTGCGTTAGTTTACGATATATCGGCAGCAAGACCCGCAAGATATAAGGTAATCCAGATATTATTAAATATTCAATTTTTGGCAATTTGTTGAAAAATCATGATATCTTTTCTTCTAGAATAACAAAAAAGAATAAAGATATTTGGATAAAAGTTGTTCGAACAACAGTGTAATATTTATAATTAAATAGTTTTTTAATTTTTTAATAATTAATATAATTAGTGTTTTGTCTATAATATCCTTTCCTACTTAATTATATGTTAATCTTTAAATTTAGTTAATATTTTGAATTTTTAAAAATCTGTGCATGTTATTAATTTGTTTTAATTAATATTAGAAATTAGCATACAATTAAGTGGAAAAAGGTGTTATAGACAAAATACTAATTAAATTAATTATTAAAAGAATTTGAAAGAGTATTTATTTACGAATATACCACCGTTGTTCGGACAACTGTTGTCCAAATATCAATACTGAAAGGCAAAATGATAAATTGACAAATATGTTAGACAAGATGAAGTATATTAGTACTATTACCTAAATTTTAACAATTATTTTCATATTTTAAAATTTTCAAAATTTATGAGAAGACACTATTACCCTAATTAACCATAATAATAAGAGATAGTATTTATTTCCATATATTAATTGGGTTATCATGGAAAAGTTAAGTAAATAAATAATCATTTTGATTTTAAAATATTAAAAAACGAAAGTTCAAGGATCATTTAAATTGAGCTCATGGAAAATTAATTTAACTCAACTTAATCTTTATATTGATAGATTATTCCGACTCAAGTCAATTTATCACTAATAAGTTGAATTTTTCTAATGTTTACTTAAATAAAAATACCAATAATAGTGGTCTAATATATGAAATTGATGTGTTAAAAAAAAAGAAAAAAAAAACTAGAGGACACAAGAATATTAAGTTGATGTGTTAATATATAAGCATCGTAATACAACAAACATTATTAAAATTTTGGATATTTAATGTTGGAATTTTGGTTAATTATAGCATTAAATTCATGAGGGATGTGTGGAAACTAATGGTAGAAACGAAATTTACGTTTTGAGCACTATGATTTAATGTATTTATTTGTCCAATTCCATTAAGGAATGAATGAACAATTAATACATAAACATGACTACTTGAAACTAGAATTGTGTGTTCTCTACCTTATTTGTCCCACATTGGAAAATCAAGGATGTTTTGTGCTATATATAAGGAGCAACACTATAAGGGAGTATGTCAAAGTGTGCTACCTTATGGTGCACCTTAGTGGCTCAAGTATTGGCACCTTTTGTGCTTGACCATGATTCCTACGAGGACGGTTCCGAGTCCGACGGTGACGACGACGAGCACGCGCACGTCGCACTTGTCCTAATGGGCGCTTTGAAGCGCACTTTGCACTTCGCACTTCGCGGCACCAGACAAGACGTCTTTTCACCTGCGACCTATGGTTGATTGGCGCCAAAAACCGCCCCGTAGGCACCCGTTCGGAACGGGCACTTTCTGCCTATAAATACCCACAGAATCCGATTTCTAATAGAATCCAACGAGCACTTGCATCGAGTTTGAATACATTCACTTCATATATAATTGAGTCTAGGATCGAGTACTCGTCCCAAGTATCAAGTAGTTCGCCGGAACTTCGACACATCGTGCAACGTCTCTTAGAACCGTTGTATCTTGGAGGCAATTGCTGTAAACCGCGTGCACGATAGCTGAGCAATATTGTCTTACGGAGATAGTGCCTAGCATTAGCCTCGATTCATTTCTTTTCTGTCTTTCATATTCGTACACATATCACACACCATCATATATTTCCCAACAATCGTAAGACAATATTTTGTGTGTGCTGTTCGAAAATGCTAACCCGTAGGAAGACATTTGGAGTTCCGATTTCATGTTCGATGGAAACTTTTTCAAGGAATGGAAGAAGGAAATGATGGCATTTCTGGTTGCCAATCATTTGGCGATCTTCGTGTTTCAATCCACTCCAACGATGGACGAAGATGCATCGGAGGAGATAAGAAGAAAGCAAACTCACAAATGGATCGACAATGACTACACATGTCGGTACATTATCCTTGATTGTCTTACTTATTCAATTTATTTTGTGGTCTCTCATTTTCAAAATGCTCGAGACGTTTGGAATGCTTTGGAAGATATGTATACATCCAAGCATTTCTGTCGAGGCTGCATGCTCCATTTTGGAGAAAAGCCGTCTATGAAGAAATGAGGCACATCATTGACAACATAGATGCAATTGTGAAAAATTGCACATGGAAGTCAATTGAAGACTCAGTTCAATCGTTTCCTTTGGGATATGAGTGGTGCTTCACAAGGAAGTACAATGCCGATGGTTCGATTGGCAAGTACAAAGCACGTTTACTTGCAAACCGCTTCAGGTTTAAGGATAATCTTTATGATTAGTCCGTGTAGATGAAGAAGGCCTATATGAGGCTTCTTTGGTGTGTACATATTGTATATATGTAATGAAAGGCTTATGTATAGATAAAGCCTTCAAATGAATGCTAAGCATATATATATATATATATAGATTGTGTATATATGATGTAATGCGATGTGTACATGTGAATAAATAAAGTGTACATGTTCTTATAGCTTTGATTGTTCATTTTTGGTTAATGCAACAACTTGATTCAAATCTACTTCTTAGTAGGGAAAATCAAGATAAGATATAAGAACAATGTCAAAATTTATTACAAGTATACAAACTAATGTTTTGCTAAACATTAAAGTATAGACAAGTAGAAAAGGTCTACTTGATATGTAGAATTTCGGAAAATATTATAAAGTTAATTTGGTCTTTATAAAAGAGGAAATTCTATCTCGTATAAAACATTATGAGATGTTTTATAGTATGTGTCTTAAAGTAATCAATGTTTGATGATATAAATCAAACTATGTCATCAAATGTGGGCGAGATGATTACTTATGACAAAAGATAGTCACTAATGTAAATTCATAAAGATGGACTGAAACATTAAAAAGATGACAATGTATGTTCATTAAAAATGAACGGATACGTTAAAAAGAAGCATACATTTCACAAATGATACGTGTGATCATTGAAATGTGGGGGTATAAAAAATGATACAAAATACACATTTCACAATGATACGTGTGTTCATTGAAATGTGGAGGTATCAAATGATACAAAATCATGAAGTAAATAGTACTTTACTTGAGGAACTTTGACTAGAAAGTCAAAATTTGAAGAAATAAAGTTTAGTTACTAGAATAAAATATCTTGAGTAAAATCCTCGTTGGAAAGATTACTATGATATATTGTCTTGTTAAAACTTCCAAGTTAAAAGTGTTACTAAGAGGATTTAGTCTTCTAGTAAACTTGGTCAATTGGAAAGGTTGTTAAAAGACAAATAAGATATCAAAACAATAATTTCCTTCAAGAAATACTAAGATGAATTCTAGTAGACAAGGAAAAAACTTTATAAGATGAATATCTTGACTAGATGGTTAAACTAGAATGATAAGTAAGATATCGTCTAGCAATGTCTAATAAACTTGTTCGTTGAAGAATGTTACTAAAATGAGACACGTCATCTAGTAAATGTAATCATCGAAAAGTGTTATTATGACAAGTAAAACGTCATCTAGTAAGATTATTATCCAAGGAAGATAAAATGTCGTAAAATGCTAAAATGAAAAGTCATAGAAGCATTACACGAATCAACACGGTGTTTGTGATACTCTTCCTTGAATAAACAATTGATCACTAGTAGTGATGTACATTGACCTTGTCAAAATAAAAACTCATTAAGAACGACCGTTCATGTGAAGTGCTGTATGGGGAATGTGATGAAATCCACAATTAAAGAATGTTCACAAAAAGTGGTAACTCAACCATGATGATTTGAGATCCCAAGAACTTGGTTCAATGAGACAACTAAGCTATGAATGTTCAGTTGTGCACTTGGAATTACAACTTAATAATCCATTCTTGAAACTGCCTAAGTGCAAAAAACATGCTGAATGTGGTAAAGGGTAAGCTCTATAAGCTTTTAATGATTCCTAAGGTCTTGAAAAAAAAAAGACAAAGTATGACATGATACTTAATAGGAGATCACCTATATAAGTGAGAAGTGAGGCCGCTTCAAATTACAACACTTATGAATCCGAGATATGGTCCAAGGCCGAAATGGACACAACATGAGAATAAAAGATATCAGATTTATTATTGTGTGTGTGCTATTGTCTTGGTTTACACAAAAGCTGACCGGTTTAAGACACCGCGTTCACCGAGCAGCAAGTAAATCCGATAGCATTATACTAAGGAATGTTCAAAGCCAAAAACTATCTATCCTAATGCAATAATAGATCGTCGTGATGTAGTATTCATGCATTTGCAAGCATTTGCATTAATTGTCATTCATGTGGGGGATTGTTGGAATTTTGGTTAATTATAGCATTAAATTCATGAGGGATGTGTGGAAACTAATGGTAGAAATGAAATCTACGTTGTGAGCACTATGATTTAATGTATTTATTTGTTAAATTCCATTAAGGAATGAATGAACAATTAATACATAAACATGGCTACTTGAAACTAGAATTACGTGTTCTCTACCTTATTTGTCCCACATCGAAAAATCAAGGAAGTTTTGTGCTATATATAAGGAGCAACACTATAAGGGAGTATGTCAAAGTGTGCTACCTTATGGTGCACCTTAGTGGCTCAAGTGTTGGCACCTTTTGTGCTTGACCATGATTCCTACGAGGACGGTGCGAAGCATCGTCCCAGTCCGACAGCGACGGCGAGGAGCACATGCACGTCGCAATGGGTGCTTTGAGGCGCACTTTGCACTTCGCGATCGGAGCAATTGAGAAGCCAAAGTTATTTTGGTTAAAGGACTCGAACACACATGGCTCGTACGCACGGAGAGGCGGTTACGCGGCAGTTCGTAGGGATAAGGACGCGTTCGATGTGGTCGTCTGCACGGTGCGGTCTCGGCAGTTGATGTCGGTTCCAACCGACTCAACTCCTCCGACACGTGGCGGCACCAGACAAGAGGTCCTTTCACCTGCGACATGTGGCGGCCTATGGTTGATTGGCGCCAAAAACCGCCCCGTAGGCACCCGTTCGGAACGGGCACTTTCTGCCTATAATTACCCACAGAATCCGATTTCTAATAGAATCCAACGGGCACTTGCATCGAGTTTGCATACATTCACTTCAGATATAGTTAAGTTTAGGATCGAGTAGTTCGCCAGAACTTCTACACGTCGTGCAACGTCTTAAGTTCGCTAGAACCGTTGTATTTTGGAGGCAATTGCTGTAGACCGCGTGCACGATAGCTGAGCAATATTATCTTACGGAGATAGTGCCTAGCACTAGCCTCGGTTCATTTCTTTTCTATCTTTCATTTTCGTACACATATCACACACCATCATATATTTCCCAACATTTAATTCAAAGTATTTAAACTAATATAAATGTCATATATGAACGAACTCTTAATTGAAACTTTTACCTCTTTCGATTCTAAAACATGCATACAAGATTTCAGCTTAAAATTTTGACCATGGGAAAAGAAAGAATTAGACGAATTAATTTAAATATATAAAAAAAAAAAACAAAGAAAGATACGGGTTGTTAAATGAAAAGGTTAGCAATAAAAAATTACAAACATGATATCTCATCATGCATTCAATCTGTAGAAATTAACATCGATTTCTGACCATCTTTACTGAATGTATTTACGCATCAAAAAGTAGAAATATTTAATGATTATAGATGATGATGGATGATTATGAAATAATTTGTTTAAAAATTATTATATGATGGATATTATTATAGAGATGGACTTGGGTGCAACCAATTGCGTAGTATGTAATCGGTTTTACCCATCAACCCGACCCACCCCAACAAACCTAATCCGGACCGTATCTTCACTTAAAAAAGAAATTCGCAACTCAGCTCCCAAAGAGACTCGACAACGGAGGTAACGCTCTAACAAGGAGAATGCTACCACTAGGTTACAGCATATTTCATTCCTTGTTGGGTAGAGAATTTTATTTATATACACATTGTTTTATTATTTTATGCAATATTTGTATATATATTCTTTTTTTCATTTTTCATTTCTTTTTATTTTAAATTTTATTTTCATTATATTGTGTCCTAGCTATTATTCAGTTTTTTTTTTTTCATTCACTCTTCATGTTTTCTTTAAGGTTTTTTTATAAAAAAAAATTAATAAAAAAATATTACTTTGCTTAGTGACAATATTTACTTTTATTAACGACAACGTATAGTTTTAGTAATTTGATTAAGTAATTATTTTCAGTTTTTTAATTATTTATTCATTTTTTTCTATAAGATTTTTTTATTAAAAAAAATAATAATAATATATTATTTTGCTTAATAACAATATTTACTTTTATTAACGACAACGTGTACTTTTAGTTATTTAATTAAGTAACTATTGTCGTGACTAAGAATAATTATTGGTATGAAGAAAAATAATGTTTCAAAATTATTAGTACTTTTTTTCACAACGATCGTTACTTTATTCACGACAACATGTACTTTAAGTTATTTTGTTAAGTAATTATTGTCGTAATGAAAAGTAATCATTGATATGAAGAGATGTAATGTTTCATAAATATTACTTTTCTTCACGATAATATTTTTGTTTACGATAACGTGTACTTTTAGTGATTTCGTTAAGTAATTATTATCGTGATGAAACGTAATTATTGATATTAAGAAAGGTAATGTTTCACAAATATTACTTTTTTTTCACAACGATTATTACTTTTATTCACGATAACATGTACTTTTAGTCACCACAACTCTTATTTTTAGTTAAGGTTATTAAAAAATATTTAAAAATAAAAATAAAATTGTAATTGTATATTAACAAATATTATTTTAAAAAATAATTAAAAAATAAAAACAAATGAAAATTAAAAAAAAACATATTAAAAAAAAACAAAGTAAACAATAGGAATTGGGACACTTCAAAGTGTCCCAATAAATTATATATTTAGAAATACATAATTGGGACACTTTAGGTAAAATTAAAAAAAAAAAGGTATAAAGTTTGCAACCAACAGGTTTCGAACTTAGGCAAACAGAGGGTGAGCAAAGCTCTAACACCGCACCCCAAGCGATCACACGTGGGATGCATAGGGTGCATGTGCCTCATTCACGTACGGCGCACGGGGTGCACGCGCTTTTTAATTTTTTTTCCGTTTTTTAATATTATAGACTTATTAGGATGCTTTTCGAAGTGTCTTAATAAGTGTTTTCCAACGTATTTTTTTGTGTCACATTATCTAATTATTTTTTCAGTTTTTTTTTTTATTTCCAAATTTTTTTCCCTCTTTTCTTTTTGTTTGCCTCTTCGCTTTTTTGTTTGTCGCTTCTTCTTTAGTCAAGATTCGAGCGAGGAGAGCCAAAGGACTCGGAGTGAGCCAAAAAAATCTAAATTGTTGTCCGAAAATTATCCTTATATTAGTAATAGGAGCGAAGAAGAAGCCATAAAATCGGAGCCGAAGGCAGAACTGAAAAAAAAAAACTATAACTAAAAAAAACTGATCGGGTCAACGGGTCAACCCGATCCGGATCTGGTCGCATGGGCTCTGCAACCTACCGCACAGAGACCTGCCCATATATTATATATGTGTGTGTGTGATCTTCTTACTCTTTAAATCGACTATTTCACCTCCCAAACTAGTAGACAATCTATCTTTGACCCAAAATGTATAACATTCCTAAATTTTAAATAATAATTACAAGCGTATAAGACGGCTCGCAGCGGCCGTCTCGTTTCCACGGCTCGAGACATTGCTGCCGACGAGACGGCCGTTGTAAGCCTCCGTGTCTCGAGCCCGTCCCGCCACGACGAGACCGTCTCGATCCTGCGCATGCATTGCACTCGCTGGACTTTTTTTTTTAATTTTTAAATATGGCAACGACTTTAAACGACTATTTTAGCCGATTTTCTTTTTTTCTTTTTTTTATTCACACCTATAAATACCACACTTCATGACACAATTTTTTCCACACCAAATTCATCTTCTTCCTTTATTTTTCTCTCTATTTTTCCACAAAAAATTGTCTTCGTCATCGGACTCCTCAACTGGCTACTCTTCTCATGGCACCGATGACGAGATCATGTCGATGGTAACGAACCTCCAAGCTGTTGCCTCTCGACTCTTCGCCTCCAAGAAAGAAAAAAAAAGGTGAAGAGGACGGTCGTACACCGCGATCGGGAGGCAGTTCTGCAGCAGTTGATGACCGACTACTTCAACGACAACCCGACGTACGGCCCAATATTTTTCCGCCGGCGTTTTCAGATGCACAAGTGTTTCAACTATTTTAATCCTAAGTTGCACGCAATTAAACATGATCTTTGTATATTAAGCAAGTTAACCCAAGTATCGTCTCACAAGAAAAACTTAGCAGGAAAATTATCTGTATCGCAAACAGAAAAGAAAATAAAGAAATAAAATCGAGGGTTTGATTGTTTATTACTAAGCGGAAGAAATAACTACGCATAAATTAATCTAGACAAGAATTGAAATAAAATCTAAAACAAATTAAACCTACATGCAAATTACAAGGAGAAATTAAACATGAATTAAACCTAGGCAAGAATTGAAACTTAATCTAATCTCTGAAATAATAATCTCTAATCCTAGCATAAAGTCAAAGGAATTAATCTAAAAGAAATTAAAGCAGAAGAAAATAAAATACAAGAATTAAGAACTCACAAGCTTCAATGGAAATTGCATCATAAACGTTGAGATAGAATCTGAAAATAAATCCGTGGTGGTGTTGTTCTTGATTCCGGAATGAAAATTACAAGAATTGAAAAGTAGAAGAAAAACCGAGGAGAGAAGTCTCTCTAGCCGTCACAAAGAAAATAAAGTAAACCCTAGAAAAAGAGAAAGTGAAAAACATCCTCTTCCTTTTCCTACGCGGAAATCTTATATCTATTAAATCAGCAGGGAGCTCTAGTCGGCGAGGGAGCTCTGACTCCATTCCCTGGACGTGCAATGACTTACTTCAGCAGGGATTCCTAATCAGCGAGGGAGCTCTGCCCTTTACTTTAACTCTACTCTCATCCATACTTCTTCGTTCCAAGATCAGATTGAGCCCACTTTGATCTTTAACTTGTAATTTCAGCTCAAAACCTACATTTTCACTCAAAATACTCGGACGAAACATTAGCGCAATTTTTGACGTAAGACAATAAAAACCAAGCAAACCATCGTAAAAAACACACCTAAAAACCTATAGAAAATATCACCAAAAATAGGTGAAACAACCCCTCCACACACTGAACCTTGCTTGTTCTCAATCAAATCTCATTTTAAATTAAAAAGAAAATGATCAATCAAACTCAACGAAACATGCTTCGACATCCTATCAATCACAGCACACTCCATCAATCCTCAATCAAACATGATTATCACATAGCAACGAGTGGCCCTCCACACAAGAACTCAATCCACCCAACACTTAAAAGCAAGACTATAGGCAAAAAGGTATCACAGATTTTCGACGTATCCCAAAATTCCAAGCCACATTATAACTTAAAGAGATAAGGTGAATTCCAGGAAAAATTCACTAGGTATATTCTCGGAAAAATTCTGGCATCCTAGCGTGGTTTCCTATACCCATTTCTCGTATAAAAATATTCAATAAAGAACAGACGAGAAAGAGGGGTAGAACCTTTCAAATCACACACAAACTTACACCAAAAGACATAATTAAACAGTTCTAAGTCAAGTCGAGTTATGTAGCCATAATTCATGAGGTGTAAACATTTAGAGGCTATCTAAAGTGTCCTCGCGTGGTTTCCCATGCTCATGGTTCCCAAAAGAGGAGAAGCCTCTCAACTTGACTCAAATCTGATTATTATTATTTATTCATTTTTTTTATATTTATAAACAACACGGCTCCTAAACTTGGGATACAACACTCAAAACACAATCTTTTCACCCATAGCCCCACATTCAAATATCAAGCCTCAATAAATCAAGTATGACAATGCCCCACAGTTAACTATACAATGCTCACGAACAATCAATTCATAGCAGAATATCCTGATCAATCAAAGCCATCAAACGTAATTCATCAAATCCAATCATCATATGTACAACGAAGATCAAAATGAGAATCAAGAGGTCATGTAAACAGTACTCAACAAACCTGCCCCTCCCTCCAAGAAGATAAGGCAATGTCCCCATTGCACAAAAGACATACAAAAGAGGGAGAAGAAAAAGTACTGAGAAATTGGCAAGCAACAACATCTCTAAAGCCCACCATGCACACCTGAAAACACACAAAACAACAAAAACCAAAATAATTCCAAGAAAAACAAAACAAAAAGTAAAACAGCAACAACCACCACAATCTAAATGAAAAAAGGATGAAGAACGAACAATGCAACAGTGAGAAATCACCGTTGATCAGGCAGCGGAGGCAGCACACCACCATACTGCGACAACCAAGTATCCAAGCGCTGCTCCAAATTCTGCAATTGGCGATTCTGCTCAGCCATCTGCCGATTGAGCTGCTCCCATTGCTGATTGTTGACCTCCCAATTACGGTTGTGAGCAACTAGTTGTGCATCCTGACGGTCCATACGCTAAAAAAGAACACGCTGAAACTGGGCCAGATCAAAAGAACCATGGCCAGAAGATTGGGAAGTAGTAAAAGGAGGTCCCCCAGAATTAAGATTGCCAACATGGGTCCCTCCGGCCCCATCTTCCGCTTCATCGTCATCCCCTGCACCTTCAGAAATAGGGGGAACTACCCCCCTCCCCGCGGTCATCTGCTAATAACTTATTCCGATAACTCTCAACACAACGCTGCTTAGCTTGAGGACAAAGAGCATCACGAGACAGAATGAAACTAGATGACTTGAGCTCATTGATAGAAATCTTTTTCGTCCAAAGTACAAACTGATCCTTAGTAGGCAATATCTTAAAGTACTTTGCCAGAGAACTAGCAATATATGGAAAAGCAGGGTGACATCGACCATTGCGTTGGAGGTATTGCAAGGATTCGAAAATAAAATCAGTGGGACAAATCCGAACATTCTAAATGGCCGCAAAAAGCAAGTAAACTTCATATTTATTAACCTTATTAGCCTGCTCATTCCCAAACACATTATAAGATATAAATTTATGCACAATTCCAAGCGCCGGATCACGGATAAACCCACTAGACACCTCTTGGGACTTGCAATTCTTAAATCCAGACAACGCTACCCAAGCATCGGCAACTTGAAAGTTATCAATCTTATCACCTCTAACAGAAAATCCAAACACCGCTTTCATTACGGCCTTGGTGACAATGACCTTCTTCCCGAACAAATGACAAGTAAAGCTAGATAAATCATGGGTAAAGTCCATAGAGCACAAAAACTCATAAATAAGAGGTGAATAAGCACCCACAAAATCCATCTCAGCATACTGAAGTAACCCCAACACATTAAAGTATTCTTTCAATTGAGTGCTAACCCCAAGCTTATCCATGGCAAGCCACGAAATAGAACGAGGCAAAGTGACCGCAAATGATTTAAAGCGCTCGTAAAGCATACCTTCAGCGTCATTATAAATACGGAATGGGCAGCTATAGAGCTCGGTGAAAGCTTGCACCTCAGAATCAGCCGGCGTGGTATCCTTACTTGGCGGGACAAAGTAGAAGGCCCCGCTTTGTGGGTAGCCCGCGGCATGATTGGAAGCCGGAACATGGCGGGGCAAGACATGTCAAGGAAACGGATGTCGTTTGCTGGAGAGACGAGCAGTGGCTGGTTCTGAAGGAAGCGCCGGTGGACAGCCGCACGTTGAGGAATTAGCGCTAAAGTAGTCGCGCGTTGAGGAGGAAACCGCTCGTGAAAGCAGGTTGAGAGAGCGCACGTTGAGTCGCTGGTTGGAGAAGCGGTCGGGAAGGAAACCCATTGGAATAAGAACCGTGGGGCGCAACGAGTAAGAGAAGACCCGCTGGAAGAGCAGCGAAAAACAAAGAAAAGAGAGAGAGCAAGAGAAAACGCGAGAGAGATTGAGAGAGAAAGACGGCTGGAGAAAGAGCGCGAGAGAGGTGTGGGAACGGGATTTTGGCATGTGGCGGCGAAAGAGAATGGGGGTAAGAGATTTATGGATTTATGGGAAAGGAAAGAAAAGGCACCGATCTCCAAAGGAGTAGGGAGGGTTGGGAGGTGTTGCTGAATTGCTGCGGCTGAATTGCTGTGCAAGGTATTTAATTTTTTTTTCTTTTGGGTAGCGATCCCTAATTGAGCAGGGAACTCTGGAAGGGGTTACTGCTGTTAGACGCTGCTGTAACGTATTTTTTTTTTTAAATCGTGGGTTGCCTCCCACGCAGCGCTTTGTTTAACGTCTTAGCTTGACCGACTGGCAGAACTTTAAAATTCTGGATCAATAATCCGCAATGACTCCAACGTTTGAGCTCCAACTTCGCCATTAGTGTACGGCTTTACACGATGCCCATTGGTGGAAAAAGATTCCTGCATTTCCTCATTAATCAAATGAACCGCTCCGAATGGAAGAACTTCCTCAATAGTAAACGGACCACTCCATTGAGATTTGAGCTTCCCAGGAAACAACTTTAGCCTTGAATTGAATAACAGAACCTTCATGCCAGGCTTTAGCTCTTTGTGCAACAATCGGCGATCATGAAGCCGCTTCACTCTATCCTTATAAATCTTGGCATTTTCATATGCCTCATTGCATAGCTCATCTAACTCTGACATCTGTAACATCCGATGTTTTCCTACATCATCGAGATCAAAGTTAGCAGCTTTGATTGCCCAATAAGCCTTGTGCTCAATCTCCACAGGCAAATGACAATTCTTCCCAAACACAAGCCGGTACGTACTCATTCCCAAAATACTCTTGTAAGCCGTACGGTACGCCCATAGCTTGTCATTCAGCTTTGAAGACCAATCCTTACGAGACAGCTGTACAGTTTTCTCCAAAATTCCCTTGATTTGCTTGTTGCTCGTCTCTACTTGTCCCGACGTTTGTGGATGATAGGGAGTAGCAACCTTATGCGTTATCCCATTCTTCTTCATAAGCTTCTCGAAAAGCTTGTTGCAGAAGTGCTTCCCACCATCACTGATTATCGCCTTGGGAAATCCGAACCTACAGAGAATATTTTCCTGCACAAACCTTAGCACGACATGAGAGTCACAAGTCCTAGTGGGGATTACCTCAACCCACTTGGACACATAATTAATGGCTAAAAGAATGTATTCATAGCCAAAAGACTTGGGAAACGGTCCCATGAAATCAATACCCCAAACATCAAAAATTTTAACCACTAGAATATTGTTAAGGGGCATCTCATTCCTACGACCAATGGAACCAACCCTTTGGCAACGATCACAAGCAAGATAAAAAGCATGAGCATCCTTAAATAATGTAGGCCAGGATAAACCTGATTGGAGCACCTTGTATGCGGTTTTCTATCCTCCAAAATGGCCCCCATAGTGAGTCTCATGGCAGAATTGCAAGACCTTGGCTTGCTCATCATCCGGCACACACCTTCGAATCACATCATCCTTACCAATTTTGAATAAGTAAGGATCCTCCCAAAAATATTGCCTACACACAGATAGAAAACACTTCCTTTCTTGGGAAGTAAGATCAGATCTCAACTCATCACAAGCAAGGAAATTAACAATATCAGCATACCAAGGCACAATCCCTGCACTAAAAGCTTGTTCAAATGGAAACGACTCAAGCAAATTATCACAAATCGTAGGAGAAGGTAGATTATCAAGATGAGATAAATGGTCAGCTACAACATTTTCACTACCTCTCCTATCAGGAATTTCCACATCGAACTCTTGCAGTAAAAGCACCCAACGAATAAGTCTAGGCTTAGCTTGGGATTTGGTCAAAAAATAACGCAATGCAGCATGATCATTGTGAATAATAACCTTGGACCCTATGATGTATGCACGAAATTTATCTAATGCAAACACAACAACAAACATCTCCTTCTCGGTAGTGGTATAATTCACTTGAGCAGAAGTGAGGGTCAGACTCGCATAATAAATGACACGAAGCATTTTATCAATACGTTGACCCAAAACAACACCAACAGCAGAGTTAGAGGCATCACACATAATCTCAAAGGGCTCAGACCAAATAAGACCAATGACAACCGGAGCAGTGCTTAATTTTTCCTTAAGCAAATTAAAAGCAGACAAAAACAATCAGCATCAAATATAAAAGGCACATATTGCGCAAGTAAACGGCATAGAGGTTGACTAATTAAGGAAAAATCCTTGATAAAATACCGATAAAAACCGGCATGACCAATAAAACTCCTAATACTCTTGACATCACGAGGTGGGGGCAATCTTTCGATCACATCCACCTTTGCTTTGTCGACCTCAACACCTCTCTTAGAGACGATATGACCTAGCACATTCCCCCGACGAACCATAAAATGACTCTTTTCCCAACTAAGAGTCAGACCACTTTCAACACACCTCTCTAGGACTCGTTCAATTTTCCTAAGACAATCATCAAAAGATGACCCAAACACAGAGAAGTCATCCATGAAAATCTCAACAAAATCACTGATCATCTCAGAAAATATAGACATCATACATCTTTGGAACGTACTAGGTGCGTTGCAGAGTTCGAAAGGCATCCTCTTGCATGCATATGTGCCAAAGAGGCACGTGAAGGCTGTCTTAGCTTGATCATCGGGTGCAATAGCAATCTGATAGTAGCCGGACAATCCATCTAGAAAGCAGTAGAACTCGTGGCTAGCTAATCTGTCGAGCATCTGATCAATAAAAGACAATAGGAAGTGATACTTTTTTGTGGCAACATTAAGCTTTCTATAATCTATGCACATCCGCCAACCAGTAATAGGTCTAGTGGGCACCAACTCATCATTATCATTCAAAACCACTGTGATGCCCCCTTTTTTCGAGACCACATGCACGGGGCTGAGCCATTCACTATCAGAAATGGGAAAAATAATCCCCTCTGCTAACAGTTTGTAAATCTCCTTTCTCACAACAACCTCCATCAGCACGGGGTTCAATCTCCTTTGACCGCTCCTCTTCGGGGTGGATCCTTCCTCAAGGTTAATACGATGCATACAAGTGGCAGGGCTGATCCCCTTAATATCAGACAAACACCGCCCAAAGGTTGTCTTGAACTTTTTGAGCACATCGACTAATGCTTCTTCTTCTTCTACCTTGAGCTCGGAGGAAATTATGACCGGCTTCTTTCTTCTACTGCCGAGGAAAACATACTTCAAGTTGGCAGGAAGCTCCTTGAGCTCAAGCTCTACCTCCTTCTCTACTTTAGGATCCTCGACTAGCAGTAGCTCGTCAACAGGTAAATTGGTCGGCATCAATGTTTCCATAGCTGCTTCTTCTCTGAGCCGCTCCTCCAAGTCCGCTGAGATCTCAAAAACCTCCTCAATCTGCTTTTCTTTCATAAAGCAGGTTTCGGCAAGTGTGTTAATAGCATCTATGTAAGAACAATTATCAAGGTTGTTGGCAGACGAAATTCCCTTATTGGCTCGGACATTGTATGACACCGATTCCCCCAAAACTGACATCTTCATGATGCCATTTTTTACATCGATAAGAGTATTAGTTGTGGCCATAAATGGTCTTTCCAATAGCAGTGTGTGCTTCGTCCATCTTCCTTGACGTTTCCGATCTCCAATACAACAAAATCAACCAGCACGATAAGTTTCCCAACTCGAACCAAAACATCCTCAATAACTTCTCGAGGGTGACAAATCGACCTATCTACCAATTGCAAACACATCCTTGTCGGCTGTAACTCTCCCAATTCTAACTGTGTGAAAATCGAATAGGGCATCAGATTGATCCATGCTCCTAAGTCCAGCATTCTAGAAGCTTCCTTTCCGTTACCCATGGCAATTTTGATCACGAAACTTCCAGGGTCTCGTTACTTCTGAGATAGAGACTGTTGCATAATTGAGTTAGCACTTTTTGATACGAGAACTTGTTCAGGCTCATCAAACTTCCTCTTCTTGGATGCCAGTTCCTTGAAGAACTTCACATATGCAGGCACGTTTCTGATCACATCAAGAAGGGGTAAATTCACATTCACCTTGGAAAGCATCTTGTAAAATTCTGAAAATTGTTGGTCCTGTTTCTCATTTCTCAACCGACTGTGAAACAGTACCGGTGGACGGTAAGGCTTTTCAGCCTTGTGTAATCTAACCTCCGGTTGTTCCTTTTGTACTGCACTCGGCGACTTTGTATCCACAATAGGTGTATCTCCCACCTTATTATCCACTTCCATTCCTCAGTACCGTTACAGCTTAAGCTTGATGTGGTTGTTGACCTTGGCTCGGAATTTTTCCAGTCTGTTGATGTTGCTGCATCTGGTTGACAGTTCCAGAAACCTGTCCCACAGCTGTCTCAAGACACTTGATAGTAGCGTCTTGGGCTTCTCTCGCATGTCTGCTCTCTTGCATAAATGCATTGAAGTTATCTTCAAATTGATTTCTTGGGGCAGGCGGTGGCAGTGGGCATTGAAATTGCGATGGCCCCTGTTGGAACTGATTTTGCTGTGATGGGTTCTGCCACTGAGGGTTGAAATTCTATTGTTGTTGTGGGTACCATTGCTGCTGTGTAGGGAACTGACTAAACTGTTGAGGAGTATACTGGTTGAACTGCTGTGGAGGTCGACGAGTTTGAAAATTTCCTTCATATCCCTGACCTTGGTTCTGATTCCTCCACCCAGTGTTAGACTGATTCTGCCATCCCGAGTTCTGCTGTCGCTGATTCTGATTAGATCCTTGGCCTTGGTCATACTGTTGTCGTGGAGGATATCCCTGTGCTGCATACACTTCTGCTCCTCCTTCGTATGTTAGTTCTCCCATTCTCTGGCACTCTTCAGGATTGTGCCCTAACTCTCCACAAATACCACACGGCTCAACAACCATATCCTGTCTAGTAAGTCCTTGCTGTGGTGGAGAAGCAACAGATTTGCTCATCTTTAACTCTTGCAACTCCCTCATCATAGTGGCTAACTGTTTCTGTAGCTCATAATTCGGTGCCACTGAACTGGCCTCAACCTTTCTCCCACGGATCGACTTTTGTTGTGAGCTCTCCGCTAAAGTCTGAAAAATCTGATTGAGTTCTGCGGTAGTCTTCTTTGCGATGTTACCCCCTGCAGTACTATCCACCATAAACTGAGTAGTTTGAAGCAGTCCATCATAAAAGAATTGGCTGACCATAATCGGAGCCAGCTGATGTTGTGGGCACTGACGAAGGAGCTCTTGAAATCTCTCCCATGCCTCGTGGAAAGGCTCGTCGGTTCCTTGTATGAAATTCATAATCTGTGTTCGAATCTCCTGATTCTTGTGATTAGGGTAGAATTTCAGCATAAACTTCTCACAAGCATCCTTCCAATTATTTATAGAGTTTGACGGTAGCGATAGGAGCCACGTCCGAGCCTGATCTTTCAAAGTATATGGAAAGCACTTGAGCCTTAGTTGGTCCTCTGTAAGGTCCAAAAGAGGGAAAGATTGCACCACTGAGCAGAATTCACGAATGAATGTAAGGGCATCTTCATTAGGCATGCCATGAAAAGACGGGAGCATGCTAGAGTAGTTGTGCTTCAAATCATAGTTCCGAACAGCAGTAGGGAGAACAATTGCTGAAGTTGTGGCCTCAATAATAGGCCGGGAATATTCCCCCATAAGCTGTGCATCCCCTGTTGTCATTT
The DNA here is from genome assembly GCA_029490685.1 of Schizonepeta tenuifolia. NCBI lineage: Eukaryota > Viridiplantae > Streptophyta > Magnoliopsida > Lamiales > Lamiaceae > Schizonepeta > Schizonepeta tenuifolia. The sequence goes on along the minus strand of CM055955.1, from coordinate 12,034,145 downwards.
CCCCTCGTTCCTTTTTCAAGTAAACCTTTTCTTCTTGTTCACCGAAAATATTTCCCAACAAAGTTTCTTCTTCAACTTCATTAGAGTTTGGCTCGGTTACCTCACTGGCCTTTTCCAGAACTGCGCTTTTCCGATTGATGTTGTCAATGTACGGTGCTAAAGGTTGATTCTGACTTCTACGACCTTGCATTCACAGCACTAACAAACGAATTACACGCACCGGAGGGAGAAAAATAACCAAACAAAAATAAAAAGAAAAATAATGCAACACAAATAATCGCTTAAAGTTTTTCCCGGCAATGACGCCAAATTTGTTTCAACTATTTTAATCCTAAGTTGCATGCAATTAAACATGATCTTTGTAGATTAAGCAAGTTAACCCAAGTATCGTCTCACAAGGAAAACTTAGCAGGGAAATTATCTGTATCGCAAATAGAAAAGAAAATAAAGCAATAAAATCGAGGGTTTGATTGTTTATTACTAAGCGGAAGAAATAACTACGCATAAATTAATCTAGACAAGAATTGAAATAAAATCTAAAACGAATTAAACCTACACTCAAATTGCAAGGAGAAATTAAACATGAATTAAACCTATGCAAGAATTGAAACTTAATCTAATCTCTAAAATAATAATCTCTAATCCTAGCATAAACTTAAAGGAATTAATCTAAAAGAAATTAAAGCAGAAGAAAAATAAAGACCAGAATTAAGAACTCACAAGCTTCAATGGAAATTGCATCATAAACGTTGAGATAGAATCTGAAAATAAATCCGTGGTGGTGTTGTTCTTGATTCCAGAATGTAAATTACAAAAATTGAAAAGTAGAAGAAAAACTGAGGAGAGAAGTCTCTCTAGCCGTCACAAAGAAAATAAAGTAAACCCTAGAAAAAGAGAAAGTGAAAAACGTCATCTTCCTTCTCCTACGCGGAAATCTTATATCTATTAAATCAGCATGGAGCTCTAGTCGGCGAGGGAGCTCTGCCACTTAGTCCTGTGTCGAAGTGTGGAAAACCATCAAATCAGTAGGGAGCTCTAGTCGGCAAGGGAGCTCTGACTCCATTTCCTGGACGTGCAATGACTTACTTCAACAGGGATCCCTAATCAGCGAGGGAGCTCTGCCCTTTACTTTAACTCTACTCTCCTCCATACTTCTTCGTTCCAAGATCGGATTGAGCCCACTTTGATCTTTAACTTGTAATTTCAGCTTTAACTGATCGAAACTTTAATACAACCTTTTTTGATCCTGCTGGAGGGGGAGACTCAATATTAAAATCTACATTTCCACTCAAAATACTCGGACGAAACACTAGCGCAATTTTTGACGTAAGACAATAAAAACCAAGCAAACCATCGTAAAAAACACACCTAAAAACCTATAGAAAATATCACCAAAAATAGGTGAAACAACAAGCATTTGTTCTTGCGCATTTGCTAGGCGTTGGAGCAGAATGTGCGGTACTTCCAGCAGAAACAAGATGCAACCGGCAAATGGGGCCTCACGTCGGTGCAAAAATGCACAATGGCCATCACCAACTAACCACCGGTGGTGCACCGGATATATTCGATGAATACTTAAAGATCAGTGATAACACCGGCCGTCTTTGCCTCCGAAAGTTCTGCAAAGGTGTCATCGAGCTATTCGGTGACGTGTATTTGAAGAGGCCAAATGCTCAAGACTGCGGATGCACGAGGAGAGGTACGACTTTTCGGGAATGCTCGGTAGCCTGGACTGCATGCACTGGGCGTGGAGGAATTGCCCAAAGGCGTGGGCGGTTGCCTACATACGAGGAGATATTGGCGTGCCTTCCTTGATTCTTGAGGTCGTGGCGTCTCAAGATTTATGGATCTGGCACGCCTTTTTTGGAGTAGCCGGCTCCAATAACGATATCAACGTCCTCAATCAGTCACCCTTATTTGAGGACGTGCTTGAAGAACGGGCTCCGCCGTGCCAATTCGTGGTGAACGGAAAGCCCTACGACGGGGGTTACTACTTAACCGATGGGATCTACCCGGATTAGGCGGCTCTGATCGAGGCTCCTCCGCTTGCAACGGACGAGAAGGCGGCGCGGTTCAAGAAGATGCAGGAAGTGGCGAGGAAGGATATCGAACGGGCATTCGGTGTTCTTCAAGCCCGATGGGGAATTATTCGGAACCCAGCACGGAACTGGTACACACAGCACCTCCGCCACATCATGTTTACGTGCATTATTTTGCACAACATGATCATTGAAGACGAGAGAGAGGATGCTTAGAACTGGAGATAGGACAAAGAAACAACGCCGGGTAGTAATGTAGTTTGAGTCTCCACTCCGCTCTCCTGGAAGAATTTTCTCAAACAGGACGCCGCATTGAGAGATACAAGGAAGCACCATCAGCTCACCAATGATTTGATCAAGCATGTTTGGAGCCGATTTGGGCCGGTTGAGGAGTAGGATGTTTTTTATTTTTTAAATTTCAATTAATGTAATGTTTTTATTTGTGTTATTTCAATTAATATATTGTACTAGTTATTTGTTTAAATTAATGAAAATTTTAAATTTTTTTATTAAAATTAATACTATATATAAATTTAGAAATTAGATAGAGGCACTCTTTAGAAATAGTCCTACAACAGCTCACTGTCTCTATCTTTAAAAAAACTTTTAGAAATACTCCATAGAGAGATTACCACGGCAGATAGTCGAAGATTTAATTAACTAAAGAGGGCAGCAATTATTTAATTACTAGGGCATTTTTGAGAATATAATCTGGTTTTTTTTTGAAGTGCGTGGCCTCTCTTTTGAAATGCGGTAGGCAAAATTAGGATTATGTACAGTAGAGTACACGTCATCGTTGCCAGTAAGATTGCTTGATTAAATTTTCTTCATATCATAATATTGCGACACGATACGTGCCCTTCGTCCATAGCGGCTGAATTATTGAATAATAAAAAACCCCATATATTTTATAGTGGATTATCCACTTTTATTAGATTGATTAATTTGATGGAGTATATAACCTTTTGGTTTGTGAAAGCTCTACGCGTGTTGAATTGTGTGGGACTGTGGATAAATCAAACGATTGTTAGGTACAGATCACTTAATAAATCAATAAAAAGTAGAGAATAGTTTTCCATATATAAAAATATATCAAGATAACAGAAAATGTATTACTACCAGAAAATTCTACAACCTTACATATTTCAGTATATCTGTAATATATTTACTTTTTTATTTTTTTAAAGATACTTTATTCAAGATACATATAGTTTTTGTTTCATTTCATAAAAGAGTATAAGAATCATTTTCTACATAGAATTCTTCAAAATTGTGCTGAGAATTATAGTGCTATATATATATAGAGAGAGGCACTCCCGTGTAGTTTAACCGCTTGATGAGATTGCCTATTTTTTAATATTTAAAAATAATAATTTACTAATATTTAATAAAAATAATAAATGTTAATTGTAGATAAATATAATTATATCTAAGATAAATAAATTATACTTGAGAATTTGGAAAAAAATAAATAATTAAAAGAATTCTAATTGGCTATAAAGACCTTTATTTGAATGCGTGAGATGTACTCGCTCAAAGTGTGCATATGAAACGTGTGATTAATTGTACTGTTACAACTGACAAATACTCATATCCAACCTGACTCACTATTGTTGTGGAGTGAGGGATGAAGCTAGAAATTAAACTCTAAAAAGATATATGCCGGCTACTCTTCCTGTCAAAATTAATTACATTGAATTTGGAAGACCGAGTAGTATTATTTTAATGATGTGATTGGTTACTAATCCTTTAAAAGCCCATGTAAACATCTAAAAATCATGTCCAAATAATTTGATTACCAAGATAATCTATTGACTGTTATTGAGTTGTGATGAACTTAATCGATGATAGCTTTGTTATTAGCTTACTTTGTTAGGCAAGTGCGCGCAAATTTCCCCCTTCCATTAAGATACTTCAATTCAATGCGTAACGTAAGTTAATGAGATGTTTTTAGGCTATCAATATCATGAGATATTTAGGAAGATTGAGTTAATTCAGTCAACAGTACAAATTTATCTATTAATTGATTATTACTAGGTATGAACGAACATTTTTTTGTCATTATTAGTTTTACTTCGTCATAACAAAACACGTATGACTTTTTGAAACCCTCTTTAGCTTAGTATATCATCATTGGGCATTCTGTTTAATTAGGAGATTCCTTTTCTTCTCTTTTAGACGGAATTGACTCTTCCTCAGTGTAAGGCCGAACTTTCGTTGCGTGGTGTTATTTGAGTCGTCAAATGCATATCCCATTTAGTAATAGCGTGTTTTCCGACATAAAGAAAAAAGCGGTGAGGCCAAAAATATCAGTCAAAATGTACATGGTCTCCTCAAAACTCATTATTTGTAAAGTGAGTAGTCTCATAAACAACTATTTTGAATTGGAATTTCATCTGCACAATATATTATAGGTTGAACATATTGCATCAGATATTTTTACAATAATTACTTTGGCAAATACTCTCCTGCGGCAGGTCGCACCCCATGCGACTGCGCGAGGGTGCACACGCCTATTTATTTATTTTTTTCATTTTTTTTAAATTCTTTTTTTCTTTTTTTTTTTCGAGTCGAGCAAGGGAGAGCCGAAGGTTTTAGAGCAAGCTAAAGGACATGAATGTTACCACTACGATTATTTATAAATTGAAATCGGAGCCAAAAGTAGAACCGGGAAAAAAAATTGAAATAAAATTTAAAAAACATCAAAAATAGAAAAAAAAAAAAAAAAAAAGAGTGAATACACAACACACGCCATGCGGTCTTGCGATACGTGGCACAGGGGAGCATCTCATTACTACTTTTTATTTGTAGTTTGCAATTTATGCAGAGAAAATTATACCAAAAAAAAAAAATATAGAATAACTCGACTTTAAAATTATTTTGTTTCTTCTTTCTACTTTTGTGTTGGATCTTGGTCCCATATCACATGTGACCCATACTGAACAAAAGTTGTACATGAGATTGGGTAGTTTCGAAATAAATTTTAATTTTATCGATTACTAGTTTACAGCATTGCTGGAAGTAGAAATCCATTTAATTAAAAATTGTGGCTCTGGACTCTGGAGGGAGTTCCCACAAAAAATTCTATGACCATCTTGTTTCTTTTTTTCTATTTTTTTTCCTGGTGATTATACACAATATAGACATCAAAGTTAGAAAGGCAAAAAGGAACAAAAAAGAAAAGGGGTAGAAGAGGACAATTCATAGGAGGAATTAATGAAATTCACAAGAAAAGAGAATCAAGTAACACTTCCCACATGCAGACGACACAACAATCCAAACCCATATCAAAATCTTGGAAGCTTTGTCAGAAAACACAAGGTCAAAAATTTAAGCCGACAATACATAACCCGATCTTGCTCCGATTCTTCTAGAGATCACAAGTAAACTTCGCCCTCACGATTTTGGAGTAATAATTAATTCCGTACAAATTGGCGCTATTTTTATGTGCAATATCAAAATGTGGTCACTAACGAAATCACGATATACAGTCTATGTAGATCATAAGCGCGTTACTATAAGTTAAAAATCATCCATTTCATTCAAGGACAAAATATGCCATTTTTCTTTTTTTTTTCTCTACAAATGGTGTAAAGAAAGAATCATCTGGATTTCTTGGACAATTTAATTCTTCTGTTAACTTCATCCTCCAATTCTTGGAGCCCTCCTACCTCTTCCAGTTCCTGCACACATACAAAAAAACAATTGCATTCAATCACACAATTAAATCCAAGAAAATTAATTACAGGGACACGGAAATTACTGAAATCATCATCTATCATGTATCACCAACCTTAGGTCCGAGGAACAGCCCATATGGAACGCCCTCGAACTTGTCTGTGTGATGAATCTGAAAATCCCAGACAGCAAAATCAAACAAGATCAATTGCATTACAGAAATAGTATTAATAAGTTAATTCGAAGGGTTATTAAATTTACTACTGGACTATAATTTAATAATGCATACCTGGTGAGCCGAAGCTACTTTCCTAAAATAGGGTACGTCAGCAATGGGCCCCACGGGGAATCTCCGATGGACGAGGCCGTCGTGGACGAACATGTAGGCTATGCCGAACACCGTAATTCCCAGACCCTGAGTAATAATAATACCCCACCATCATAAACATAAGTTAAATTATAAAATAAAAAAGATAAAAATAATGGTGGAGTGGGGCAAAGAATATGAATACTGACAGCGCCGAAGCAGAGGCCAGGAATCAATCCTTTGTGGAAGAAACCATAGTTTAATGAGGGCTATGGCTGGAACGGCGTTAATTATCGCGAAAACGTCGTTAAGTTCGAAAGGTCCTTCTCTCGGTTTATGGTGCGACTGCAATCAAAATTAAATGCACCTTCTTTAATTTTACCTTCACTCCAAAACATTTATTTTCAAGTATCCATCTATATCCCTTAATTAATTGTTTATGATTGAGTTTAAAAGCATTCATTCGATTCAAACCTCGTGCATATGCCATAAAGAAGCGTGCCAGAGAGCTTTATGTGCCCACCTAGCCCAGAACTCCATTCCCACCTGAAAAATTCAATTCAACGTCAAACAATCTTTGAGAAGGAATTACTTTGTCTGTACATAATTAAAAATTATGGTGGTAGAAAATGAAGCAAGCAACTTACAGCAGCACCGACTGAGAGAGCAAATGTACCAAACATTTCCGTATAAGGTACCTCCCCACCCTGCGCCACAAATTGTTCAATTATTTGCATCCTCTTTTACCACACAATCCACAAATTCTTATACTATTATTGCAACACATCCATAGTTAAATTAAAACTCGACTGAATTAACTTCATTAAAGAGGAATTAATGTGAGAGAGAGAGAGAGAGAAAAAAAAAAAAAAAAAAAAAAGAGTTGCCAATTTTGTACCTCCATGTTCCAAGCAAATCTATAATAAACAGCCATGATAGCCATGGAAGTAACCCCAAAACTCGACATAACAGCCGCCACCAAATACGAAAATCGCTCCGATTTCTTCCTTGCCATCTTTTCCGCAACCTTCTCCGCCACGCTCTCCGCCAGTGACATCGCCCTCCCAACGTCTCCTTCGCTCTCCTCTTCTGATTCCAGAACTCCCCTCAATTTCTCATCCTCCAGCACAAAACAAACCGTCAGAGTAGGTCTCCTCTTCCTCCCAGACCTCAAAATTCCGTGAACTCTCTGGAGAGAGGGGGAAATTCGTAAAGCGCGCGATACGGGCTTCGGGCCGAGGAACGGGCTGTGCTTCGAATGGAGAATGGCTGTAGCGACGGAAATTCCAGCCGCCATGAGCAGGGTTTTGGAGGGGGCTTATTGGTGGTGATGGTCGGGAGCTTTTAATAGCGAAACTGAGAGAGGGAATGGTGGTGGAGGGACGGACACCACATGTTTGGTTGTATGTTTGTTTCTGATTTCTCTTTAAATACAAATACACCAGCTTTGCTGCTGTGCTGGAAATTCTTGTTATTTCCTCTTTTCCTGGTGCAAAACTAGTGCTCTTCTTCTCCCAAATTACTTAACTGCCACTTTGTAGCTCCCGCCATCCTATTATTACAGGTTCGATCAGCCCTACAAAATCTACTTTAATTAATGTTTAATAATCCAAATTTTTGATGTTCTACCGTGCCGTTTTCCTTTTCATTTGGGTTAATTGCTCTTAACCTATTCGCCGTGCTTGCATTGCTAATCAAATTCTAACTCTTCAATGTAGCAACTTCAACATTTTTCAATATTTCCGTATGTGAATTGTGAAGTATTATTGGTGGTGGAGTTTGAAATCCAAATCTTCTAAGCTTAAGAATACAATTCCCATTAAACCATCTAAAAGAAATAACATAAAATAAGGAATCATATTCCAACTACTCATTTGAATTAAAAAAGGACTGGGCCGGGCCGAATACGACCCAAACCCGAGGGTAGTAAAATATTTTGGACATTGGAGGATCAGAAAAGTGCGGGCCATTTGTGCATAAATGAAGTGGAGGTTGGGAGGCGAAAATTTGGATACTAGTACGATGACACGTGGCGGAAGGCAGGGAAGGCACGGAGAAACATGAGGTGGACGTTCTATCGTAGGATTGCGGAGCAGACACTGAGGACGTCAAAAAAGCATTGGAAATTTGGACGGTTTAAGGTCCTACTACTCTACTCTCTCTACCCGGGTAAATCCAATTTTTCACACGCATAATGAAAATTAAAAATATCTTGCCTGAATTTTATTTTATTAAAGTTAATAAAATCTTATTTTTGATGACAGTCGTTTATAATCTCATTATTATAGAAAATATACATAGCAGGGTGTGTTTCGTTTGATGGAATTTTCATCATTTTTCCATCCTTTTCACATGTTTGCTATATTCGTTAATTTTTATCGGGCAAGATAGATAATTTTTTCGGACAGTTCCCTTTCCATCATTTTTTTTTCAATTATGAAAACTATTAACATAAAAGAGGGGTGTGATAATATTTTTCAATGGATAAAAGACATAAAAATGGGTAAAGAGGGTGGAAGACCATGTGATAATTTTCTTTTATATCCTAATTAACATTTGATAAAAAAATGATGGAAATGTTAATATATTCTTATATTTTCTTATCTATCATTTTCGGGCAGCAATTATTATTCTGGGCTCATATTGAATAAATTTTGGATTAAGTTTAACACTAACGTGCAAATCACTTTAAGAAAGATATTCCCTTCGTTAGGTTAATGATGTCTCTTTGAACACAGTTATTAAGAGACAAGGGTAAAAAATAGAAATTCATTGACTATCATTATTTAAGATTTAAATATTTTTATTTATTAAAATAAAATATTATAAATCAGATGGACGGAAAAAGAAAGATGAGACAGTTATAAGCATGGCGATTTAGTAAATGATACTTCCTCCAATCCCCATAGTTATTCATAGTTTTTTTTATTTTCGTATGTCCCCCAAAATTATGCACAGTTCATTTTAGGAAATAATTCCTCCACTTATTACATTTATAATGTGAGATTTCATCTTCACTTATATCTACCTTTTCTTTACTTATATCTCACTTTTCAGAATTTTTTTTATAATTTATACCCTAAACTATGCATAATTTTAAGGGTCGAATAAAGTATAAGGTAATTTTAAACATAGCCCCTGAATCTTTCATTATAAAGCCCCCAATTAAAATATTAATAAATTTAATTATAAAAATACTATTATACCCTTATAACCCCCAACTTATAATTTTAATTAAGATTTGAACTAATATTTTATTCTATAACTCCAACTTAAATTCTTACTAAAAAATTAAAAGATATATTTGTAACCCCATTTTATTTTTACATTATTTATGTTTATAAACCCTAAAACTATAATCATTAATGTAGCCCCTTGAAAAAGAAAAACAACTTGGAAGCATATAGCCCCCATTACGGAAACAGCACATCTGCAAAATCATGGAAGAAATTTCCTGTGATTCTTGCGACTGAGAAGAGGATTGCTGGATCTCCTTGCTAAAGAGTTGTTGAGCTTCTCTCAATCGGAATACTACAACAGGAAAACTGTGAGGCTAGCGATGAAAAAAATACGTTCCTCGACACGTAGCAGTGCGTAAAACATGGATCTTAGCCACGCCACGCGTGTACCTCCTCCTAATTTTGTTGCCTACCGCAAGAGCAATTGACCGCCATTTCCTTAATTTTGTCAATAAATTAACGGCATGAAAATATGCAGAATTTTCGATTTAAAATTGATGAATCTTGAAATGAGGCTTCTCTACAAGTGGCAGCCAACTCTGTGTGGAATTTGAAAGAAAGAGTTGCTTAATTCTTAGCCCCAAAACCTCGAGGACCAGCCCTTGCACCTGAGTCTGCAAATTTCTTCCTCGATTCCGCCCTTTTCTTTGTCCTCGCCGTGCCAGGTGGAGCCTGAAAATTAAATGACAAAAGGGCCATATATTGTAAGAAATTAGGACAAGTATGAGGATCAGAATTAAGTTCCAGATACCTTGATTGGAAATCCAAATAAAGCAAACAAAACATGATCACCTGCTGTTCTGCCTTCATGGCCTCCTCAATATTGCTCATTGTAGGAAGTGACCCACCTTCCATTATACCCATCAAGTTCTTCATTCGTACACGCATTTGGAATATTTGAGCAATAAGTTGACTCACTTGTAGAAATCATTTCCTGATCTCCTTGTTAAAGAGTTGCTGAGCTTCTCTCGATCGGAATATGTTCTACGTAATGGGGGCTATAAGCTTCCACGTTATTTTTCTTTTTCAAGGGGCCTACATTAACGATTATAGGTTTAGGGTTTATAAACATAAATAATGTAAAAATAAAATGGGGCTACAAATATATCTTTTAATTTTTTAGTAAGAATTTAAGTAGGGATTATAGAATAAAATATTACTTTAAATTTTAAATAAAATTATAAGTTGAAGACTATAAAAGTACAATAATACTTTTATAATTAAATTTATTAATATTTTAATTGAGGGATTATAGTGAAAGAATCGGGCCACGTTTAAAATTACCCTAAAGTATATCTCAAAAACTAAGCCTGAAACGACGGTACACTTTATATGGACGTAGCGGCCCATTTATTAAATAATGGGCTCGGACAGTTTTACTAAAACTGTTGTTATTTATAATATACGCGCCATTGAACCTACAAAAAAAATGCCGGCTTTAGTGTACGTCAAATCCAATCCAATATAATAAAAATAAAATTAGGAGTACATCCAATTACAATACAGCTAATTTTATACACAACCTCATTATACTTAATATAGCCCCTATTGTGAAAACTTAATAAAACAATTACTTCAATAAAACACGGTGAAAAAAGATCTTACAGTCTCTAATTGTAATACCCTACTATAAATAAAATATTTTTGGAATAATAAATGCAGAAAAATACAGTTTATTTTTATTTAATTAAATTAATGGAAATAAAATTATTAAAGTGAAAAGTACTTGAGAAAGAGATTTAGAGTCAAAATAAATAATATAGCTTCGAGATTTAAACACGATAATAGAGATTCCGGATAATAAGTTATGTTACAACTAAAGCAACATAGGCATAAGCTAGATAATCAAAGTTTTGGTTATGCAAAAAGTACTTATGCGGAAATATAATTTTTGTAGAAATAACTTGCACACGTCATTCGACCTTCAACCACGCGCCTCTAACTTCAATTCCCTGAAAAGAAATTATTTTATGCGGAGTGAGCATACAAGTATACTCAGTGTGGGATATATGCTACACTGTCCAATTTAATAAAGCAGTAAGCACGTATGGTCAACATAATTTCTTAACATTCGGATTGCACAGTGGCATACCAAGGACTTTTCTGTCCTGGACCCATTGAGCGGGCCCCTGACGATATTGATTTGTGCACATATAAGTGAGAGCACCCTTAAGGACAACTTTACAATGACGGTTCGTCTCATCACAAATTTATAATTTTATAACACATACGACAAATCATAATATTAAAATTGACAACAATTATCAACGACATAATTAAATAAATCACCACACCTTAAACATTGAACTTGAAAGTGAGGTCGAGCAAGCAAAATCAATGTCTTAGTCGCGCCGCACCAAGGAGTGTCTGAAATGGTTGTTTCTGCAATGGTTCTCGTAGAGATTTTCCTTTAAAAATGTAAGGATTGATGGAGTAGATTGACTGCTGAAATTGTGATCAAGGCTTGAAAACTCACGGCAAAAGGGAGTAAAATTGAATTGGCATTTTGAGAAATATTTTGAGTTGGTGAATAGAAAACGAAGAAGAGAAATCTGAACTGGTAAATGTAAAAATTTGTTGAGGTATATGAATTGAGGAAGGAGAAATGATCGGAGGAAAAATGGCCAGCATTTTCAGAATGAAATAGAGAAAGAGTGGTCAGCGTGGCTTTCCTTAAGACTACAAAATTTACCAGACAAGTTGCTAGGATAAAACCATGTTAGAGATGTTTATGTTTATTTTTATAACTATAAAAAGATTGGGGTACGAGACCAATGTTATACCCGATATTAATCTTATGCTATCTCTGAAAAAGAAACTCAAATAACAATAAAAAGGAGAACTCATTTAATAGTCCAAATACTAATTAGACTTGCCCAATAAATTAAAATCTAAATTTTACTCAGATAATATTTGTTAATGACCTAATCTTTTCTGACTAGGGGCGCAACTTCGACTAACACATGTTTGACAATTAAACTTCATAAATTTTCACGAGTTGAATAAAATGAATTTCGCAAATAAGTAAATTAATTAAAAAAAATGAAAACGGGTTATGACAACCGCTTAAAAAAATTTCGTCCTTGAAATTTAACTTACTTGACTCTAAGTGGGGGTAACGAGCTAAAATTTCTTCTTCGCGTTCCCAGGTAGCCTCTTCGGGTCCGTGCCTAGACCACTGAATCTTGACTAATGGTATTTCTCGACCTCTCAAAACATGTACCTTTCGATCTAAGATAATGTTTGGTTCCTCTTCATATGTCAAATCCTTATTAATTTGGAGATTTTCATGATGAACGACGTGAGAGGGATCATGCAGATACTTTCGTAACATAGAAACGTGAAACACGTTGTGAACAACAGATAGCTCAGGCGACAAAGCTAGCCGATAGGCCACATCTCCTATACGTTCTAAAATTTCAAACGGTCCGATAAATCGAGGTCTTAGCTTTCCTTTCTTTCCAAATCTTAGAACTCCTTTCATTGGTGCGACTTTGAGGAAGACTTTATCGCCAACATCAAAGTATAACTCTCTTCTCCTTCGATCAGCATACGATTTTTGTCGAGCTTGAGCCGCCTTAATCCTGTCTTTTATCTTTTCCACAACTTCAACCGTTTCCTTGACAATTTCGGGACCTAACATTTTTCTATCCCCAACCTCGTCCCAGTACAACGGCGACCTACACTTTCTCTCATACAATGCTTCGTATGGAGCCATACCAATAGTAATCTGAAAACTATTATTGTACGCAAATTCAATCAAAGGTAGATGAGCTTTCCAATTGCCTCCAATATCCATCGCGCAAGCTCGCAACATATCTACCAAAATCTGGATAGTTCTTTCGGATTGTCCGTCTGTTTGAGGATGATATGCGGTTGAGAGTTTAAGTTTGGTTCCCATAGCGCTATGTAAGCTCTTTTAAAATTTAGATGTGAATCTCGGATCTCGATCAAATATAATAGACACAAGAACTCTGTGTAATCTCACAATCTCTCAAACATACAATCGGGTAAACTGGTCCATCGAAAATGTCATTTTCACCGGTAGAAAATGAGCTGACTTGGTAAGTTGATCCACAACTACCCAAATTGGATCATGTCCTCGTACGGTCTTTGGAAGACTTACAACAAAATCCATCGTTATGTGTTCCCATTTCTCGGGAATTTTTAACGGATTCAATAATCCACCAGGTCGCTGATGTTCAGCTTTCACTTGTTGACACGTCATACATCTTCCGACATATTCAGCTATCGTCCTCTTCATTCCTCTCCACCAAAACATTTTTTTGAGATCTTGATACATCTTAGTGCTACCTGGATGTGCGGTATAAGTAGTGCAGTGCGCCTCGTCTAGAATTTCTCTTATCAAATTTTTATCTTTCGGCACACAGATTCTACCCGCAAACATAAGTGTTCCATCACTTGCTACCGTAAAACCGGTGACCTCATCATTCTTTTGTTGACTTCTCATCTTTTGTAAGAAATCGTTGGTTTCTTGAGCTTTCCTAATTCGATCTCGTAAAGTGGGTTTGATCACCAATGATGCTAACATAGCTTTCTTGGCTTTCAGAGTGACCACCTCAAGGTTCATCTTCTCAAATTCTCTCATTAGAGCCTCTTCTTGAGTTATCATTGCAGTTAGTTGCCCTTCACCCTTTCTACTAAGTGCATCAGCCACCACGTTAGCCTTTCCAGGGTTATATTGTATAGTGCAATCGTAGTCCTTCAAGAGTTCTAGCCACCTTCTTTGCCTCATGTTAAGCTCTTTCTGTGCCTCCAAATTTTAAGTGCGTGAACTACTGCAGCTAGCTCCAACTCGTGTATGGGCTACTCAAGCTCATATTTCTTTAATTGTCTTGAGGCATAAGAAACAACTTTTCCCTTTTGCATCAAGACACATCCTAATCCTTGCTTTGATGCATCGGTGTAGATAACGTAGTCGTTTGATCCATCGGGTATTGTTAAGACGGGTGCAGTTGTCAGCCTTCGTTTTAACTCTTAAAAGCTCTGCTCATACTTGTTAGTCCACTTGAACTTGATATTTTTCCTTGTCAGTTGTGTTAATGGACCTGATATCTTCGAAAATCCTTCAATAAATCTCCTATAGTAAACTGCAAGTCCTAAGAAACTCCTCACTTCACTAGCATTCTTAGGCACTCTCCAATTGCTTACCTCTTCAACCTTAGCTAGATCCACATCATTTCCTTTAGCGGTCACCAAGTGTCTAAGAAATACTACTCGGTCTAGCTAAAATTCGCATTTCTTGAACTTGGCGTATAGTTTCTCATTTCTTAATGTTTGCAACACAATTCTAAGATGCTCTTTGTGTTGTGCCTTATTCTTGGAGTATATCAGGATATCGTCAATGAAACTATAACAAACTTATCTAAATATGGGTGAAAAAATGTGGTTCATCAAATCAATAAACACAGCGGGAGTATTGGTCAAACCAAATGGCATCACTAGAAACTCGTAATGACCATATCTCGTTCGAAAGCCGTCTTTGGTATGCCATCCTTTTTCACCTTAAGTTGATGATATCGTGATCTCAAATCTATCTTCGAGAACATTCCTGCTCCTTTCAACTAGTCAAACAAATCTTCTATCCTTGGCAGAGGATACTTATTCTTGATGGTGAGTCGATTCAACTCTCGATAATCTATGCACATTCTCATTGACCGGTCTTTCTTCTTGACCAATAGGACTAGGGGAGAGCAAACCCAACCCGAACCCGCAAACCCGACCCGGACCGACGGGTTTGGGCTAGGTTGGGACCGAACCGAATATTGGAATGGTCCGGGTCGGTCCAAATTTATAGACCCGCACATAGACCGGGTTGGTCCAGGTCCAAACCCGCTCTAACCCGAGTGACCCGGACCCGGCCCATAAAATTAATTAATATATTTTTTATTATATTAATAAGATGTATATATATATTTTTTTAACATTTTCCATTCATTTTTTTTTTTCTTCACAAACCCTACTTCCTCAGAATCTCTCTCAAACTCTCACGCCGCTACTCCTCCTTCTTCCAATCTTCTTCTCATTTTTTCTCCCAACTCCCAAGTCCCAACTCCGGTCAACGTCGCCATCATATCTCCGGACCTCCGGTGCACGTCGCCATTAAGGTAAATCTCCTAAACGGCTAAACCCCCATCTCCCTCACCTCTGCACGAGTCTGTCTCAGATGCTGAGCTCGGAAGAAAAAGGATTGAAGAATTTAGGGAAAAACGAAGGAATTTGTGGAAATTTCTGATCCATAATCTGAAATGGCGGAGATACCTGCAAAGTGGGATGCGTCTCCTTTCTCTAATTTGTTGTTTTTCTAGTGTGATATAGTTAGGATATTTTAAGTGTTGAATTGACATTTTGAGGAAATTTTATGAAGAATGGTAGTGGAGTTGTAGTCTCTCCCTCACATACACGCACCCCCAAATAGCTTTGGGATTTTTTATTCTGTAAACTTAAGATATGCAGACTCGTTTAATGATTCTTTAAGCATTAGAAAGCCAAAAACTATAACTTTTATTCCTAATGGTCTTATTTGATTGATGTGTGCAATTGCAGGCCGTTGAAATTTCTGTATGGTTGTTTTGATCCTAATGCTTACTGATTTTGTTGTGCAATTGCAGTCTTTTATTGTATTTTACCGTTTATTGGTTTATTTTTTATCTAATTTTTGTGCAGATTTTTTTATGTTGATTTGTGCAGATTTTGTGTAGCTTGACTGAAAATTAGTGTTAATACTTGAATAGGAAAAAAAACTATATTAAATTTGCATTTTCCAACGGGTTAGACCGAACCCGGACCGAACTCGGACCCCGGGTCAGGGTCGGTCCTGACCTCTTCTTTGGTCCGGGTCGGTCCAATTTTTTGAAAAGATCCGGGTCGTCGGTCCAAACGGGTCGGTCCGGGTCGGTCCGGATCCGACCCGATGCTCACCCCTAAATAGGACCGGTGCTCTCCAAGGCGACACGCTTGGTCGAATAAATCCTTGGTTTAAAAGGTCTTACAGCTGTATCTTTATCTGTTCTAACTCTTTCGGTGCCATTCTATAAGGTGCTTTGGATACGGGTGCTGCTCCAGGTATCAAATCGATCGTAAACTCTATTTGTCTGTCTGGTGGTAATCCTGTTAAATTCTCAGAAAAAACATCGGTAAATTCACATACCACCGGTACACTCTCGATTGTTAATTCATCATTTGTCTCACCAATCATGCTCACAAGATAAGCTTGACACTTACCTTTCTTTAATATCTTCATCGCCTTCATTGCTGATATCATAATTGGCGTTTTTTCCATCTTGGCACCTTGAAATGAAAATGGTTTTTCTCATAATCTTTGAAAATCGACTTCTCTTTCGTGACACTTGATTGTTGCTTGATTTTGACTCAACCAATCCTTGCCCAAAATTACATCGAAGTCGTGCATCTTGATACAATATGTTGGGAAATTTAGTAAAGTTTTGACTGATTCCAAAACCAACTTACCCCAACCGAGTAGATGTTGCCAGATCCTAATGTTAGTATTTAGGCTCGCTGTTTGAGCAATGTTCAGATTTTATCTTTACAGGTCTCCAGCTGAAGACGGCAACATGGCGTTACCCGGATAGAACTACAGATGGAAATTCGGATGTGTAACATCAGTTGTAAGAAAGACAACTGAGCGTTCAAGCCAACTGATCAGATGCAGAACATCAGACGAAAGAAAGACAACTGAGCGTTCAAGAGGTAGAACATCAGTTGTAAGAAAGACAACTGAGCGTTCAAGATGAAGAACATCAGATGTAAGAAAGACAACTGAGTGTTCAAGCCAACTGTTCGGATGGAACATCAGTTGCAAGACTCAATCCGATAGATCGACAACATGAAGTTCAAGGCAGCTGAGAGTTCAACTGTTCCTATTCAGATAGAAGGTCGAATGAAGATATCGATCAGATTGAACATCAGCTGAAGACCACTCGGATGAAGACTGAAACTTCTCAACCGACTAAACAAGGTTGAAAGACTGAGGTTGAAATTTGAAATTCAAAATAGGAAGTCACGTGAAGGTTTGACGCTCTGTCATTACCTCATTTGGCCCAACACAAGGTTGTCTCAGAAGGAAAGCAGAAGTTCACAGTTGCCAAATCGGGAAAATCTGCAGAGATGAGAGACAAGCCATCGCTTTCACAGAACAGAGATCAACGGCTCATCCAACGGCTAGTTGATTCTCTCCGCCTATAAATAGAGGCCTTCATTCATTCATCAATATATAAGACAAGTGTGAGAAAAGACTAAAGAGCGAAAGAACGACGAAAAACTGCACACAAGCTAAACTGCATTTAATCTCTAAGAACATCACTAGTTGAGAGTTCATAGAGTGTTTGATTCTGTATTGGTGTTTTCGATCTTAGTTTGAGTCTTCATTTGTTCAAGCTTAGATCCTAGCTCACTTCGTTGTTAGAGCTAGTAGTTGGAAACCCCACCCATTTACACATCCCCTAAAAAGGATTGTTAGGATCTTGCTCTTCCTGAAATTGAGTAGATAGGTTGATAAGTACACGTAAACTTATCTGTAAGGTTGATAAGTACCCGCAAACTTATCTGAACGGTTGCAAAGCCCGCGTAAGCTTTGTGGTAGCTGTCCTAAAGAATTTGGACTGAGTTGTGAGGACTCACAACTCCCCGTGGACGTAGGAGTTCTCTCCGAACCACATAAATCCTTTGTGTGTTTGTGTTTTCAGTTCAGTTATTTCTTTCATATCCAACTGACCATCTAATCAGCACTCAAAACTGCTTCTTTGCATCTCAGCTGATTTGGTTATTGACCGACCTTGCATCTGATCGTGAGTTAATTTTTAAGAGTTATTGTTATTTCCACCACTTTCCGCACAGCACCACTCTTCCAGCTGAGTTCTCTTACTCAGTTGTGATTCCAGCTGAGTCTTTTTACTCAGTTGTGGTTTTTATCAGGGGGTTGTTTTTAAAATTCTTAACTGGTGTATTCCCCCCCTATACACCAGAACTCGTATCGGAGCAGTGGTTCAAAAGACTGATGACTCTGTTTCACGAGGTGTGAATCGAGGTGTTTTTCTTCAGTGGTCAACTGAATAGATCTTTTTCACGCTAGTGCATATCTGCTTGCATTTGTTGTCTGTTTATTGTGTGCAGATGGATGTTAAAGACAAGATTGTTGTCATGTTCTAAGTTGTGAACTATACATTCTGGAAGACTCGGATGAAGAAGATTCTACTGTCCAAGCATCATCGAATGCAACAAGTGATTACATCCGGACCGATCACCATCATGGAAAAAGTTATTCGCACTCCTACAAATCCCAATGATGGGGATGCAACTGAGGTGATGGTTGAGAAAAAGCCAGAAGACTTCACTCCTGAGGAAGCAAAAGTGAGCCAGCTGGATATCTGGGCTCAGAGCACTATTATGTCCACAGTTGGACAAGACTATCTTCAATGGATAGAAGAGTGCAACACAACTAAAGAGATGTGGGATATTTTGGCATCTCTTAGTGAAGGGAGTGATGAAACCAAGGAGAACAAGTTCTCCCATGCTTGTCAAGATTTTGACAACTTCTGTCTAAGAGTTGATGAAACCATTGATCAGTTGGAGCTTCGGTTCATGGATATCATCCGAAGGATTCAATCTATCCGACGAGGAAAGTATACTTTGAGAGAGATCAACCTCAAAGTATTACAAGCTCTACCAGCTGAGTGGGACACTTTCACCAACATTCATGAAAGCCGAGCTGATCTTGAAGAAATGAGAACTGACAGACTGTTCTCGATTCTGAAAGAAAACGAGTACAAGGTAAACCGACGAAGATCAACTCAGTTATCGGGGCAGACGAGTCGACTTGAGGATGTTGGTTCTGGAATAAAGACAGTAGCACTTCGAGCTGACTATTCCAAGCCGCGAACATCAAGGGCAACAAGATCTGCGGACACAGCTTCGAAGGAGCCAAGCAGAGAAGAGCTGCAACAGAGTATAGCTGCCTTGTCAAAGAAGCTAGCTGACATGGATACTCGGTTGGAAAAATATAAGCGGTTCTATAAATCCAACCGAACTCGAGATAACTCAAAGCCTGTGACCAATAGTTGCTTTGAATGCGGCAAAGTGGGACACTTTAAAGCTGATTGTCCAGATCTGTCGAAGAAAGATAGAGAAGCGTTGAGGGCTAAGCAAAATGCAAAGAACAAGGCCATGGTTGCAGAAGAAGCAGCTGATGACATGGATATCTTAACTGACACTGAAGATGAGGACGAGCTAACTTCCACCAACAACGCTATCGGACAGGATCAATGTCTCATGGCATTTGGAACTGACCTGGATGATGCTGAGGTACATTCTAGTCCAATTAATTTAAATTCTTCCAATGTTTCTAACATGCAGGAAACAGTAGATGGAGAGTTGGAACCCTCTTGGGGTGATTTCCTAGAACTCAGTGAGGAGTTGCATCAGCAATCGGTTGAGTTTAAGAGTCTTCAAGAATAGTTTGCCAGACTTGAAGAATCCTTAACCGAAAAGGACGATCTGATTAAAAGTCAAACCGAAGAGATTGATGATCTCAAAAGTCAACTGAATGTGGCCAACCGAACTAATGCTCCAACCGATGAGGAATTGAAGAAGCAGATCCAGGAGCAGCATGAGCAGTTGAACAAGCAAGAGGCTCAGATCGATCAGCTGATGAAGAAGTCAGACGCACAGACCGAGCATATAGTTGTTCTTCTCAAGGATCTACAAACTGAGAAGGACAACCTGATAAAGCTATATCAATCATCCAAAATTATCGAGAATCTCATCAGTTATAGAAGACAAATGGATGACGTGTCTGGACTCGGTTACGACATGGTCAAGGATACTGGAATTCCACCCGCAACCTTTATCAAGGCTGTGGATGTCACGGTTTCCAAACCAAATCCGGTTGAGTCTGTAACTCCCCAAATTAATCCAACCTCCACGTCACAGCAAGCACAACCAGCTAAGGAAACTGCAGCTGAGAAAGGAAAAGGAGCTGTGATTGGAGAACTGAAGAATCCATCGGTTGGGATAACAACCGAGGGGGAATGTTCAAAGACTCAGAAGAGGAACCAGAGACGTCGAAGATACAATAAGAACCGACCACAGAACCGACCTCAGAATCGACCTCTAAACCGACCTCTAAATCGACCTCAGAACCAACCTCAGAAGAGATGGAATCAACCGAACCAACAAGGATTCAACCATCAGAATCAACATCGGTTCCATCATCAGAACAACCAGAGGTTCCATCAGAGTCAACCTATGTGGAACAATTCCAACAGCTGCGAATATTCATGCCACAACATGAATCAACAGCCGAGCATGAACAGCTGTAGTCGACAGTCAAGAAAATGGAATCAGACTCAGCCACAAAGATTCCAAAATGGCGTCCGACCTCATCAACAAAATAAGGGGAATGCCTCTCCTCCTAAAGCCCACCATGGGAGAAATCAATCTCCTCCCAAGAAACAGGACATCAATAATAACAACAAATCTAAGGATGACCGAAGTGTTGTTATAGTTGATGGAGAAGGAAAGATAATTTGGAATGATAAATCTATCCGAATCTACAGGGAAAAATGACTCACAGTTCAAGGGGAAACTAGTTCTAACCCTCCAGGACCCAACTAAAATTGGGGACCTAAGCGTGTTTCTCTGTGCAGGAGCAGGAGGAATAGCTGAGGAAGAATAAAGCATCACATACCATGTGGGTGATGGATAGTGGATGCTCGAAACACATGACAAATCTAAGGGATTTGCTTGGAAGTTTCGTGGAAAAGGAAGTACCATCAGTTACCTTTGGCGACAACTCAAAAGGTCACACCAAAGGCTACGGTACCCTTGAAACCAATCATGTATCTATTTCTAATGTTTCATATGTTGATGGATTGAAGCATAACTTGCTCTCATCAGCCAATTCTGTGATAATGGTTTCTCTGTCAAGTTTGATGCGCAGGGCTGCAGGGTTAAAAATGTTGAAACAAAGCAAGTCGTATTGTTGGGAAATCGATCCCCAACCGGGAATGTCTACTATGCAGATTGGAACAGTAGTCCTCCTGAAACCTGTCTGTTATCGAAGAGCAGTTCAGATGTGAGCTGGTTGTGGCACAAAAGGCTCAACCATCTAAATTTCAAGACAATGAACCGACTTGCGAGACAGGAACATGCAAAGGGTATTCCGAACCGTGTGTTTTCAACAACACATATCTGCAGTGCATGTCAGCTGGGAAAGCTCGCTAGATCCTCCTTTCGGTTGAAAACGATTCCCTCAGCCAACCGAGTATGGTAGCTGATCCATATGGATCTCTTCGGGCCTGTTACTCTCAAGAGCATGAATGGTAACGAGTATACACTTGTTGTTACTGATGATTTCTCTAGGTACATGTGGACCATTTTCATGCGTCACAAGAGTGAAACTCGAGATGAGCTACCCAAGCTGATGGATCGGATATCTAAACAACAAGAGATGAAAATCATATCTGTCCGATCAGACCGTGGAACTGAGTTCCTCAATGAAACCATCATCGAATACTGCGAGAAGCACGGAATCACTCATCAACCATCGGCTGCACGTACTCCACAACAGAATGGAGTAGCCGAGCGAAGGAACCGAACGCTGAAGGATGCTGCAACATCCATGTTGACAAGCTCAGCTCTACCAAAGAGATTTTGGGCTGAGGCAATCAACACAGCTTGCTACACCCAGAACCGGTATCTTCTGACCAAACGGTTGGGAAAGACTCCATATGAACTATGGAGACACAAGAAGCCTGATATTTCATATTTTCGCGTTTTTGGTTCTAAGTGTTATATTCACAACAATGGGAAGACTCAGTTGAAAACTTTTGACGCTAAGGCTTCGAAGGGCATATTTCTCAGATATGCCGCTCGGATCAAGGCTTATAGAGTTTTTAACAACAGTTCTCGTGTTGTGGAGATAACACCTCATGTTAGTTTTGATGAATCTACTTTGAGTGCAGGGAACAGGCTAAAGGACAATAAGCTGATCCACATGTTCCTCCAGCTCTCACCAGATCGCAGGTTCTAAGGCAAAAGGATCTAGCTGAACCATTGGTATGGGCAACTGAGGATGATGATCCTTGTTCATCTGAAGATGAATGTGAGGACCCTAGCTCAACTCAAGGGGGAGCTTCAGCTGATGTCACTCCAACTGCATCAGCATCCGAAGCCCAACCTAGCTCGGTTCAAAATATTGTCCAGGTTGAGGATCCAGACTCCTCAACTGATAAATCACCAGTTCTAAAGATCCCAGCATCTCCCACAACTCAGATCACAGAACCACCACTGTTGGAAGAAGAAGGAAGACGCAACATGAGATGGTATGAAGATCATTCCAAGGACAACATCATCGGAGATCCAGCCAAAGGTGTGCGTACCAGGAGCAGAGTTGCAAATCCAGATTCAGCTGAGAAATATTCTAACACTTACGCCCAATATGCTGAGGAGTTGGCAGTTCTTGAGGAGTTCGAACAAGCAGGAGATGTTGCCATGATTTCATGCTTCGTAGCTGATGTGCCAGAGCCGAAGCATGTTAAGGAAGCTCTCAACTGTGTTCATTGGACAACATCCATGCAAGAAGAGCTGAATGAATTTCTACGCAACTGTGTATGGGAGTTGGTAGAAAGACCAAATGGTGTCAAAGTCATTGGATTAAAGTGGATTTTCAAGAACAAGAGAGACGCCATTGGACACATCGTGAGGAATAAGGCAAGGTTGGTAGCTCAGGGATATTGCCAACAAGAAAGAATTGATTTCAAGGATTCTTTCGCGCCTGTTGCAAGGTTGGAAGCCATCCGAATATTTCTAGCCTATGCCGCATTTCACAAATTCAAGGTTTATCAGATGAATGTGAAGTGTGCCTTCCTCAATGGTGATATTAAGGAAGATGTTTATGTTGAACAGCCTCCCGGTTTTGAGACTGGAGATGGAAGAGTGTATAAGTTGAAAAAAGCTATCTATGGCTAGAAGCAAGCACCTAGAGCATGGTATGACACTCTCTGTAGTTTTCTTCTGAACTCGGGGTTCAAACGAGGGTTAGTTGACAAAACATTGTTCACCATAAAAGTTGGAGAAGACATACTTGTTGTGCAAATCTATGTTGATGACATCATATTCGGTTCCAAGTCGGAGGAGCTGTGCGAGAAATTCTCAACTCTCATGAAGGAGAAATTCGAGATGTCAATGATAGGCGAGATGAATTATTTTCTTGGACTACAGGTGAAGCAGTCATCAAAAGGGATTTTTATTAATCAGTCTAAATATACAAAGGAGCTCATCGCAAAGTTCGGATTGCAGACAAGTAAGACCACAAGGATCCCGATGAATACTAACTGGAAGATTGAACCCGGATCTGAGGGAAAACTCGTGGATGCCAGTAAGTATAGAGGGATTATCGGTTCTTTGCTATATCTAACCGCCAGTCGGCCAGATATATCTTACGCGGTTGGAGTGTGTGCTCGGTTCCAAGTTCAGCCGAGGGAAGCACACATGTTGGCAGCAAAGAACATCATTAAGTATCTGAAGGGCACTGTTAATGTTGGGTTGTGGTACCCAGCTGACGACAATATCCAACTGTCCGGATACTCAGATGCGGATCTAGCCGGAGATCGGTTGGACAGGAAGTCCACATCTGGATGCTGTCAGTTCATGGAAAGCAAGCTAGTCTCATGGTTTTCCAAGAAACAAGCATGTGTTGCCACTTCTACAACCGAGTCAGAGTATATTGCTGCCGGTAGTTGTTGCATGCAAGTGTTGTGGCTCAAGCAACAACTGAGAGATTATGAAGTAGCAACTGGACAGGTTCCCATCCATTGTGATAGCTCAAGTGCCATTGCTATCTCTTTGAATCCTGTTCACCATTCTCGGACGAAGCACATTGACATCCGACATCATTTCATCCGAGATCATATTGAGAAGAAGGACGTTTCTGTGGAGAAGATTCCAACTGAGATTCAGAGAGCAGATATCTTCACCAAACCTCTAGCCGAAGCGCGGTTCAAGATGTTATGCGATCTTCTTGGATTGTTGGATCCATCAGATGAGGAGTCAGCCGAGGTGAAGAGATAAATATCCATATGAGGGGGAAGCTCAGATGAAGGGGGAATCTCAGATGCGGATCGCCAACTGAATACATCAGACGTCAGCTGAACAGACGAACTCGAGTCAGCTGATGGTATGCCGCAACATTGGAACACAGCTGATTCCGACATCAGCTGGCAGGTATCATTTATGGCTGAAGGTGTTTGTGTCTTAAATGAGAATGTTTGAAATAAATTCAAACATTCCTAAGCATGTCAGTTAGATCAAAATAGCCATCATAGCGCATTTAATGTAAAGTACGGCTGAACATCAATAGCCCTACTTTATAGTGCGACTGGGGCTGACATAAAATAGTTCACCTTCTCACTCGCGCGTATTGGAACTCGGAATTCAACGTCAAGTCAAAGCTAGTCAACAGTCGCGAGATCTCAGCCGTTGATGGATTTGCGCCATTCAACCCTCGACGTCGATTTCAATCGATCCACTAACCTATAAAAGGCGGAAAATCAGGAAGTGATTTCTTACCTTCTATACTTGTGTATATCTGCAGTAACTGTTCATCTTCGTCTCCGATTCTGTCTCACCATTTTCTGCAAGTTCTTGTTTTCTTCTCTCTATATAATCCTCACTGCAATATCAAATGGCACCAAAAGCTTCGACTCAAGGAAAGAAGATGGCATCTTCTGGTCCAGCCCTTGTTCCGTCGTCATACGAGGAATCCTTTGATATGCTGCTCTCCAAGATTCACTTCGACCAGATTTTGTCAGAAGACGCACTGGACTCGCCGGTGCTATCTCCTCTCGCCGATCATCTCAAGGAGAATGGCCTTCTTAAGTGGGCGACGCTCTTCCCCACTCATCTGCTCAGGCGTCAGGTCGGGGAGTTTTACTTGAATCTGAAATCTCCCATCGACAGTCGAGATGGTCTTGTTTCAGAAATATCTTGTTGACAACGCGACGTTCCCGCCAGAACGATCCGTCGTGTCACCATCTCCATACAAGTTTCCGATTTGCTACGCTCTATTATTCCACCAAATTTGACCGCCACGGACACCATCGAGAACATCACCGATGCAGAAGCCGATCAATTTCTGGAGAATGCTCTCATCACAGCAGAAAAATTGAGGAGCAACATGCAGCGCACAAAGTTGAAGCCCGAGCATCGACTTTTGTTCGATGTTGTATCCAAGGTTATCTTCGGATACAGCGGAGCATTTGAAGACATCAGCCGACCAAAGCTCAAGCAGCTGATTGCTTTGGAGCACAAGCACAAGCACATCATCAACTGGTTTAAATACTTTGAACACCAGTTGACTCTGGAGAAGCAGAAGATTACAGAAACCACAGCTGACTCTGGAGAGAAGTTATTGAGTGTTAAGGGAACTCTCAACTTTGGAGTTAAAATCTCTGCTCTGATTCTTCTCGCAACAAAGGATCAGAACATGGTGTGGGAAGACTGTGAGGAGACCCCAGTCAAGAGACAGATGCTCTTCCCAACAGCCAAGAAGGCTTTGGATGTGATTAGGAGTGTCTACACTCCTAAGGATAAAAAAGAAGCTGTGAAGTCAGCCGAGGAAAAAGACACAGTTGAGGAGCTGCCTCCAGCTGCCAGGCGCACATCCAAATCAACAGCCGCACGCCGACTCAGGGATGAGTCAGACAAGGAGAAAGAGGAAGAGCCAGCGAAGAAGAAGTTGAGACTTCGTTTCAAGAAGAAGTCAGTTGCAATACCAGCTGAGGAGGCACCAGCTGAGGAGCCATCTGAGTCGAGTCACTCAGTTGACAAGGATGCGTTCGAGATTGTTCCTCGCGCAGGTGGAACAGATGAGATGGAAGGAATGGAAACTGATCCAGAAGATTCCTCGGATGCATCTTCTTCATCCAAGGAATCAGAAGATATTCCAACCTCCCCCACGGCAGGAGCTGATGCCGTACCGCCCAAAGATGCTCTCACAACCGACACACAGCCAGAAATTCCGAGCTCCCCCGCTCGATGCCAACATTGTGACCGCTTCTTCGGCCAATGTTGAGGAACCCCTTGATACCAACATCCCCACCCAGTCAGAAATCCCGAGCTCCTCGCTCGATGCCAACATTGAGACCACTTCCTTGGCCAATATTGAGGAAACCCTTGAAC
Source organism: Schizonepeta tenuifolia (assembly GCA_029490685.1). Lineage (NCBI taxonomy): Eukaryota > Viridiplantae > Streptophyta > Magnoliopsida > Lamiales > Lamiaceae > Schizonepeta > Schizonepeta tenuifolia. Next base: position 12,007,665 of record CM055955.1, on the reverse strand, counting down.
CAATTCCTTATGAAAATCTCTCTCCCTCCCCATCGACGAAGAAGCTGACCGTCGAGCTGTCGCACTGGAACATGAAGGCAAGCTGGCCTACTGCTTTCAAAAATTGATCGGGATGTTCCCCGAGGCGTGTGACATGCCCACTTTTGCCACTCTCGGAACTGAGTTGCTATATCAATTCAACATCATATTCAGCCACTAGTATGTCAAGAAAGATACCATCCGCATACACAGCTGGAACCAGCTCAAGGCCGATGAGTCACGCATAAGGGACTACTTCAATTACACCAACCTTGAAGTTGCGTACAACAACAAGGTTGCACTGCTGACTCGGCGACTGGACATCAGCAAGGCAGAAGGGAGAGACACCAGGATGACAGCAGAACAAGACTGTGTCAATTTCCTGGACAACATGCTAACCAAATCTGCTGATTTTATAGATGATCCTGATGCAGCTGCAGCAGCAGCCAAGCAGGAAGAAGAAGAGCTTCAACAGTACCTGGCCAATCGCCAAGCCATGGTCACTGTTGAACAGCCAGCACCTTCTGACCAACCAGCACCAGCCGATCAGCCAGCTCCCTCCTCGGATGAAATTTGTGAGCTGATCGCTGAGAGGGTCAATCAGCTAAGGAAGGAGATGCTTACCAACATCCAGCTCAACAAAGAAGAACAACTGAGGATGATGAAAGCTCAGGAGGAAAAGCATGGGAAGCTGCAGGAAGAGCATGATGTGCTGAAGATGAAGCTGGATGACTTCTCAACATCCACCAGCCAAGACATCAGTGCACTGAAGACAACCATTCATGGAATCCGCTCAGATCTGAACGTATTCAAGTCCATATCAAAATCCAACCTTGCCAAATCTCAACAAACGCAAGACGAAGAATGGGATTCTCGGTTCGAATCAAGATGGGCTGAGTTCGTCGCTTTCCAAACTGAAGTCAATGAAACCTTTGCTGCATTAAAGAAAGCCGAGCAAGAGCGCCGTGACACTGAGTTGGCAAAGAAGGTTGATGTGGAGTGTGCAGTTGATGAGCTCTTCGACCGGATTCAGCAAGCTGAATAGAAACTCACCTCTCTGGATGGCTCAGTTGCAAGCCTTGTTATTGATGCCAAAAAGGGGGAAGATGTGTTGCAGCAAGATGAGATCAGGGAAGATGAGACACCAGCCGAAGAAGACAGCTCAGAAGAAGAAGTCCGCTCCGAAGCCAACCGACAAGAAACAACAGCTGAAATCAATTGTTGTCGAGGAGATGAAATAGCGAAGGACATGAAGCAGGCAGAGGAGTATGGAGTTTCCTACAACTCCATAGCCGAGATTGCAGCCGAGCTCGATGCTGAACTCGACGATATCACAACCGAAGAGTGTATTGCTGCTGCTAAGGCTATGGATGTCCGGAGAAGGATTATATGAATCCTGAATGGATCAAGAAGTTTCCAGCCAACCAAGCTACGAGAGTCAACAAGTTTGAAGAAGAGCTTGCCAAGGTTACCAACAACTTGGACAAAAAATATTGCCTCTCGCAGCCGACGACGAATTGAAAAACGTCAGGTGAAGGCTGAAGCAAAGATGAAGCAACAGAGATTGCCAGGGAAGATCAAGCTCCAGGGACGCTTCAACCATGTGGACAAGTGGATGTCTGCTGAATGGAATGACGATTGAGAATCATTCAAGCAAGAGTTTGTGAATGATTTCTACTATAGGAAGGTGTTCACAACTGAGGATCCAAGAAGAGCCTTCAAGGAAGCCCTGACCGAGCTACACTCTGGGGATCCGGGTATATTCAGCCAGTTCAGACGAGCAATGATAGATGCAAAGCTGGATATGAATACAGTCCCTGTCCCTCAGAAGGTCACATATCTCCCTCCATTCATCCTAGACACAAGAAATCCCAACAGGCAGAGGATTGCAGCTGAGGCCAGAAGAGTGTGTCAGGAACATGGGATAGATATCTCAAAGGAGTCAGATGCAAAAAGAGAAATTTTTGTCAGAATTTTTGGAAAGTATGGGCTGAAGTATTAGCCAAGTTAGAGTTTTTGAGCAACTGATGTATTTTGATTTTTGTGCTTATTTGTGTAAACATCAGTTGTAATGAAAACTTTCATCATATCCGATTCACTTTGATGTACAATCTCTAGTTGTCCAGGCTCTGAATCGCAAAGTTATTTCAATACCATGTTATAACTGTGCTAATCCTTTGATGTTTAATCTTATAGACTGTCTAGAATTTCAGCTGAGATTTTAGATAGGTCAGTAGGGTTTAGATCAGTAGGGTTTTGGCATCATCAAAAAGGGGAAAATTGTTGGGAAATTTAGTAAAGTTTTGACTGATTCCAAAACCAACTGACCCCAACCGAGTAGATGTTGCCAGATCCTAATGTTAGTATTTAGGCTCGCTGTTTGAGCAATATTCAGATTTTATCTTTACAGGTCTCTAGCTGAAGACGACAACATGGCGTTACTCGGATAGAACTATAGATGGAAATTCGGATGTGTAACATCAGTTGTAAGAAAGACAACTGAGCGTTCAAGCCAACTGATCAGATGCAGAACATCAGACGAAAGAAAGACAACTGAGCGTTCAAGAGATAGAATATCAGTTGTAAGAAAGACAACTGAGCGTTCCAGATGAAGAACATCAGATGTAAGAAAGACAACTGAGTGTTCAAGCCAACTGTTCAGATGGAACATCAGTTGCAAGACTCAATCCGATAGATCGACAACATGAAGTTCAAGGCAGCTGAGAGTTCAACTGTTCCTATTCAGACAGAAGGTCAGATGAAGATATCGATCAGATGGAATATCAGCTGAAGACCACTCAGATGAAGACCGAAACTTCTCAACCGACTAAACAAGGTTGAAAGACTAAGGTTGAAATTTGAAATTCAAAATAGGAAGTCACGTGAAGGTTTGACGCTCTGTTATTACCTTATTTGGCCCAACACAAGGTTGTCTCAGAAGGAAAGCAGAAATTCACAGTTGCCAAAATGGGAAAATCTGCAGAGATGAGAGACAAGCCATCGTTTTCACAGAACAGAAACCAACGGCTCATCCAACGGCTAGTTGATTCACTCCGCCTATAAATAGAGGCCTTCATTCATTCATCAAGATATAAGACAAGTGCGAGAAAAGACTAAAGAGCGAAAGAACGACGAAAAACTGCACACAAGCTAAACTGCACTTAATCTCTAAGAACATCACTAGTTGAGAGTTCATAGAGTGTTTGATTCTGTCTTGGTGTTTTCGATCTTAGTTTGAGTCTTCATTTGTTCAAGCTTAGATCCTAGCTCACTTCGTTGTTAGAGCTAGTAGTTGGAAACCCTACCCATTTACACATCTCCTAAAAAGGATTGTTAGGATCCTGCTCTTCCCGAAATTGAGTAGATAGGTTGATAAGTACCCGTAAACTTATCTGTAAGGTTGATAAGTACCTGCAAACTTATCCGAAAGGTTGCAAAGCCCGTGTAAGCTTTGTGGTAGCTGTCCTAAAGAATTTGGACTGAGTTGTGAGGACTCACAACTCCCCGTGGACGTAGGAGTTCTCTCCGAACCACGTAAATCCTTTGTGTGTTTGTGTTTTCAGTTCAGTTATTTCTTTCATATCCAACTGACCATCTAACCAGCACTCAAAACTGCTTCTTTGCATCTCAACTGATTTGGTTATTGACCGACCTTGCATCTGAGCGTGAGTTAATTTTTACGAGTTATTGTTATTTCCACCACTTTCCGCACAGCACCACTCTTCCAGCTGAGTTCTCATACTCAGTTGTGATTCCAGCTGAGTCTTTTTACTCAGTTGTGGTTTTTATCAGGGAGTTGTTTTTAAAATTCTTAACTGGTGTATCCCCCCCATACACCAGAACTCGTATCGGGACCATCACAATATAAGTTAGCTCTCTTGTCCCAAACTTTAAGAACGACTCCTCGAGCAATTCTATCGGTCCTAATACATTTTCTTGAAGGGATACTTATGTTCAAGGCTAAGTTTTCTATTTCGCAGTCTATCTTCTTTTTACGACAAAACTTGGTAGAAATGAACGAATGTGAAGCTCCAGAATAAAATAAAACCACGCAGATTTACCAAGAATGTGTAACGTACTTGTCATTGTATCTTCGTTCTCCGCGACCTCTTTCTATGCCAAGGTGAAGATGCGAGCATTTCTTTTCCTTCCTGGCTCATCGTCCTCTTTTATATTCTTGCCGAAGTTTCTTTGTGTCTCTAGCGCCTTATTTCTTGTCTTGGGACAATGAAAAGCATCATGTCCTGGCTAATAACAGTAGTAGCAAACTCCATTTCCAAACATACACTCTCCGTAGTGATTTTTACAGCATTTTTGGCATTGTGGTTTAGTCCCAGATGGGCCAGCGCTAGAGTTACCTCCAAACTTTGGTTTCTTGTCTTGAAAGTTTCTTCTGTCTTGAAAATTTTCTTTACCTCGGTTACGCTCTTCCCATTTTCTCTTTCCGAAGTTTTTTGTTGGCTTAGGTGTCGTATGGTTTATCCTGAGAGCTATCTCTACATCTTCAGCTCGTTTGACTAAGTCGCTAAAGTCATTAATTACGTGCGAAGCCATAATTCCTTTGATGTTAGTCCTCAGTCCTTTCAGAAACCTAGAAATCATTTTGGTCTCAGTATCGACCAAGTGAGGCGCAAAGCGAGCCAACTCATTGAACTTTCTCTCATATTCTTTTATGGTCATGCTCTCTTGCTTAAGTTCAAAGAACTCGGTCTCCTTCTTTTAGTTATCTCTTTTTTTTTTGCGGAAAGAGCTAGGAAAGTACTTCTCTGTTACAACTTCCTTGAAGATTTTCCAGCTTAAAGTTTTGCGATCTTCTTCTTCTAGTAGACGATAGAACCCTTGCCACCATATTCTTCCATCATCTTTGAATTGGAAGATTGCACAAGCGAGTTTCTGTTCATCCGTGCAGTTGATGTGAGTAAAGACTCGTTCAAGTTCCTCAAACCATTTTTCAACTGCTAACGGACCATCACATCCAGTGAATCGTGGTGCGTGGTAGTTACGAAAGAGCTCGACTGCTTGATCCGTTGTTTTCGAAATTGGTTTAGGAGCATGTTGCATATTTAGCTGAGCCTGAACTTGTTGTTGAATGAATCCTTATATGGCACCCATAAATTGGCTCATGATGTCTTCGTCGTTGACTTGCGGGTTTTGATGGTTTGGATTTGCTCTTTGATCCTGATTTGCACTCGAGTCATTGGTTTCAAGCGAACGCGGACGAGAGCGCGTATTGTGCATGATTCTACATTTGGGAATAACTAAGAGTTATTAACTTAGGTGAGCTTAAAGTTCGGCACAGAAAGTACTATTTTTCTCAACTAAGGTTCAAAGTATGTCCATAAAAAGGTCATTAGGCTATCTAGGTTCCACTAAATTTGAGGACTGAGTTCAAAATATAACTTGTTATAACTTTGTGATTCAAACATTTTGAACTGTAAATGTAGAACCCCGAAAATTCAAGCCTAAATTTTCGTTTTAAGTATATAAAAATTTATATAGAATTAATCGGATAATAGAACGGTCACTTATTCCCGACAAATTTTATACGTCTAAATCAATTTTTTTTTTCATATGCATTGCATAGCACGAGCATTAATATTTTATTATTCGAGTGAAATATGTCGATATTATTATTGCCTATGCAATAATGTAATTAATTTGAAATAATTAATCAAAAGATAAATTATATATATATATATATATATAAATATGAAATGTTTGTTTAATTGATTTTGTGAAAGAAATACTTTTATGGAATAATATCGATATTGGTCTCGTTAAGTTCGAAATAATTAATTCTATTTGTATGCTCGATCGAAACTTCGATCCGACTAATAAATATCGTATTACGGAATGAAAATTGAAATACTATATAAAAGAAAATTATATCATATAATAATATATATTATATACTATATGTAAGTGATTGTGTGTGCGCGTAAAATTGGGTGTGTGTGTGTGTGCCGTAATGTGTGCGTGTGTATAAGAATTAGTATTAGTATTAGATAAAAAAAGAAAATAGGATTAAGAGGAGAGAGTGAAAAACGGCAGAAGAGATAAAGAGAGAAAAGATTTTGCAGCAGATTAAATCTAAACATAATCATTACGCTTTTTCCTTCCCCCAAAATCACCACCCGTGATCCCCAATCAGAATGAAATAGAGGTAATAATATTCCTAGTTGCCTACAGATTCTCCCTCCCCTTCATTCACGTTAATTCTGCAGATGAAATCAATTCTTCACCATCTGCAAATCATCTTCTCCTCAAACCCTAACCTCTTATTCATCTACTACCACCCACCACCGCCAAAACCACCACCATCCATAACCACCGCCGCCGACCACAACTGGAGGAGAGGAGGCGATGGGAACTTTGTGGGGAGAGAGAAAGGAGTTGGGCAGTAGGCTTGGAGAGGAAGAGACTAGAGGGAAAGGAGAGTAAGAGAGAATTAGAGAATGAAAGAGGTATAACTTGTCTACTCCCAATCTTTGCTTTGATTTTTGTATGATTAGAAGCATGTTAGGTTAGTAATGAATGGTTATAAGGGCTGTAAATCTATGTTAAAATGATGCTAATCACGTTTATATGGGGTATGAGGGTGTTCTATATGTTAGAATCTAAGTTATGAATGTGTATGCATGAAGAAGGTGTTTGGCTGGCTGCACATATGTGTTAATAAACGACCCATAACTCTCAATCTACTTCATGAAAATGTGTGAAATTACCTTCAAATGAAAGCTTGGTATGTTGTTTACTATGTATGTGAAAATGAGCCCTCGTTTTCAAGTATAAAGGTGTCAAAACCTTTGAGTTTGTAACTTGCTCGAATCTGTCAAAAAAACTGACTAAGTAGGAAAGATGTTGTAATATCTTGAAAACCATTAAGAGCATGATAACATGGTTTGTTGGAGTGTGTTCTAGACTTCTTATGGTTTCTAAAATGATAAGACTCACTGTCATAGAATGAGTTTTTGATTTTAAAACGATTTTACGGTGAACAACTATGTGCTGCAAATTTGCAGAAGTATGATACTATGTGTTAAGTTATGATGTTTATGCTTAAACGGTTTGGGATGATTATAGATGTGTTGCATATGTGAAAAACATGATGGAATATGATTAGTTATGTGTTTGATGATGATCTCATGACCTTTGAATGTGGTAAATGGATTCATGATGGTGTAAAGATCAAAATGATTAAGATTATGCTTGAAAACTTGATTTGTTAATCTGCCACCTTTTAAGAACCAAATTATTTAGAATATTTGAAGGCATGAAATCAGTGTTTTGCTAATGGATTATCAATCTAGAAGTCCTCTAGTATTTATGATTTTAATATCATAATTTTCTTATTAAGATAAGAACCCTCAAAAGATTTTATAAGAAAATTTAGTGGCAAATTCCAGCGTATGTATAGATGTTGGAAAATCGGTTGTGAAATCTTTAATATAAAGAATTTGGATGAATGACTTTCTGTATATGAAAATATACTTATTGAGGTTTTTGGAATGATAAGAAAATCATAATTTGATTAAGAACTCGAGCTTAGGTGAATTAATCTTATAGGCCCCTGTGCAGTCCAAATTTAAGAACTCCAGATTTTTGTCATAAAGTATGGATTAAGTTGTGAAGCTTATGTGTATAATAGTTCGATGTTAGTATTTTTAAAATGAAGTTTAAGATGTTAATTTTGCTCAGTTAAAATTTCAAGTCCATATATTGTGTCTAACTATTTTAATAAAATCGCGTATGAGTACACTGCTACTAAGGATAAAAATTTCGAAATTGGGCTTTGGTGTGGACGCTTAATTAATTTCATTTTGGCTTGGACTAACAATGGTTGGGGCTTGTAATTTAAATCCGAGTGGGCCTAATAATTGATAGGTTGAGCTCATTTATTTATTTATTAAACTTGTATGATAATAAAAATGATTGAAGCTTATTGTTTATGAGATAATCTAATGTTTGAGTTTATGTGTTTATAGGCCAATAAAATGATTGGGTTAAATTATCCTAAACTAATTAAAATGATTGGACTTAATCTTGTATGATATTAATTAATCATAATAGTCCAATATGACTTATTTATGTGTGATATAGACCCTTAGTCCATATCTATATGTAATTAAAAGTGAAGTTGTATAATATATGATTAGTGTTTATTATTATTTATGCATGATTAATTGTCTATTGATTATTTATTAATTGAATAAATAATTATTTATTAATAATTATTAATTGAAAATTAATTAATTAAATAAAATACTTTCATAATTAATTATATGCCCTTAATAATAATTATTAATTAATTAAATATATCTTAATTAATTAATTAATTATTAATTAATTATATACCTTAATTAATTAATTAATTAATTATATATCTTTAATAATTAATTATTAATTAATTAATTATATGTCCTTAAGTAATTAATTGATTCTTAATTAATCAATTAAAATGATCTAAGTTAATTGAATAATTGTTACATATTCAATAGTCAAGTATGGATGTATTACATGTTTTAAAGTATGATCTTATGAGATATGTGAATACTTAAGAGCACATGCATATAGTAGGACACGATGTAAAGCATATAGTATGCATAGGACATCTATGTGACTCATGTGACATAACATGCACGACATACATGTTATAAGTCGGGAATAAGTTTGACCTAGGATGCTAAAACTTTAGACACATACATGCTTGTGAACCTAAGTGTTTAAGACAACTCTTGTAGGACCAAGCAACCCTTAATTTCGAGGACTAGTAAAGTGAATCTGAATCAAGGTGGGTTTCTATTTTCAAACTGTTGGATTACAAACTCCCACTGAGGTAACTTTAGGGTTATTAAACCCAACGCTTTCCAATGTGATATGCATGCTAAATCTTTTATGCTCAATTGCTTGTGGATTACCAATGTTGAATGTCTTTATAATACGATCGGCCTTGTGCTCTGGACAAGCCAAGGTGGTGCACACAGGAAGTTATGATGATTCGATTTGAGGGAGTGGCTCCCCTCTAATTGGACCGGACGGTAACCCAAGAATGTGAGTTGTTTTATGATTCGTACCGATTATCCTTTTAACTGTTTTAACTTATGAGAAGGACAACCGTTTTCACGAAAGTAACCCCTTCCATAAGAAAAAAGCATGCTATACTTTTCAAAATTGTTTTCAAACTGGGGCACGGAATCCATTGAGTATTTTTGTACTCAGCCCCCTGCATTATTTTTCCTAATGTAGGTTGATCAACGTGGAGGTGGGGAAGGGGGATGTCGTTGTTGTCTACTTATTCCATTCTAGTACTTGTTGTGTCGGTCTTTATGACCATCGTCTTTATTTTCAATAAGGCTTATGTCAATCAAACTCAAGTTACCTGTAATATCCCGGATATTTTCTTCCGTCGCGAAAATAAAAATTTTCGTTTTAATTAAGGTTTTGCACTTTTAAGTTAAAGAAATTCAGTTATAAGAATAACGGTGAAACCCGTTTCTGAAAATAAATTCCAGAAGTCGTTCAACCGACTACTGTATTAGGGTTTTCGCGTCCGATAGAATTTTCGTTCGAGAACTCAGATCGAAAAACCGTCTGACATTACATTCACTTATTTTACGATACGAGTTTAATGTTAAAAGTCTGTTTTATTTATTTTTTCGGGCGAAATTTGGACTGTCACGTCTCGACTTTTTGAAATTTTTCGGGAAACGAATTGTCCTTTCCGACTAAGTAAAATATTCCGAAACTAATAGTCGTATCCATTTTTGTCAATAATGTGTCCGTCTAACAAAGTAATTGTTCGTTTTTAGTTACAGTATTAGATCCGGAAAGAAATTAGATTTATAGTTAATATCTAAATATTTTCCAAGTTAAACCTCCTTACTATTCTATAAATAGCACCCTTGGTCATCTTTTTCTCTCATTTCTTTCTCTCCCCAAAAACCGCCACATATCTCTCTCTCACCATTGAAGGAGTTCTTCAAGGTTCTTCGAGCTTTCAAGCTTCATATCGTGTTCATCTCTCGATCGATTTCAATTCCGATTACATATTTGGAAAGGTAAGAGCCTCCTCTTCATTAGTATCCGAACAAAAATCCATTTCCTTAATTCTTGAAAATTTTGAAATAGGTGAGAGAAGTAGGATTGATGTTCTAAGATCGTTTCATGATTATTAATGCTTAGAATTAAGTTTCTATGGTTAAAATCAAGAATAAATCATGTAGGAAGAAATTGTGTAATTTTCGAAACATGCATGAATTAATTGGTGAAAATTTAGCTTGAATTTAAAGGTATGATTTGTGGAATATGTTTCTATGTATTAGTATGTTGGTGTATGAATTATTTGGGAATTTTCTAAAAATAAAAACAAGTTTGGAAGAGATGAAGAAGCATGATTTTGATTAAGTAAATCTTATGTTTTTGATGATGTGATTTGATATATATGATGTAGGAAGCATGAGGTTCAACATATATTTAAATTAGATTTTTCTAAAAATAAAAACGAAATCGTTGGAGACGAAGAATCGTCGATAGAATTAGTTTTGATGTTGATATGGACTTATGGTTTGCATATTAGTTAATCTATGTAGTTAATGATGATAAATGGAAAGTTTGAATATTTCTAAGAATGTTGAACTTTTCGTAAGAGACAAAGAGTCGAGCATAATCGTCGATAGGAAAATCGAACGAGAAAACTAATCGAATATTAGTGATTGTTGGTATGCTAGGTTGGTTGTAGAATTAATTGAGAATTAATTAACAACTATGAATAATCGAGTTCATAAACCGATAAAAATGACGTGAATTGGTTAAGTACTAGTTTCAATGATGTTAATGTGTTAAGATGATCATTATTGAGTAAAAAGATAATAGAAACTAATTTGGTTTGAATCGGATTAGTAGAACTTCAATGATGGTCCCGATAAGAGTTACTGGTGTAGGGGGGGGGGGGGGAATACACCAGTTAGGATTTTTAAACTTTCTAAAAACTTAACACTTGAAATCAACTTCAACTGAGTAAAAGGACTCAGTTGGGATCTCACAGCTGAGTAAGCAACCTCAGCTGGAAAAGTGGTGCTGTGCGGAATGTGGTGGAAAATATACTCGTAAAAACAAACTCACGCTTTTGTGCACGGTTGGTCAATACCAAAACTGTTGATGTGAAAGTAACCAGTTTGTATGCGGTTAGATTGTCAGTTGAGATATGCAAAATAATGACTGAACACAAAACAACACGACACACAAGATTTACGTGGTTCGGAGAGAACTCCTACGTCCACGGGGAGATGTGAGTCCACACACCTCAGTCCAAGTTCTTCTGGACAGTTCCACTCAACTTACGCGGGCTGAGCAACCGTTACAGTTTAGTTTGCGGGCACTAAACAGCCTAAGTCAAGTTTGCAGGTACTTGACGACCTAACTACTCAATTACAGGAAGAGTAAGGTCCTAGCACACTTTTTAGGGTGTAAGAAAGGGTAGGATTTCCAACTACAGCTCGATCACGAATAAGAGCTGGATCTAAGGCTTGAACGAAAAAACACTCAACCTAAGATCAAAAAACAGTTTCGATCTCTAGGAACCCTCAGCTACTAATGTTCTCTCGAATTGGAACTCTCAGCTGCTGATGCTCTTAGATGATGATTTTTGCAGATTTGCTTTTGATTTCTCTCGAGAAAGCTCTTGAATTTTTCGTTGTCTATGTGTGTATCTGCCTGTGTATCTATGCTCGAATGAGAGAATGCCTCTATTTATAGGCGGAGAGAATCAACTAGCCGTTGGAGGAGCAGTTGATCTCTGATCAGTTGAAAGCGATGGCTTGTATCTCAACTCTGCAGACTTTCCCGATATGGCATCTGTGCTCTTCTGCTTTCCATCTGAGACAGCCTTGTGTTGGGCCAGATGGGGTAATGACTGAACGGTCAAACCCTCATGTGACTTCCTTTTGAAATTCAAATCTTTGACAGTCAACTTCGGTTTGTCGGTTGAAAGTCTTGACCTTCATCTGAGTGATCTTCAGTTGATGTTCCGATCTGTCGAGCTCTCAGCTGACTTCGAACTTCAAACAGATGAACTCCTTGTTCGGATTGTACAACTGAGGTTCTGAAACTGAACACTCAGTTGCCTTCCTTGTATTTACTCAGTTGGGTTTGAACCCTCAGATGATTTCCTTTTCATCTGATATTCGCTCAGTTGGTTTCCTTCAACTGATGTTCTGAAGACTTCCCCTTGTTTGCATCTGAACAAATGAACTCTCAGTTGTCTTTCTTCACAACTGATGTTCTGTCTGAGTGACGTCTTGTTGGCATCTTCAGCCGGAGACCTGTAAAGATAAAATCTTAACATTGCTCAAATAGCGAGCCTAAATTATAGCATTAGGTCCTGGCAACATCTACTCGGTTGGGGTCAGCCGGTTTTGGAATTCATCAAAACTTATACTAATAAATTTCCCAACATTCAAGAATCGAAGAATGTAAGTAAGTGTAGAAACAAAGAAACGAGAAAACGAGGGTTTGTATGTTTCCGATTGATGATATGGTTGATGTATTGATGATATGCATGATTACATGTACTTAGCTTGAATTTCTTAGATTTTATAAAAATGTTTAAGAAAATCGACAACGAGGTTCGTTGCTCGATAAAAAACGACGTGTTTGATAATTATGAGTATGTGTTGATTAATTTGAGTTTATTGATGATTAATAAGCATAAGTGTAGTTGATGATAATTTTATATAAGTTATGAAATAGAAGTCGAGATTAAAATTGATTTGAATTTGAAATGAAATTTGTTAAGTAATTGGTTAGTTGAAAAGACGAGAAAGTGCTCGTCGTTTTGTTAATCGAGAAACGTAAAGGTGTTCACGTTAAATAATTGTGTGTTTGACTGTTAAGTTGATAGAAATTTCGTGCCATAAAGGTTGTATAGCATCGATCGAAACTAGGGAATCGTACGTCGAGTTTTAAAACGATTAGGGTTTCGCGGACAGTTTTGCGACCCTTCACGGAAACAGCCATAACTCTTATCTCGTTTAACGAAATCGAGATCCGTAAATTGGACAGTAAACTAGACATCCGTGTATTTCTTTTGACATAAGGAACATCTCCTGTTTCGAAGTATTCTGTTCTGTAGAGGCTCCAGACTTACTGTCTGGTGCAGAAAATTTCGGAGACTTACTGACTGGAGTGTCCTCACTCCCTTCCCATGTCAGCGGCAGACCCTTTGTGGCTTGGAGGATGAGGGCTGATATCTTTGTCCCGAAGTTGAGAGTCCCCTTGACACTCAACAGAACATCTCCGGACTCAGCTGTCGTCTCGGATATCTTTTGCTTCTCCGACAACAGCTGGCTCTCTATAAATCCCAACCAGTCGACCTGGTGCATCTCTTCCAGAGCCTTCTGCTGCTTGAGCTTAGGACGGCTGATGTCCCCGAAGGCTCCACCATATGCGAAGATGCATTTGGAGATTACATTGAAAAGAAGTCGGTGCTCCGGCTTCAACTTTGTCCTTTGCATGCTCCCCTTCAATGGTTCGGGAACAAGAAGAATGGTTTGAAGGAAGGCATCAGCTTCCTTGTCAGAAAAGTTCCCCACCACGTCTGTGGCTTCACTGTTTCTGGGAATGAGCTTCTCCAACTCCTTCGACACCTTTATCTCCACAACGGAGTCTTCTACTGTTCGGGAGGTTCTGTGGCGTTGCTTGCACGCGATGATCGTGATAAGCCCGTCATTTGCGACTCGTTGCAGATTCCGGTAGAAATGTACGATCTGCTTCCTGAGTAACAGGGCCGGAGAGAGGGTGGCCCAATCAAGCAGATGGTGGTCGGAGAGGATGGTGGCGATTGGAGCGAGCTCAGGTGATGAGAGAGCCGCTCTAGATAATATTTGTTCGAATTGAATCTTCGACATCACCATGTCGAACGATTCCTGGAACGTTGCAGGCTCTGAAGAAACCATCTTTTTAGAAGCTTTTGACTTGGGCGCCATCTCGAGGAGATATATATGCAAAGAAAGAGTGAAAGACTTTACTGGAAATGGCGAAACAAGATTTGAGAAGATGATGAATAGTGAGTAAAGATATGCACGAAAAGAGAAGGTAAGGATCACTTCCTGATTTGCCGTATTATATAATCTTTAACTCGGATAAAATCAACGGTTGGGGTTAAATCGCGCGAATCTATTGACGGCTGTGATTTCGCGACTGTTGAGTAATTTTGACTGATATACCACGCGCGCGAGTGGGAAGGTGAATAGTTTGATGTGTCAGCCCAGTCGCACTATAAAGTAAGGCTATAGGTGTTCAGCCAGACTTTACATTAAATGCGATATGATGGCTTGTTTAGTCTAGCTGACATGTTCAGGAATGTTTGAATTTATTTCAAACATTCTCATTTAATATCATAACACCTTCAGTCATAAATGATACCTGCCAGCTGATGTCTGAATCAGCTGTGTTCATTAGTTGAATTCCTCAGTTGCCGCATACCATCAGCTGACTCGAGTTCGTCTGTTCAGCTGACGTCTGTTCCATTGTTGCAGCATACCATCAGCTGACTCAAGTTCATCTCCTCAGCTGACGTTTGATGTCCTCAGTTGGCAATTCGCATCTGAGATTCCCCCTTTATCTGAGCTTCCCCCTTAATTCGATATCCGATTCGTCAGCTCGGATGAATCCTTATCAGCTCGTATGACTCTTTAGCTCGGATGAGTTTTTAGCTCGAATCCAAAAGTCCTAGAAGATCACACAGCATCTTGAACCGGGCTTCAGGAAGAGGTTTGGTGAAGATGTCAGCTCTCTGAATCTCAGTTGGGATCTTCTCCATGGACACATCCTTCTTCTCAATATGGTCTCGGATGAAATGATGACGAATATCGATATGCTTAGTCCGAGAGTGGTGAACAGGGTTTAGAGAGATAGCTATGGCACTCGAGCTATCACAATAAATGGGAACCTGTCCAGTTGAGACTTCATAATCTCTTAGCTGCTGCTTCAGCCACAGTACTTGCATGCAACAGCTTCCGGCAGCCATGTACTCTGACTCGGTTGTCGAAGTAGCCACACACGCTTGTTTCTTGGAGAACCATGAAACTAGCTTGCTTCCCATGAATTGACAGTGTCCAGAAGTAGACTTCCTATCCAACCGATCTCCTGCTAGGTCAGCATCTGAGTATCCAGTCAGCTGGATGTTGTCATCAGTTGGGTACCACAATCCAACATTGACAGTTCCCTTCAGATACTTAATGATGTTCTTTGCTGCCAACATGTGTGCTTCTCTTGGTTGGACTTGAAAACGAGCACACACTCCAACTGCGTATGAAATGTCTGGTCAGCTGGCAGTCAGGTATAGCAGCGAACCGATGATCCCTCTATACTGGCTGTCATCAATGAGCTTTCCCTCAGCTCCTGGTTCGATCTTCCAGTTCGTGTTCATAGGGATCTTTGTTGTCTTACTTGTCTGCAATCCGAACTTGGTGATGAGCTCCTTTGTATATTTGGACTGGTTAATGAAAATCCCTTCAGGCGACTGTTTCACTTGTAATCCAAGGAAATAATTCATCTCGCCCATCATTGACATTTCGAACTTTTCCTTCATAAGATCGGAGAATTTCTTGCATAGCTCCTCCGACTTGGACCCGAAAATGATGTCATCGACATAAATTTGCACGACAAGTATATCTTCTCCAACTTTGATGGTGAACAGAGTTTTATCAACTGAACCTCGTTTGAACCCCGAGTCCAGAAGAAATCCACAAAGAGTGTCATACCATGCTCTTGGTGCTTGCTTTAGACCATAGATAGCTTTCTTCAGCTTGTACACTCTTCCATCTCCAGTCTCAAAACCAGGAGGCTGTTCAACATATACATCTTCTTTTATATCCCCATTGAGGAATGCACACTTCACATCCATCTGATATACTTTGAACTTGTGATGTGCGGCATAAGCTAGAAAGATCCGGATGGCTTCCAACCTTGCAACTGGTGCGAAGGAATCTTCAAAGTCAATTCCTTCTTGTTGGCAGTATCCTTGAGCTACCAACCTTGCTTTATTCCTCACAATGAATCCAATGGCGTCTCTCTTGTTTTCGAAAATCCACTTTAGTCCAATCACCTTGACACCATTTGGTCTTTCTACCAACTCCCATACACAGTTGCGTAGAAACTCATTCAATTCTTCTTGCATGGCTGTTGTCCAGTGGACACAGTTGAGAGCTTCCCCAACATTCTTCGGTTCTGGAACATCAGCTACAAAGCAAGAAATCATGGCAACATCTCCAGCTTGCTCGAACTCCTCTAGAACTGCCAATTCCTCAGCATATTGGGCATAAGTGTTGGAATCTTCCTCGGTTGATTCTGGATTTGTAACTCTGCTCCGTGTGCGCACACCCTCGGTTGGATCTCCGATGATGTCGTTGGTGGAATGAACTTCATACCATCTTCGGTTGCGTCTTCCTTCTTCTTCCAACAGTGGCTGTTCAGACATGTGAGTTGGAGTCTTCAGAGCTGGTGATTGATCTGCTGTTGAGTCTAGATCCTCAACATTTACAATAGATTGAACTGAGCTCGGTTGGGCATCGGATGCTGATGCAGTTGGAGGGACATCAGCTGAAGTTCCCCCTAGGGACGAGCTGAGGTCTTCGCATTCATCTTCAGAGGAGTATGGATCCTCATCCTCAGTTGCCCATATTAGAGGTTCAGCTCGGTTCTTTTCCCGAAGTGCTTGCGATCTGGTGAGAACTGGTAGAACAGCTGGATCCGCGTGTTGTTCCTTTACCTGTTCCCTGCACTCAAAGGTAGATTCATCAAAATTAACATGAGGTGTTATTTCCACAACACGAGAGCTGTTGTTGAAAACTCTATATGCCTTGATCCGAGCTGCATATCCAAGAAATATGCCCTTCGAAGCTTTGGCATCAAAAGTTTTCAACTGAGTCTTCCCATTGTTGTGAATATAACACTTAGATCCAAAAACACGAAAATAGGAAATATCTGGCTTTCTGCGTCTCCACAGCTCGTAGGGCGTTTTTCCCAACCGCTTGGTGAGAAGACATTGATTCTGTGTGTAGCATGCTGTGTTGATCGCTTCAGCCCAAAATCTCTTAGGCAGTGCTGAGCTCGCTAACATGGATGTGGCTGCATCCTTCAGAGTTCTATTTCTTCGCTCAGCTACGCCATTCTGTTGTGGAGTACGTGCGGCTGATGTCTGGTGGGTTATGCCATTCTTTTCGCAATACTCAACGATGGTTTCATTTAGAAACTCCGTTCCACGATCTGATCGGATAGATATGATCTTCATCTCTTGTTGGTTCGATATCCGATCCATCAGCTTGGGCAGCTCATCTCGGGTTTCGCTCTTGTGTCGCATGAAGATGCTCCACGTATATCTTGAGTAGTCATCAGTTACAACCAAAGTATATTCGTTTCCATTAATGCTTTTTGGTGTAACTGGCCCGAAGAGATCCATATGGATCAGCTGCAACACTCGGTCGGTTGAGGGAGTTGACTTCAACCGGAAGGAGGTTCTAGCGAGCTTTTCCAGCTGGCATGCACTGCAAATGTGTGTTGTTGAAAACACTCGGTTAGGTATGCCTCTTGCATGTTCTTGTCTGGCAAGTCGGTTCATCGTCTTGAAGTTCAGATGGTTGAGCCTTTTGTGCCACAGCCAGCTCACATCTGAACTGCTCTTTGATAACAGGCAAGTGTCGGGGAGGCTGCTGTTCCAGTCAGCGTAGTATACATTCCCTGTTGGAGATCGATTTCCCAACAATATCACCTGCTTTGATCCGACATCTTTGACTCTGCAACCCTGTGCATCAAACTTGACAGAGAAACCATTATCACAGAATTGGCTGATGGAGAGCAGGTTATGCTTCAATCCATCAACATAAGAGACATTAGAAATTGAAACATGATTGGTTTCAAGGGTACCGTAACCTCTGGTGTAACCTTTTGAGTTATCACCAAAAGTAACTGATGGACCTTCTTTCTCCACGAAACTTCCAAGCAAATCCTTCAGATTTGTCATGTGTTTCGAGCATCCACTATCCATCACCCATATTGTTGTAGACGCCTTCTTCTTCCTCAGCTGTTTCTCTTGTACCTGCAAAGAGAAACTCGCTTAGGTCCCCAATTTCAGTTGGGTCCTGGAGGGTTAGAACCAATTCCCCCTTGAACTGTGCGTCTCTTTTCTCTGTACACTCGAATAGCCTTGTCATTCCAAATGATCTGCCCATTTTCATCAACTATAACAACACCCTGGTTATCCTTAGGCTTGCTGTTTGAAATGATGCTCTGTTTCTTGGGAGGAGTTGGATTTCTCCCATGTTGGGCTTTAGGAGGTGAGGCTTTTCCCCTGTTTTGATGGCGATTCTTATCCTGTTGAGTTTGTCTGTGAGGTCGGACACTGTTGTGGAATCTTCTTGGCTGATTCTGAGTCCATTGCGTTGGCTGTTGACGATAGATGTTCATGCCCGGACGTTGATTCATGTTGTGGCATGAGTAACCATAGCTGTCGTAACTGTTCCACATAGGTTGACTCTGTTGGAACCTCTGATTGTTGTGGTGATGGAACCGTTGTTGATTATGTCGGTTGAAGCTCGGTCGGTTCTGTTGGTTCCATCTCTGCTGTGGTTGGTTTGTTGGTCGGTTATCACGTCGGTTCTGAGCTTGGATATGTTGTCGATTTTGAGCTTGGTTCTGATTGCGACTCCGACGTCTCCGGTTCCTCCATTGAGTCTTGGAACATTCCCCCTCGGTTGTAGACTCCAGGGACTGTTTCATTGGTGCTCCATCTGCAGCTCCTTTGCCTTTCTCAGCCGTAGTTGCCTTTATCGGTTGTGAGGGTGTTTGTTCAGTTGCATACTCAACTGTGTTAGGTTTGGCAACCATGACTTTCTCAGCCCTGGTGAAGGTAGCTGGTGGAATTCCAGTGTCCTTTGCCACGTCGTATCCGAGTCCAGACACATTATCCGTTTGCCGTCTGTATTTGATGAGATTCTCGATGATCTCGGATGACTGATATAGCTTTGTCAGGTTGTCCTTCTCAGTTTGAAGATCCTTGAGAAGAACAGCTATATGCTCGGTTTGGGCATCTGATGTCTTCATCAGCTGGTCGATCTGAGCCTCTTGTTTGTTCAACTGTTCGTTCTGTGCCTTGATCTGTTGCTTCAACTGTTCATCGGTTGAAGCCTCAGTTTGGTTGGCTGTACTCAGTTGACTTTTCAGCTGGTCTATTTCTTCAGCTTGTCTCTTGATCAGATCGTCCTTTTCGGTTAAGGAATCTTCAAGCTTGGCGAACTGGGCTTGAAGACTCTTAAACTCAACCGACTGCTGATGCAGTTCCTCACTGAGTTCTTGAAAATCATTCCAGGAGGGTTCCAACTCATCGTTCATAGATTCCTGCATGTTAGAAGTATTGGAAGAATTTAAGCGAGCAGGATTAGATTGTACCTCAATATCATCTTGGTCGGTTCCAAGTGCCATGAGTCATTGATCCGGACTGATGACTTTGTTGGTAGAGGTCAGGTCATCCTCATCTTCAGTGTCTGTGAAGATGTCCATATCGTCAGCTGCCTCTTCAGCTACCATGGCCTTATTCTTTGCAGTTTGCTTCGCCCTCAGTGCTTCTCTTTCCTTCTTTGAGAGGTCTGGGCAATCGGCTTTGAAGTGTCCTTCCTTGCCGCATTCGAAGCAATCATTGGCGACTGGCTTCGAACTGTCTCGAGTTCGGTTTAATTTATAGAAACGTTTATATTTGCCGAACCGAGTATCCATATCGGCTAACTTCTTTGACAACGCTGCAATGTTCTGTTGCAGTTCTTCTCTGCTCGGCTCTTTTGCAGTCGTGTCAGCCGACCTGGTTGGCCTTGACGATCTCGACTTTGACTAGTCAGCTCGGAGGGCAACTAACTTTGATGCTGAGCCGACATCCTCAATTCTATTTGTCCGACTTGAGGGCTGCGACCTCCTTCTGTTGACCTTATACTCATTCCCTTACAAGATTGAGAACAATCTTTCAGTTCCCATTTCACCAAGGTCAGCTCGGCTCTCGTGGATATTTGTGAAAGTATCCCACTCAGCCGGTAGAGCTTGTAACACTTTGAGGTTTATTTCTCTTAGAGTGTATTTTCCTTTCCGGATGGATTGGATTCTTCTGATGATGTCCATAAACCGGAGCTCTAGCTGATCGATAGTCTCATCAGGTCGCAGACTGAAATTGTCAAAATCTTGACATGCATGCGAGAACTTGTTTTCCTTCGTTTCGTCGCTTCCTTCACTTAGCGAGGCCAGGATGTCCCACATCTCTTTTGCGGTCTCACACTCCTCTATCCAGGGCAGATAATCTTGTCCAACCGTGGACATTATTGTGCTCTGAGCCCAGATATCCAGCTGGCTCACCTTGGCCTCCTCCGGAGTGTAGTCCTCTGGCTGTTTCTCCACATACTCCACCACTGCATCTCCATCGTTGGGATTTGTGGGAGTACGAAGTATTCTGTCTCGTATGATGATTGGTCCAGATGTGAGAACTTGTTGCATCCTATGATGTTTGGACAAAAGGATCTTCTTCATTCGAGTTCTCCATGATGTATAGTTGACAACAGAGAACATAACTGTGATCTTGTCCTTGACGTCCATCTGCACAAACAAAAACAGGACAACAAAAATGCGAGCAAGAATGCACTAGCGTGAAAAGATCTGTTCAGTTGACCACTGAAGAAAATTCTCGAATTCACACCTCGTGAAAAAGAGACAGTAGTCTTTTGAACCACTGCTCTGATACCACTTGATGGTCCCGATAAGAGTTACTGGTGTATGGGGGGGGGGGGGGAATACACCAGTTAGGATTTTTAAACTTTCTAAAAACTTAACACTTGAAATCAACTTCAACTGAGTAAAAGGACTCAGTTGGGATCTCACAGCTGAGTAAGCAACCTCAGCTGGAAGAGTGGTGCTGTGCGGAATGTGGTGGAAAATGTACTCGTAAAAACAAACTCACGCTTTTGTGCACGGTTGGTCAATACCAAAACTGTTGATGTGAAAGTAACCAGTTTGTATGCGGTTAGATTGTCAGTTGAGATATGCAAAATAATGACTGAACACAAAACAACACGACACACAAGATTTACGTGGTTCGGAGAGAACTCCTACGTCCACGGGGAGATGTGAGTCCACACACCTCAGTCCAAGTTCTTCTAGACAGTTCCACTCAACTTACGCGGGCTGAGCAACCATTACAGTTTAGTTTGCGGGCACTAAACAGCCTAAGTCGAGTTTGCGGGTACTTGACGACCTAACTACTCAATTACAGGAAGAGTAAGGTCCTAGCACACTTTTTAGGGTGTGAGAAAGGGTAGGATTTTCAACTACAACTCGATCACGAATAAGAGCTGGATCTAAGGCTTGAACGAAAAAACACTCAACCTAAGATCAAAAAACAGTTTCGATCTCTAGGAACCCTCAGCTACTAATGTTCTCTCGAATTGGAACTCTCAGCTGCTGATGCTCTTAGATGATGATTTTTGCAGATTTGCTTTTGATTTCTCTCGAGAAAGCTCTTGAATTTTTCGTTGTCTATGTGTCTATCTGCCTGTGTGTCTATGCTCGAATGAGAGAATGCCTCTATTTATAGGCGGAGAGAATCAACTAGCCGTTGGAGGAGCAGTTGATCTCTGATCAGTTGAAAGCGGTGGCTTGTATCTCAACTCTGCAGACTTTCCCGATATGGCATCTGTGCTCTTCTGCTTTCCATCTGAGACAGCCTTGTGTTGGGCCAGATGGGGTAATGATTGAACGGTCAAACCCTCATGTGACTTCCTTTTGAAATTCAAATCTTTGACAGTCAACTTCGGTTTGTCGGTTGAAAGTCTTGACCTTCATCTGAGTGATCTTCAGTTGATGTTCCGATCTGTCGAGCTCTCAGCTGACTTCGAACTTCAAACAGATGAACTCCTTGTTCGGATTGTACAACTGAGGTTCTGAAACTGAACACTCAGTTGCCTTCCTTGTATTTACTCAGTTGGGTTTGAACCCTCAGATGATTTCCTTTTCATCTGATATTCGCTCAGTTGGTTTCCTTCAACTGATGTTCTGAAGACTTCCCCTTGTTTGCATCTGAACAAATGAACTCTCAGTTGTCTTTCTTCACAACTGATGTTCTGTCTGAGTGACGTCTTGTTGGCATCTTCAGCCGGAGACCTGTAAAGATAAAATCTTAACATTGCTCAAACAGCGAGCCTAAATTATAGCCTTAGGTCCTGGCAACATCTACTCGGTTGGGGTCAGCCGGTTTTGGAATTCATCAAAACTTATACTAATAAATTTCCCAACATTCAAGAATCGAAGAAAGTAAGTAAGTGTAGAAACAAAGAAACGAGAAAACGAGGGTTTGTATGTTTCCGATTGATGATATGGTTGATGTATTGATGATATGCATGATTACATGTACTTAGTTTGAATTTCTTAGATTTTATAAAAATGTTTAAGAAAATCGACAACGAGGTTCGTTGCTCGATAAAAACGACGTGTTTGATAATTATGAGTATGTGTTGATTAATTTGAGTTTATTGATTATTAATAAGCATAAGTGTAGTTGATGATAATTTTATATAAGTTATGAAATAGAAGTCGAGAATTAAAATTGATTTGAATTTGAAATGAAATTTGTTAAGTAATTAGTTAGTTGAAAAGACGAGAAAGTGCTCGTCGTTTTGTTAATCGAGAAACGTAAAGGTGTTCACTTTAAATAATTGTGTGTTTGACTGTTAAGTTGATAGAAATTTCGTGACATAAAGGTTGTATAGCATCGATCGAAACTAGGGAATCGTACGTCGAGTTTTAAAACGATTAGGGTTTCACGGACAGTTTTGCGACCCTTCACGGAAACAGCCATAACTCTTATCTCGTTTAACGAAATCGAGATCCGTAAATTGGACAGTAAACTAGACATCCGTGTATTTCTTTTGATATAAGGAACATCTCCTGTTTCGAAGTATTCTGTTCTGTAGAGGCTCCAGACTTACTGTCTGGTGCAGAAAATTTCGGAGACTCATTTTCTTAAGTTGAATTCTTTTCAACTTAATTCCTTAAGAACTTTTAAGTCGTTAAGAGTTATCGACTTCCGTCTTTGACTAATCTAAATGTCGAGTAAGGAATCAAGTTAGTTCTAAACGAGATGTGTTCGAAATCTCGTTTCTTTTAAATCAAAAGAGATTAGTTAAAATGCAAATGCCTAAAAGACTTAACCGAATCCGAATTGCTTTTTCTTTAATCATCTCGATCGATTATTAAAGTCTGAATATTTGCGATAAAAGGAGGAAGTCGGAGTTGAAGATAGGCCGGAAGACAGAAGGTTAAAGTTTGTTCTGTAAACGGTTAAGGTGGGCTTTCTATATACAAAAAAATAAAATGAGTTTTGTTATTTTTTTTGAACTGCTATAAAAGTACTTGTTTTAAAGTGATTATCATTGCATAAAAGAATTTGTTTTTGTGAGTTCTCTTGTGCCATTCTGAGTTAGCCAAAAGGGTGTTTTCCAGAGTTAGTTAGCCAAAAAGGTGCTGACTAATTGATCGGACTCTGAGTTAGTCAAAAGGGACTTTCCAGGGTTAGTGTACATGGTAGCCGTTGTATGTGGTACTCTGTTGAGGGGTAGCCAGCCACGGTGAGGAGCATTCGCGGAAGAAAAAAAGGCTTATTCCCCGGCGTTGAAACGGGCAAGTTGAATATAACAACAGTCAGAAAATGCTTCAAAGCTATGTTTATGAAAAGAAAATGTTTAGTAAGCACGGGCCTTTGAAAGAAAAATCCCGTTGTGTTACTTTGAGAATGCCTGATAAATCTATAAAAACCTATGATATATTTTCGGCAATGTGCCCACTAAGTGCTTTTGTACTTAGCCCTGTATATGTTTTATAAATGCACAGGTTGAGTGACGATGGCGGCGGAGGTTGAGTAGAGGTTGTATATAGGAAAGAAGAATATGTTTCCGCTGCAAACTACATCATTTTATGTTGTAGAACTTTTCGGTTAAAGTTTCGTACTTTAAACCTAATCTACTCTGAACACAACTATGTCGAGCGATTCTTTGAGATCGACTCTCTTTTGTTAATAAAATCAGTTCATAGATATCATCTTGTTTATTATTATTGGTTAATGCATCTATTCAGTTAGTTATTCCCCCTTCTTCCCCGCTTCTTTAATCCAACCCCTAGTCGCACCCCGGCTTTGCCGTCCCTCGGGATTTGGGGCTGTGACAGAGTGGTATCAGAGCAATTGTTTCTACTCTATACCTGAGTCTTCTTTTGAGAAATTAAAGTTTAGTTCGTTTCACTAAACTTAAGAATTTAGATGCCAACTCAACTTCCCGCTACGTCGACTCAACCGAAGAAGAAAAGAAAGAAAAGTTTCAGAAGTGTTGTTTCTTTTTACAGAAAGTTTATGAATAAGTATGCAAGCATGTTATGAACGATAGTGCCAAGTATGAATTACTTGAAGTATGAGTGTTATACTTGTGACAGTTATGTGAAATTATTTGAGTTAAAAATTCCGTTGATTGAGAAGTATGATAGCATAAGAACCTAAGCTATTTCTAAGGCTTTTCCCGATTCCTTAAGAACATAGACGTTTTAAGAAGCTTTGATAAACCGCAAACCAAACCGCACCAAACCGTATTATTACAGTTTAGTTTGGTTTGGTTTACTACTTAATCAGTTCGGTTTGGTTCCAAAAATTTACCAAACCGTATTTTACAATTTGATTTGGATTTAGTATCAAACCGCACCAAATCAGACCGCGAACACCCCTAGTTATGTTATGCTAGGGCATTCATGTTAAACTAATTACCCACCTTACATTTATTATTCTAAACACTTATCTTTTGATGTTTTCAATAAATAACATTTTATTGTTACCTATGATTATGATTTCTATGGTTTCACCCCACCCCCACGTGGCGGCTCGGACGGATCCGCATAGGCCCGGGTCGTGGGTCACCACAGTAAATTTCCGAAACAAAAATTTTATGGCTGCAAGTCACTTTAACATGAAAACCTCAATAAGTTTTACCATCATCAATTCAACAATTGCAGCAAACTTCAACATAATTTCATAATCAATAGTTTACACTCAAACCCCATTAAGAATATTTTAATATACTTTTACCTCAAAGTCGGAGAGCGTAGCGGTCGAATGACGATGATGCAATAATTTAAAATTTTCATGCTCAAATAATTTAGTGGTGTCTTCAGGAAACTAGACTCGCTCTGATACCATGCTGTAATACCCTACTATAAAAAAATATTTTTGGAATAATAAATGCGGAAAATGCAGTTTTTTATTTATTTAAATTAATGAAAATAAAATTATTAAAGTGAAAACTACTTGAGAAAGAGATTTAGAGTCAAAATAGATAATATAGCTTCGAGATTTAAACACGATGATAGGGATCCCGAATAATAAGTTATGTTACAACTAAAGCAACTTAAGCATAAGCTAGATAATCAAAGTCTTTAGTTATGCAAAAAGTACTTCTGCGGAAATATAATTTTGTAGAAATAATTTGCACGCGTCATTCGACCTTCAACCACGCGCCTCCAACTTCAATTCCCTGAAAAGAAATTATTTTACGTGGAGTGAGCATACAAGTATACTCAGTGTGGGATATATGCTACGTTGTCCAATTTAATAAAGCAGTAAGCATGTATGGTCAACATAATTTCTTAACATTCGGATCGCAGGGTGGCATACCAAGGACTTTTTTGTCCTGGACCCATTTAGCGGACCCCTGGCGATATTGATTTGTGCACATTGAGAGCACCCTTAAGGACAACTTTACAATGACGGTCTGGCGCATCACAAATTTATAATTTTATAACATATACGGCAAATCGTAATATTAAAATTGACAACAATTATCAGCGACATAATTTAAATAAATCACCACACCTTAAACCTTGAACTTGAAAGTGAGGTCGAGCAAGCAAAATCAATGTCTTAGTCGCGCCGCACCAAAGTGTGTCTGAAATGGTTGTTTCTGCAACGGTTCTTGTGGAGATTTTCCTTTAAAAATGTAAGGATTGATGGAGTAGATTGACTGTTGAAATTGTGATCGAGGCTTGAAAACTCACGACAAAAGGGAGTAAAAATGAATTGACATTTTGAGAAATATTTGAGTTGGTGAATAGAAAAAGAAGAAGAGAAATTTGAACTTGTAAATGTAAAAATTTGTTGAGGTATATGAATTGAGGAAGGAGAAATGATTGGAGGAAAAATGACCATCATTTTTAGAATGAAATAGAGAAAGAGTGGTCAGCGTGGCTCTCTTTAAGACTACAAGATTACAAAATTTATCAGACAAGTTGCAAGGATAAAACCATGTTAGAGATATTTATTTTTACTAGTATAATTAACGTGCACTCGCACGTTAAAAATAATAATTATTATAAAGTTTTAAATAAAGTTTATAATTCACACTAATTAGCCATTTGATTTTAGAGTTCAAAATAAAATACACAAATCTTATCAAGTACTTACTCTGAAAAAGAAACTGTTCTCTCCAAATAAATTGATATCGCTGTTTTCGTTGCATGATGAAAACACATTCTAAAAAAATACATTATTTGATGGTCCCGATACGAGTTCTGGTGTATGGGGGGGGGGAATACACCAGATAGAAAATTTTAAAACAACTCTCTAAAAAATCTCAACCGAGTAAAAACACTCAGCTGAATTCACAACTGAGTAAGAGTACTCAGCTGGAAGAGTGGTGCTGTGCGGAATGTGGTGGATAAAAACTAACTCGTATAAAATCAACTCACGCTTAAATGCAAGGTCGGTCAATAACCAAGTCAGTTAAAATGCAAAGATGCAGTTTTGTATGCTGGTTAGTTGGTCAGTTGAATATGCAATAAGTAACTGAATAATAAACACAAACACACAAAGATTTACGTGGTTCGGAGAGAACTCCTACGTCCACGGGGAGTTGTGAGTCCACACAACTCAGTCCAAGTTCTTCTGGACAAAAACCACAAAGCTTATGCGGGCTTTGCAACCGTTAAGATAAGTTTACGGGTACTTATCAACCTTACAGATAAGTTTACGGGTACTTATCAACTTATCTACTCAATTCTGGGAAGAGTAGGGTCCTAACAACCTTTTTAGGGGTGTGTGGGTGGGTGGATTTTCCAACTACTAGCTCGAACAAGAAGTGAGCTAGGATCTAACACTCTACGAACTCTCAGCTAGTGATGTTCTCAAGGTTGGATCGAAAAACACCAAGACAGAATCTAACACTCTAGAACTCTCAACTAGTTATGTTCTTAGAGGATAACATCAGTTTTGCTTGAGTGCAGTTTTTCGTTCTTTCTCTCGCTCTTTAATCTCTTCTTTCTTGCACTTGTCTGTCTCATAAGTCTTGGTGAATGAATGAAGGCCTCTATTTATAGGCGGAGAGAATCAACTAGCCGTTGGAGGAGCCATTGATATCTGATCTTGTGAAAGCGATCCCTTGTCTCTCATCTTCTGCAGACTTTCCGGATTTGGCAACTGTGTGCTTCTGCTTTCCATCTGAGACAGCCTTGTGTTGGGCCAAATGAGGTAATGACAGAGAGTCAAACCTTCACGTGACTTCCTTATTTGAATTTCAAATCTCAACATTAGTCTTTCAGCATTGGATGGTCGGTTGAGAAGTTTGATCTTCATCTGATTTGTCTTCAGCTGATGTTCCTGAATGCTATCTTCATCTGACAATCTGTCTGAAGGACAGTTGAACCCTCAGCTGACTTGAACTTCATTTCGTTGATCTTACATCTGATGTTCTGAATCTTGAACGCTCAGTTGTCTTTCTGATGTTCTAAATCTAGTCAGTTGGCTCGAACGCTCAGATGACTTTCTTCCATCTGATGTTCTCTTACATCTTCTCCTTTGAACGCTCAGTTGTCTTTCTTACAACTGATGTTCTATCTCTTGAACGCTCAGTTGTTTTTCTTACAACTGATGTTCTATCCCTTGAACGCTCAGTTGTCTTTCTTACAACTGATGTTCTATCCGAGTGAAGCCTTGTTGCCTTCTTTAGCTGGAGACCTGTCAAGATAAAATCTTAACATTGCTCAAACAGCGAGCCTAACTACTAACATTAGGTTATGGTAACATCTACTCGGTTGGGGTCAGTTGGTTTTGGAATCAATCAAAACTTTAATAAATTTCCCAACATTATTATCATTGTCTAATTTCAAAATCTTTATATATGTCAATTCATCATTCTATTAATAAAGAACATACAATTAATTTCAATCTCTTCATGTCGTTCTAGCTGGCTTTAATTACGGCACAATGTAGACTATAAAATGCATGCTAATATTAAAATGAAAGAAGAACGTTAAGCAAATTAAATTCCATTCATATCTTTAAGCAAAAGAATACTTGATGCCAACTTATGATACTCACACAATTATTTTGTTTTTATCTCGGCTTGTAAGAATGTTTAGAATTGTCTAGTCATGTAAAATACGTTATATGGTGTCACATAATCATATATTGTCAACTTCTAATAACATAGAACAAAAGAAAAATGCAGTTATCTCCATGATCTTTAGACATAAATAAACCGTTCAACTCATACAATGAATATTATATTGATCTTCCTAATGTAATAAAAAAAAAAACAAATCATAATCTTTCACTTTTTTTGTTCTTTCAAAATTAAACTCATTAAATCAAATTTTGAACGATCATACAACATAATCCAAAAGAAAAAGGGTTATCAATAACAAACAAAATCGAGAAAGAAAAAAGAAGCAACTTATGTTAGAAAATGAAACTTGAACAATTTAATCCTAAAGATATATGGCTCTTCATCAAATCGTTGCTCTCTTTGAATTAAGAAATTGTGTTAAGAAATTTGGTTAAAAAATTAATATATATATAATTTAATAAAGTGGCTTTTTTTTCATCACTGTTTTCTTTGCATTAAGTGGCTTCTTCTTGCTTCTGTCGAGAATAAAAAGAATATATTAACAAAAAAATAGATAAGTATGCCGCACAAGTATATGTATAGAGAAATTACCTTAATATGATTTATCATGAATATACACTATACATTTTGAAACATGCAGATGTAGTCAACCTTTTTGATGGGCCATGAGTGGGAATAGAATCAGCACCAAGTTTTGGTACCTCGAAAAGATTAAATAATTTACACGGATTGATTGAACCTAAAAAATATTTAAGAATTTTAAGTTGCTTTGTTTGAAGATTGGAGGCAACTTGAAGTTACAAAAGTAAAGAAACAAAAGGCTGCATAATAATGTGAGTTATCACGTATGGACGAAATAACAAAATTGGTATCACATATTAACAAGGATATAAACACATGATAGATATATTAATAATATATTTCTTTCAAATCATAATATTATATAAGGTAAATAATATATATTATCAATAAGGTAAGTTTGTATTTTTTATGGCATATTATATATTATATCTTATATCACGCTCATTGCCCTTAATTTTGATAAGTAGTAAGAATATTTTAGGCGATTTAAATTTTGTAAAACAAGGCTCTTTTTATATAAGTATAGAGTATAAATTTTTATAACTATAAAAAGATTGAGTATAGATTTTTATAACTATAAAAAGATTGGGGTACGAGACCAATGTTCTACCTGATATTAATCTTATGCTATCTCTCAAAAAGGAACTCAAATAACAATAAAAAGGAGAACTCACTTAATAGTCCAAATACTAATTAGACTTGCCCAATAAATTAAAATCTAAAGTTTACTCAAATAATATTTGTTAATGACCTAATCTTCTCAGACTAGGGGCACGACTTCGACTAACACATGTTTGACAATTAAACTTCATAAATTGTCACGAGTTGAATAAAATGAATTTCGCAAATAAGTGAAATAATAAAAAAAAATGAAAACGGGTTATGACACTAGTGCTTTCAAATCAAGAAACAAAATAACCAATTGCCTCTAGAGAAGTTGAGTAGAGAGAGAACTCCATAGTTTTTAGAAAATTAAAGAAATAATTTCGACGTCAATGACGATTATAACGCTATTATGAATTTCTCGAGAAGATGAACGAAACATAATTGTGAATAAATTAGGATTTTAGGAGGTATATATAATTGGCTAAAATAAAAGATAAATCTGGTGATCCTGCCCGCACAACTTTGTCATAACCGCAGAAATACTTGATGCAATTGTTGCATTGCTTTGCTAGATCCAAAAAATCAGAAGTTCTCTAAAAGCCCGAAAATATCAGAATAACAACTCGTAAAACACACTAAATGATTATGCATTTTGAATTTTTGTGTTGCTTCATTCTGCTATGATTTAGGTGTTTCTTACTACTCTTGCTGAATTGAAATAAAGATTTTCTCTCTTTTTTATTTCTTTGTTTTTTCCATCGTATTTAGACACTCACTAGCTAGAAATTTCAATTTCTTGGTAAAATCTAACTGTAATCATCGTGCGATTGCAGGGAAAGGGGGAGGGGGGTTTATACGTTTTCATTTCTTTAAATTTTTAGTAGCTAAAAAGAAAAATAAGTAAATTTATTAATATTTTTATTATTATAATAAATAAGGGGCTATCTGAGTATATGGGCTGTGAATAAAATTTCCCTTAAATTGTAACGGAAATCATCTGAAATTTGGAGGGTTGGGCTAATAAAACAGCAGAATCGAGAGAGAATGAGAAGGGTCTAGAACCTGCTAAACCCCTCGCAAACAAGTAAGGTAATAGAACCTCCTAGAACCCCGCTCATTATCTCCACATATAAATTTCATGGCCTCTTCCCGTTTTTCCTCGCGAACATTACACGCACACACACTCTTTGCAAACACAGCAATCTCCATTCTCCAAACTCTCTCTCATCATCTCTCTCTAAACATTCCTGAAGAAGCTTGTCGTTATAGGTGATTGCGATGGCGGACGTGCAGATGGCTGACGCAGAGACGTTCGCATTCCAGGCGGAGATCAACCAGCTCCTTAGCTTGATCATCAACACATTCTACAGCAATAAGGAGATATTCCTCCGCGAGTTGATCAGCAACGCCTCCGATGCCTTGGATAAGATCCGATTCGAGAGCTTGACTGATAAGAGCAAGCTCGATGCGCAGCCGGAGCTCTTCATCCGTCTCGTTCCCGACAAGGCTAACAAGACGCTCTCCATTATCGATAGCGGCATCGGCATGACCAAAGCAGGTAATGCATCTCGTAATTTTCATCCATTTCTGGCGTAGGCTATTCGCTTTGCGATTTTGTGTCCGAGTGAATTTACATTTAATCACAATGTAGGTTGGAGAGTAGAGCCTTTTGATTGTTCACGCCTTCTTTTATTGAATCTCTGGAGTGATTTTGAGATGTCAAATTTATGTGTTTAATTGATGTTAGCCACAGAATTGCAAAAATCTGCAAATAAAATTGTTATCCAACTAAGTAAATGTGATGCTTCGAAATATTGTACTACGCTTCTTCTGTTTGTTCAATGTATAGCCTACTTGAGTTAGGGATTACAGCGTAAAGAGATTAATGTTGTGTTTAGTGAATTGTAGATTGTACGCTTGTCGTGGATTGCGTTGCTGATTGTTTTAATGTGCAATTCGGCAGATTTGGTGAACAACCTAGGCACTATTGCGAGATCCGGAACAAAGGAATTCATGGAGGCTCTGCAGGCAGGTGCTGATGTCAGCATGATCGGACAGTTTGGCGTTGGTTTCTACTCGGCTTACCTTGTTGCAGAGAAGGTGATTGTTACCACAAAGCACAACGACGATGAGCAGTACATTTGGGAATCGCAAGCCGGTGGCTCCTTCACCGTCACCAAGGATGTTAATGGCGAGCAACTTGGCAGAGGAACCAAAATCACCCTCTTTCTGAAAGAGGATCAGGTAGATAAATCCTCAACCCTATTTACTCTTATGAATTATTGGATGTTAAATTTGCATTGCGACACGATTTAGTAATGCTATAAAATTATTGAAATCATGCCCCTTCTTACGATACCTCCTATGTAACAGTTGGAATACCTCGAGGAGAGGAGAATCAAGGATCTTGTGAAGAAACACTCGGAATTCATTAGCTATCCAATTTACCTTTGGACTGAAAAAACCACTGAGAAAGAGATCAGTGACGACGAAGATGATGAGCCCAAGAAGGAGGAGGAAGGTAACGTGGAAGAGGTGGACGAGGAGAAAGAAAAGGACGAGGGCAAGAAGAAGAAGAAGATCAAGGAGGTTTCTCACGAGTGGGATCTGATCAATAAGCAGAAGCCCATCTGGCTCCGCAAGCCGGAGGAGATCACCAAGGACGAATACGCTGCTTTCTATAAGAGCTTGACCAATGACTGGGAGGAGCACCTCGCCGTCAAGCACTTCTCCGTCGAGGGTCAGCTGGAGTTCAAGGCCATCCTCTTCGTTCCTAAGAGAGCTCCTTTTGATCTCTTTGATTCACGCAAGAAGATGAACAACATCAAGCTCTACGTGAGGAGGGTGTTCATCATGGATAACTGCGAGGAGCTCATCCCAGAGTATCTCGGATTCGTGAAAGGAGTTGTGGACTCTGATGACTTGCCACTTAATATCTCCCGAGAGATGCTGCAGCAAAACAAGATTCTCAAGGTTATCAGGAAGAACTTGGTGAAGAAATGTATCGAGATGTTTAATGAGATCGCAGAGAACAAGGAGGATTACAACAAGTTCTATGAATCTTTCTCAAAGAATTTGAAGCTGGGCATCCATGAGGACAGCCAGAACAGAGCTAAGTTAGCTGATTTGCTCCGGTATCATTCCACCAAGAGCGGGGACGAGTTGACGAGCCTCAAGGACTATGTAACCAGAATGAAGGAGGGGCAGAAGGACATATACTACATAACTGGAGAAAGCAAGAAAGCTGTCGAGAACTCACCATTCTTGGAGCGTCTCAAGAAGAGGGGATACGAGGTGCTCTACATGGTTGATGCTATTGATGAGTACGCGGTCGGGCAGCTGAAGGAGTACGATGGGAAGAAGCTGGTCTCTGCTACCAAGGAAGGGTTGAAGCTCGAGGATGAGACGGAGGAAGAGAAGAAGAAAAAGGAGGAGAAGAAAAAGTCGTTTGAGAGCCTCTGCAAGGTGATCAAAGACATCCTCGGTGACAGAGTTGAGAAGGTGGTGATCTCGGACAGAATTGTGGAGTCGCCGTGTTGTTTGGTGACGGGAGAATATGGTTGGACGGCTAACATGGAGAGGATTATGAAGGCACAGGCACTGAGGGACAGTAGCATGGGCTCTTACATGTCGAGTAAGAAGACGATGGAGATCAATCCTGATAACGGAATAATGGAGGAGCTGAGGAAGAGAGCTGAGGCAGACAAAAATGATAAATCGGTTAAGGATCTGGTTCTGCTGCTTTTCGAAACTGCATTGCTCACCTCTGGGTTCAGTCTGGATGATCCGAACACGTTCGCTTCGAGGATTCACAGAATGCTGAAGTTGGGACTTAGCATTGATGAGGATGAAGATGTTGAGGATGCTGAGATGCCGGCATTGGAGGAAGAGGGCAACGAGGAAAGCAAAATGGAGGAGGTTGACTAGATAGATAAATGAATGGTTTTTGCCTTTGATATTCATCCAAGCGTCAATATAAATTTCCAATGGTCGCTTGTGTTTCTGTGGAGTTTTAATTTCGTCGTCTGTTTTGTGTTTTAACTGTTAAATACAAACTATTTGGGCTTCTCTCCATTTCTGCTTACTGGTATTAATCTACAACTTCTTTGCTTTTACTTTTCTTGAATGTTCAATTTTTTTAATGTATGTAGTAAGTTGACTCGTAACTTTTTCACACAGAAATATTCGATTAATGTGATAATAGGATTAGCTTTCTGATAATACATGATCATTGAACAAATGCGACAAAAATGAAAAGAAAATATAATATAAAGCAATTCCCAATGACTAAATTAATCATCCTCAAAAAGGCCCCCCAAAAAAAATAAATTTGTAGGCCAATGAAAAATGATTTCATCTTCGTATACCTTGTACAAATGGGAGTGTATTGTATAAATGGAACTTATAATTTATTATGAAGTCTCTTTTAACGGGAGCCTGAATCCTGCATCTACATAAGGTGCATCCCCCCTCAAATCAGCCGTCCATGTGTAAATGCATTTAATTTCCATTTGGTTTATTGTATCTTCTTTTTGTGTTAAATTTTACTACTATGGTAGAGTTTGTGTTCTATCAACTTTTGTCTTTCATGCCACGTGGATCGAAAATATACATTTACAGTTTATGCATTAATTTTCTAATTTTGCACCAAAATGAAATCCCTAAACAAAAATTAATCAAAGAACATCTTATCAAAAAAAATCCTAAAGTTCGAACTTTTTCGAAGTCAATTAATCAATGGTGGGTGACCCTCTCCGACTATGAAGAGGCAGACCGAGGCGAAGCCGTTTCCCGCCGCCTACCCCTCGGATTCATTTGGGTTGCTGGAGAAGTTGTTTGCAATTTGTTCAGGAGTGATTCACTGGTGAGCGATGTCAATGCGGTCGTGGATATGGTGAGAGACTGAGAGATGAAGTGTTAATTATTCATAAACACAAGATATCCAGCCTAAATTTCGATGATCTCCAAGAAAAAAAGTTAAAAGAAGAAGAAATTTATTTGATTTGTAGTATTTGGGAGCACTCGAAGCAACCCAACAAAATTGAAAGAAAATTCTAGAAAATTGAAACTCATTCCTAATTTCCACCATCGATTAAAGCAGCCCCGATAGCGTACTCTTTAAATCTCGAGAAAATTCGATGGTTGCATTCACACTCTGGTCCTCTTGGAGCTGTCAAAATATCTGATTGATCCAATATCTATTTGGTCTCCAGTATTGCCTGATGTACTGCAAATTTTGGTGGAGGTGTGTGGTGGCCGGTGGGTTTTGTGGGAGAGAAAGAGATAAGATAAAGGGAGTGGTGGGGGGGAGGGGAAAGAGAGAGTGATCGTACATATAAATATTATTATTTTTATTATTTTTAATTTAATTATAAAGTCGTACATACAAATATCATTATATCATTTTAAATTTTAATAATATTATATGTATATATATATACTTTGAATTTCGATTTTGTTTAAAAAATACCAATCCGATGATGTAGTAGTCTCACCCTATTTTGATGTCATCGGTACCCGTAGCCGCTACTTTCGGTGTGCACTGGGTAAACCCTTGTTCCTTGTGCAGTAGCCGGCAAACTACACATGGCATGTAAACCACACTTTCCAAGTACAAGTGTGACGTGTTCGACCTATAGAAACGTTTCATAAAGTTCGAACCTGAAACCTCTTAGTCTCAGACGCTCACTTTTTACCACTAGATCATCCCCAAGGAAATAAGTAGTGTCACCCTATATAGTATAGTATATAGTGGTCCTACAGATGTAGTGTAGTGATTTATTTAATTATATATATATACCTTATTATAATTCAAAAATAAAAAAATCATATAAATACTTTCAAAAAATAAACCATATAGATGAATTTCCATATAATCTAGAATAGTTAAGTAAATCATGGTCCAATTAATGAATTTAGTAAGAAAACAAAATCAAACAAATAAATTGTAGTCAAATTGATAAATTTTATAAGAATTTTGAAATAATTATGTAAACTATAGTTTGATTGATGAATATCCATAAGAATTATTAACTTATTAAGTACATTGTAGTTCGGTTCGGATGATGAACTTTCAAGAGTCCGATTTATGAATTTTCATAATGATTCTGAATTAATCAAGTTAAACAATTAAGTGAACTCTATTAATTGATTAATTTCATTAAAGAATTATTTTATTAAATTATGAAGTACTTCTATTGATAAATTTCCATAAGAATCCTAGAATAATTAAATAAATTTTGGTCCGATTGATGTACATGAATCTATAAGAATTAGGGGTGTATTCGAACTAAGCCGAACCGAAATATTGGCAGGGAGTTCGGCTCGTTAGAAAAATTTAAGGCTCAAGCTCGGCTCGACGGGTTACAACCAAGCTCGAACTTGACTCGCTAAATATTCGTTTGGACCGAGCTCGAACTCGAGCATTTAAGCTTGGCTCGATAAACTAAAAATTATTTATTCATTAATTTATATATAAACTAAATATTGCTATTAAAAAGTATTAAAATAAAAAATATATATATGTGAAAGTTTTAAAAAATTCATGAACATGTTCGCGTTAGAAGATCCGCGAACATGTTCGTGAGCTAGCTAGTTTAGTATCGATCTCGAACTTGTTTACGAGCTTCACGAGCCGAATATAGGTAAGCTCGAGCTCGATTCGAAAAAAAATATCAAGCTCGGCTCGTCTAGTAAACGAACGAGCTTTTTTAGAGTCGAGTTCTGAATAGTTCGCAAACAATTTAACTCATGTACAATCATAAGAATTATAAGAAAATAGAGTTACCTACCCGATAGATGAAATTGGATAAAAAAAAATAATCAATAATTTAAAAATTGGTTTAGTTCGAACCGATCCCTCAATTTTTGAATTTCGGTATTAAAAAAATTCTCAGATTTATACTTATGTTAATTTGTTTAAATTATCATCAAAGCGAGCAGATTCCCTCGCATTCTCAACGAGAAAAAATATTCAAAGTGTTCGAAGACTTGTTCGAGATAGCATCCATCTCCTTGTGCTTCCTTCTAAACTCTCGAAAAATCTCTTTCTTGATCGAGTCTAAAGGCTATACCCTTATTCATAAGCAGATTCACTCCTCAAAGTTCAAGTCTTCAAGCCTTAGAAGAGAAGTCTCCACTTTGTGTGTAGAAGATTTCTTAGTTGGAAAAATGAACTCACCACCCTTTTCCACAGGCCCCTTAAGATCCGCAATCTAAGACTAGGTCCCTTCGAACCCGCAACCGAAAAAGAAGGTCCCTTAGAACTTGCAATCTAAGCATAGGTCTTGTCCAAACCCACAATTGGATTATAGGCGTTGTTCGAATCCGCAATCGGACTATATCGGCTGTTTGGTACATGCAAATCAAATTCAACATTTGGACTATCCCAGTGGGTTATGAACACCTCAAGTTGGTCGTAGCGTAGGAGTTTATCTCTGAACCACGTAAAAATAAGTGTGTTTTTACTTTCCGCTTTCAGGTTTCGTTTTAGTTTCTAACCAACTAACAACATCAAGAAAAGTTTTTTACAAACTGCATTAAGTGTTGCAAACTGACCTTCGCCCAAAAAGTTTTCAGTAAAACGAGTTAATCCTTATTTCCACTACATTCCGCACAACACTCAAAATCTTAGTTCACTGAATACAGCTTGACCCTCAGTCCAAAACATTAACTGTATCTCGAACAGTGCAACAACTCTAACTGAATTTTACAGTTGTCAAGCCAACTGAGTCGTAAAGTTGATTATAGTTTAAAAATCTATACTGTTGTATCCCCCATACACCAGATAACTCGTTAACGGGACCATCAAATAATTATATAACATAATAATAATAATAATTAAGTGTCCATTAATAACATATTTTTACATTTTAAAAACAAATATGCATATCTTTTAAAAATATTTTGACATGGGAACGAGGAGCGGTGAGATTTGAATCTTGACTTGCGCTACTTACAGATTGAAGCCACATCACTGGGATGTATTCTTTGAATTATGCATAGCTTTTATAAATAACTAGTGTATAACCCGTAAAAAATCGATGCAGAACCATATTATGTTATAATATATAAATATGTAACCATAAACATAATGTAATATTATCTATACCATCGCATGATAAAAAAAATAGTGTTTCTTTGATTTTACTTCACTTTCTTTATCTGCAACATATCAAAAGATTTGACCATATACAATGTTAATTATTGTGTACGTTCTCGTCACTAATTAATCTTTTGAGTTCTCTTTCTCCATTGTATTCATGAGATTGTAATTTTTTTTACAATCAGCATAATTTAAAATATGCAAAATTAAATCAAAGACGATGTTAACTGTTGTGTAAGTCCGATCACCTCGTCACAAATTAAAATTTTGAGTTCTCTTTCGCTATTGTAATCATGATGTTGCAACATATTATTAACCATATTTAGTTTTGATCATCTCGTTCCACATTAATTATTCTAATACTTATGAAAAAGTTACTTATTTGGTCAAAATTATTTTTTATATGAAACTATTGACCCTTTAATTTAAGTTCTCCGAACAAACTATTAAATATTAAACAATTTATTTGATTAAAATCAAATATTATTCGACCAAATAAAATATAATATTATTGACCAAATAAAAATTTCAATAAATAAAATTATTTTTTTGGTCAACTAATTAATTAGTCAAATTAAAATAATTGTTCAAAATAACTGCAAGAATAGAAAATAGACACTAATTTTGAGTATTTATATAAATTCTCCTAGAATAAAGTCTGATTGAAAAACGTTGTGGGATAAGAAATTTTACATCAAATATAATAAAATATAGTATGAATAAAAATGTTTATTATAAAAAGTATAGGGCTCAAAATATGAGAGATTATATGCCAAATTTAATGAATGATACTCTTTTTGTCCCACCGAATATGACCTCCTTTTCATTTTGGGACGTTCCTCTATACTTGGCTTGTTTCCTTTAAAGAAAACAATTAGTATATATACATGGTCCACCATACCATTTAAACATATTAGCATTATAAAATATTGCATTCACACTACACTAAACACTCTCTTTATACTTAATATCCTTTTTCTTAGTCTCCGTGCTCATATGAATTAGGCCGTATTTGGCGGGACGGAGGGAGTAGATATCATAGTCCATAAATATGAATAGACGTATTTTTTTGGAAGATTTAAAAATATAAATATTAAATAGCAAAATTTATGAATAAAAAATATATAAAATGATGATTTAAGATAAATATGAATAATGAATTGAGGTTGCATTACATAGGACCTAAAATTAAGGGAAAACTTCAAATTTGCAATCATTTCAATGATATATATATATAATATATATATATATATATAATAATAATTTGGTAAATTAACAAATTAATATTTGCAACCTAATAAGTAGTCAAATTAATTTTTTTAATAAAAATAAACTTAATTATTTGACCAACTAATTATAATTAATCAAATATTGTACAAATAATTGCAAGATGAAAAATTACACATTGACTTTGAGTATCTATAAAGGTTCTATAATAATAGACTCTTATTAAAAAGCGATGCGAGACAAAATTTATTAGATAGAGAGGTT
This sequence comes from Schizonepeta tenuifolia, assembly GCA_029490685.1. NCBI lineage: Eukaryota > Viridiplantae > Streptophyta > Magnoliopsida > Lamiales > Lamiaceae > Schizonepeta > Schizonepeta tenuifolia. The sequence continues at coordinate 11,968,404 of CM055955.1, read as the reverse complement.
AATTAATATGTGATTGCTTCGAATATAATTGGGAAAATTTAATTATTACTCTATATAATAAGAATACTGAATCAAGGAAGCGTAGAACCTAAAATTAAGGAGAGATCTTGAATCTGCATCAATATTAATAATATATATATATAGAACAGATGCAAAATATAAATAAGGATATATAGAAAAGTAAGGGAATTCGAATACTACTATTACTATATTAAAACACGTGTAAACATATCACCAATTTAAATAGTCATTCACATGAACGAATAAATTTGTGATATAAGACAGTTAAATATATGAAGCAAAAATTAAAAATGTCGAAATATAATACAAATGAGTATAATTAAAATTTAAGTAATAGATTCACACTTACGGTAGAAAGAGCAGTGAAGGAATAATGTACTAAAAAAATAAACAGTAATTCTCGGTCAATGAGCCAAACCATGGTATCATTAATAAACTTTCTATTTAATTTTAATGTAATACTTTTTGGTGCCACGTGTCGTCGGATCAGGCATGCTGTATGCACAATATATGGTGCTAACTTCCAAGGCCCCCTCTTTCAACTATCATGCAGCTGCAAAATTTTCTAAAACGTTTAACGTAATTTAAATTTTTTGCAAATTTTACTTTTTTAAAGAGGGAATATAGTAAAATAACATTTTATATAAATAAAAGTATTGAAATGTCACCAATAAAATTAAAGTGGTGAAATGCACTTTAGTTTGTTAAATAACATAAATACTCTTAATGACTAGTATACAAGAAGGCTAATTTTAATTTGAATCATACACGAACACTAACTTTATGTATGAATTTCCGGCGAAAATTTCCAGCAAAAATTTTTTTACACGAATGTTTAGTCTTCGTGTATAATGCATACATGAAGTTAGGCTTCGTGTATGTTTCAAATTTTCACCGGAATTTTTTGCCGAAATTTTTCGTGTATGATGCATACATGAATATTAGTCTTTGTGTATAATACATATATGATGTATACATGAAGTTAGGCTTCGTGTATGATTTAAATTTTAGCCGAAAATTTTTTGCTGGAAATTTAAACATGAAGTTCAGTCTTCGTGTAAGATTCAAATTAAAATTAACCTTCTTGTATACCTATAAGGATATAAAAGGGTATAAACTCTTTTATAAGGATAAAAAAGTCACAAAATAACACAAAAGCTATTTGGACACATTTATTTTCAAAATTACATTATTTATTTTTTGTTTTCAAAAGGGCTATTTTGACTTATTGCTCTATTTTAAATGAATGATGTTAGGACCAAAATATTGGTAAGCATTTTATATTATATGATGCATACATGAAGTTAAGCTTCGTGTATGATTTAAATTTTGGCCGAAAATTTTTCGCCGGAAATTTATATATGAAGTTTAGTCTTCGTGTATGATTCAAATTAAAGTTAACCTTCTTGTATACCTATAAAGATATAAAAAGGTATAAACTCTTTTATAAGGATAAAAAAATCACAAAATAACACAAAAACTATTTGGACACATTTTTTTTAAAATAACATTATTTATTTTTTGTTTTCAAAAGGACTATTTTGACTTATTACTCTTTTTTAAATGAATGAATGTTAGGACCAAAATATTGGTAAGCATTTTATATTGATTGGTAAGCATTTTATATTGATTGCCCCACCTCCCGTTTTGGTGCACAGCATGACATACTGGATCAAAGCAAAATTAAGCTACTCACACGGGAGATGGGGCAATTATCCCCCTGAATCCACTTCACGTATAGGGATTGGTTGACATAAAAACTAATTCTAATATGAGAATGTGAGAATCTGCTTAAATAAATATGTAATTATGATTAGATCAATATATTGTCATGCTTAATAAGATTATGTTTTTTAATATAAATATTATCTTTATATAATCTATGCTTGTGATTATTTCAAGCATGATTTTATGTAAGCATTAATTTATGCCTATTATAAAAGAGCGAATTCTTATAAAATTTAATTTGCCTAATATATCCTTATTATTATATTTATTTTAAGGGCAATAGTATAAATCTATATTTTTGAGTTGGAATAGTGTAAATCTATATTAGATTTATTATAAATATTATAAATAAATATTATAGTCCTACTTCTACTATAACTCGATTTTTTTCTTATATTCTTACTCCTACTATAACTCGACTTAATATATTAATAAATAATGTAGTTCTACATGTTCTATTACTCAAAAGTGAAAAAGAAAAGACACATACATTTTGATAGCTCGAGATTACATTATTGCGTTGTTTATATATATTTGTGTAATTTATTTTTTAATTTAAAATTATTATTTGATTTGATTATGAAGTACCTATAGGTCCGCAGCTATGATTATTATAAGAGTCAAGAAATTAGTGATTGATAAATTACTTTCATATCTTTAAAGCATAATCTCATACTACACCATAAAACTGAATGAAATCCAGTATGATTGATGTAATTGTGCTTCAACAAATTGGGCTCTAATTTTGAATAATTTGAAAAATCGAAAATCTTTACCATAATTTGTCAAGCATTAAAATAAAAACAATATTAAAAATTTAAAATAAAATTTTGATGTTGGCTACAATCCCTCCGTCACCTCAGAATGAAGAGGGTGATCTCGTAGTTCAAAATGAATTCTTGAAGATTTGTAAGCAGTTTAGCGGTTTTGATTAGTGGAGAGATTATCTACGTAACTACTCACAAATGAACACTAGCTTATAAATCTTTGATAAATATTTTCACAAATGAAAATATTTTCTTTTTTCTAACATCTACACTTATAAATTATTTTTCTTATCGACATTATAGCCACCATGGTTCATGAAGGGATTATATAAATAGATTATTGATAAATTAATTCCATAATTTTTAAAGGATGTCATTGAAGACGATAAAAATGAATTGATAATTTGGTGTAAAAAATGTTAATTTTAATGTAATTAAATCTATACTTATTGATAAACACAATCTCAACCAAATTAAAGTTGAAATAATACATGACAATTGATTTTCCATCTTATCACTGTAATACACTAAACTAATTAAAGTTTAATTTTAAATAATTATGAATATATATAATGTTGGGAAAATTATTAAGGTTTCGAAAGATGCTTAAAACCCAACTGACCCCAACCGAGTAGATGATTGCATTTAGTCTGTCTAGCTAGTGCTCGATGTTTGAGCGTAGGAATTTTATCTTTACAAGGGTCAAGCAGAAGTAGTCAGTCGGACTAAAGAATGAGGTTCGTGAAGAAATCAGCTGAGGTTCAAACTCAGCTGAGATCTAGACTCAACTGAGGGATCAAACTCAGTTGAGACTCAAGGTCAATTGGGACATCAACACCAACTGAAGCACGGACTCAGTTGGACAGCAGCTCAATTGACTCCACAATTGAACCATGCAACGAAAGGCATACAGTTAGCGTGAAGAGAAGTTGTGTCAAAGTCAAGACGTCTCGAAGCGGAGAAGAAAAGACGCCGAAGACGGAGGAGCTGTAGTCCAGATTTTGAATCTACTCAGGAGCACAAGTCAGCTGGAAAACTTTCCATAAATAGGCCGACAACAGCGACGTGCAAAAAGCAAAAGTCGTGGGTACCATCTCTGGAAAGTTACCAATAAAGCACGTGGAGTGTCATGCTTTTAGCAAAGGTCAAACGGCTCTTTCCAACGGCTAGCTTTGACATTTCCTCTATAAATAAAGGTCTCTACAACAAGACTAAAATGGGGGGTTGATACAAGTAAAGAAAAAGCACGCCGAAGTGCCGAGAGACAACACAAAGAGTGAAGCGGCGGAAGCAGCTTTTCACCTCTCTCTCTCTCTCTCCAAGCAAGAAGACTGGTGAAGAAAGAGGAGAGTGATTTCTCTCATGTTTTTCCCTCTAGCTTCTCAGAAGTTCCCCTTCCTGATTGAGACTAGCAACATGGTCCTTGCTTGTTTTGTATCCCCTCAGAACTCTCTCTTACAAGAGATTGAGTTCATAGTCTTGGGTCGAAGCCTCTACTCCCCTAAAGTGTTGAAGGCTTTCTTGTTGGATTCTCCCCTAAAATCCAAACCCAGGTCTGACTTTGAATCCGGACTCAAAGTCATGAGGTTCCTTGGAACCCGTAATCCAGTACCAGGTCCCTTGAAACCCGTAATTCAATATCAGGTCCCTTGGAACCCTTAATCCAATACCAGGTCGCTTGGAACCCGTAATCCAAGCAGAGGTCCCTTGGAACCAGGAATCCAAGAGTTGGTCCCTTAGAACCCGGAATCTAAGACTGGCTGAGCACTTGCCCGAAAAAGTATTGTGAAGTCTTGTTCGAATCCGGAATCGAACTAGTTAGGTTTGTTTGGAACCTGAATCCAAGTGGGGTGTTTAGTAAGCACGCGTAAGCTTACCTAGTGGATTGCTTTCCCAAAAAGGAAGTCGTGGATATAGGAGGTCGATTTCCGAACCACGTTAAAATATTGTGTGCTTACTTTCTGTTCTTTACATTCAGTATTTTAATTTCAATACCTAACCTGTTGACCCAGCATATGCACTGCACAAACTTCGGAATTTAACCTTCCTCTTACACAAAGGTTTCAGTTATTGTAACGAGCTTATCTTTCACCATCTTCCGCATTGCATAACTGTTTAAAATCTCAGTTGGTTAATTCAGCTGATATTCAGGTATAGGAGCCAGTTAACCTACCAACTGTGTGATTGGCTCCAACTGAGTAACTCAGTTGAAGAGCTACTCCAATTGTCTCTTCCAGATGTGAGTAAACTTACCTGAGCAGTATGTCTCAGTGAAAAGATGTTAAGCGAAACGAAAATTGTTACTGGTGTATTCCCCCCTCTCCATACACCAGTTACTCATTACCGGGACCATCAAGTCGTATTAAAGAAGTGGTTCAAAAGACTGTTGTTTCTGATTCATAAGGTGTGAGTCAAGTATATCTTTCAGTGGTCAATTGAACATATTTTTTCTGAAATCAATTAGTGCATTTTGCTGCATATCTTTTTATGTCTCTTTTGGTGTACAGGAATGATGAACCTGACATTGCTACAGAGAGCTTTCCGGTGTTCTCCGTGGATGATTATCCCACGTGAAAATTTCGCCTGAAAATGGCTCTGACTTCCAGGCATCACAGAATGTGGGAAACAATTGAAAATGATCTCATCCAAGTGACTCAGTCAGTGCTGGTGACTCCCATTGCCACAGGGGAAGGAGAAATGATGAAGGAGAAATCCAAAGGCGTCCACCAGTACACCAAGGAAGAAAGAGACATCGCGCAGCTAGATGACATCGCCAATAGCGGCATCTCTTTCACAGTCGGCAAAGCCTACTTAGCGAAGATTATCAATTGCCTCACGGCAAAAGATATGTGGGAAGCCTTAATTACACTCTGTAAGGGCTCTGACGAGATTAAGGAGAACAAGTTGACCTTAGTTTGTAAGAAGTTCGAAAACTTCTCTCAGCTTTCCAGGGAATCCATCGACAAGATGGAGCTGAGATTCATAAAGGTACTTATGGACATTGAGAGTATTCAGAAGAAGAAATACTCTCAACAAGAGATGAACCTCAAGGTTCTCTCCGCGCTAGGCGAAGACTGGACAGTATATAAAGTTGTCCACCAAAATAGGAGTGACCTTAGTTCGATGTCAACTGAGAAGTTGTTCTCCTTGCTCAAGCTAAATGAGTATGATATCCTCCGACTGAAACCTTGCAAGCTTCAGAAATCAGAACAGACCGAGCAACACTCAGCTGCCAAATTCATGGCGCTTCGAGCTGAATCATGCAGATCCAAGTTCGCCCGACCCTTACGGTCCGCTGACTCCTCAGCTAGGGATCGACTGAGCAGGTCGGGACTCGAGAAGAAGGTCGAAGATCTGACTAATCAACTCGAGGAGATGAACTCCAGGATCGACAAGTATAGGAGGTTCAGCTGGAGCAGGCGGCGGTCAACTGATCAATCCTCAAAGAATCAAAGCAAAGGTTGCTTTGAGTGCGGAAAGTCAGGACACTTCTATGCCAATTGTCCTGACCTCTCCATGAAGGAGAAAGAAGCCCTCCGAGGAAAAGCCAAGAAGAAATCCAAGGATATGATCGTTGAGGAAGACGTCGAGGATACTGACGTGTTCTCAGAGTCAGAAGGAGAAGAAACTGACTCGTCATTCAGTCCAGTTAGAACAGAGCAGTGCTTCATGGCCTTACCTGAAGAGTCAACTGAAGAGGACTTGGATGAACTGAGAAAGAGAAGAGCCGCCAAATCCAACTGGGTGTTGGACAACAGATGTTCCAGACACATGACACCTCAGAGGAATCTTCTCACAGACATCAAGCTTCGAGAAGGATGTATTGTAACCTTTGGTGATGACTCTCAAGGCAAAACCAAATGAGCCGGTACATTCGAGACTCAGCTTGTATTTATCAAAAATATGTCGTTGGTAGACGGATTAAAGCATAACTTGCTCTCCGTAGGTCAACTGTGCGATAATGGTTTTTCCGTGAAGTTTGATGCACAAGTGTTCAGGGTAAAAGACGTCAAGACCAAGAAAGTTCTTCTATTTGGTAAACGACTTTCATCAGGTAGAGTCTATGTCTATTACACAGACTGGTCAAGTAGTTCACCAAAAACATTCCTTGTATCCAAGAGCAGCTCCGAAACAAACTGGCTATTACATATAAGACTTAACCACCTCAACTTCAAAACTATGAACACACTAGCTCGCCAACAGCACGCAGTTGGGATACCGGACTTGAAGTGCAGTCTGACGCACCACTGCCGTGCATGTCAGCTCAGAAAGTTGGCTAGAGCATCATTCCATCTTAAACTGTCACCATCGACGGATCGAGTTCTGCAACTGATCCATATGGATCTGTTCAGTCCGGTCACCCCAGAGAGCCTAAGTGGAAAGAAATACACTCTTGTAGTTACTGATGACTACTCGAGGTACACATGAGTGATCTTCATGGCGCATAAGAATGAGACGAGAGAAGAGTTGCCTAAACTGATGGATAGACTTGAAAATAAGCAGGGAAAATCTATCGTCTCCATCAGATCTGATCACGGAACTCAGTTGCTCAATGAATCTATCAATGAGTACTGAGAAAAGAAAGGCATAATTCACTGGACCTCAGCTGCAAGGACTCCACAGTAGAATGGAGTAGCTGAAAGAAGAAATCGAATGTTGAAGGATGCAGCATCTTGCATGCTCACCAGCTCAACTTTGCTGAAGAGATTTTGGCAGAAGCGGTCAACACGGCGTGCTACACGCAGAACCGATCTCTCCTCACGAAACGACAAAGAATGACTCCATACGAGCACTGGAGGAACATGAAGCTAAACATTTCCTACTTTCGTGTGTTCACTTCTAAGTGTTACATCCACAACAATGGAAAAGCCCAGTTGAAAACCTTCGAGCCGAAAGCTGTCAAAGGCATATTCATAGGATATGCTGCGAAGATAAAAGCTTACAGAGTTTTCAATTGTAGCTCCAAAATTGTGGAGATAACACCTCATGTGTTGTTTGATGAATCCGCTTTTGAGTGCATGGAACTGGCTAACTGGCAGATAGCTGAAGGAAGCGCATCGGCCCAGCCAGCTGAGACAAGATCTCATGCTCAAAAATTGAAGAATCTAGCAGAGCCGCTTATTTGGTCAGTTGAAGTCGAACAAGTGTATTCTTCTTATGACGAAATTGAAGATCCCGTCTCAGTTCGAGAGGGAACTCCAGAACCAACTGACTAAGTGCCAACCACAGCTGAAGCTTAGTCAGGAGCATCAACTGAGCAGCCGTCAGGTTCAGGACATCCCAGTCTAAGATCAGCCCGCTCCCCAGTCCATCCCTCATCTCCAACTGAGGATGGAACTGCACCAGAAGCAAGATCGCCAAGATCGGCACCTCCGACGTCTCTAAGATCGGACTATTCCATCACGATGCTCGACTCAGCTAAGCGAGCAAGAAAGCACAAACGTTGGTATGAAGACTATGTTAGTGGTAGGAAGCACTAAGTAAATTTGGTACTTTGGTACTAATTAGTGTCAAAAATGTCCGACTTCTTGTACCCAAATCCGATCCGACCCACGCCATGACCTGACCCGCGCGCCCTTCATTAAGGGTATTTTTGTCCCAAATTCAAAAAAAAGGCTAAAATTTGTATTTTTTTAACAAACTGGCTATATATTGGATTTTAATCCTCATTATGGGTATTTCATAAGTTATCTCTATATTTAAATTATGAATTTGCTTATTTTAAGGTCTACATAAAAATCTTTTTTCTTTTTATACATTTTCTATCATCCTTGCTGCCTCGAGTCCTTTAATTTATTTCTAATTTTCAATACTAAGTAAAATATTAATATCAACTTGTTTTCTAATAAAATACGCTATAATTTGGAAGGAAATAACAAAAGGGATTGAAATGAATAGGATCATTATTTCCCCTCTTTCTATTAATTTTAATTGTAAGATTATTATATGAAGGTCTGTTGGTCATGCATGATTAGATGACGAAGTATAAATTGATTTATGTTATATTTTCTTAGTACGTATTATGACTTCTATTATTTATTGCTACTTTTAATTTTTATGTAGTGTTCATTTTAACAAGGTAACCATCGGATCAAATAGGTATGAAGTTTGTATAAGTAATGAAATTATTTTTTAATCGGATATAGAACGAGTATTGGTAGAGATAATTTAAACAAATTTGAATTTGAAAAAGGATTGATGGGAGGTACTAAACCCATTATCATTCCTATTTGCACCTACTTGCTAATAATTGCTGTAGTTAATAGTCAAAATTAATAATTTACAACTTTTTTATTTGTAAGAATATTTGTAATATATTAATATCTTAAACAAGAGACTATACGTGCAGCACACGTATCTCTCTACTAGTGTTTATATAAAAACATGAATCTTATTAAGCATGTCAAAATATAAATTTAAGCATCATTACGAATTAATTTAAGCATGTTCTCACGTTCTCACACTAGGATATTATTTTATACTAACTCATCCATATATATATATATAGAAGAGGATCATGTCAGAATGCTATCTTAGGTGAGAAATGAGAATAAATTTGGACCCTTGATTTTTGTTGATCAATGGCTCAGATTTAGCGATGCATTATGTTGTAGTATTTTATGCATTACAATGTTTATGCATTAGGTTTCTGTAGTTTATTCATTAAAATGTGTATGCATTACATTTCTGCAATATATGCATTACCAATATGATAAAAATGCATTAAAATGTACCATTCTCACGTTCTCATATAAAATTCATTCTCACCAGATCCCTATCTCACACACACACACACACACACACACACACACACACACACACACACACACACACACACACACACACACACACACACACACATATATATATATATAAAGTTATTCGGGAGATCATATATAAATCTATTTTCTCGTAAGAAATGAGAAGTGATCTGAACCATTGATCTTTATAGATCTACGGTTGAGATGCATTGTAGTAATCCAAAAATGCATTATTATGAGGATGCATTTTAATAATACACAAAATGCATTATTTTAATGTATAAAATACATTATTTTTATTTTTTACGAGAAAAGTACTTTGTATGTGAACCACTCCTATTTGATCTCTATCATATATATATATATATATATATATATATATATATATAATGATCCTTTATCCTAAGAAATGAGAATTAATCTTAGTCACTCATCTGGTGCATCTCGGTAAGAAGGGCGGTGCATCCGGACGAAAAAATTTCAGTTTTTTTTATTTTTTAAGGTTTGATTTTTCCATAAAGGTGGGTGCATCTCATGTCAACGTATGGTGCATCTAGTTTCACATTGTGGTACATCTCATTGTAAAGTGTGGTGCATCTACCACATTGTGGTTCATGAGATGCACCACTACGTGTACTGATATGTTTGGGACAGTGTAATCAGATGCACCACTAGGTGTAAGGAAATGCACTATGCTTTACGAAAATATCTTTTGGTTTGCCGCTTCTTCTTTGGTCAAGCTTCGAGCGAGGGAAGTCGAAGGCCTCGGAGCGAGCCGAAAAATCCAAATTGTTGCCCGACGATTATCCTTATATTAGTAATCGGAGCGAAGGCGGAGCCGAGAAAAAAAAATCTTAAAAAAAATTGAAAAAAAAAAATCGGACGTGCACCACAATGTGTAACCAGATACACCACACAGTGTATCTAGATGCACCGTATTTTAAGAAAAAATCGCCTAAAAAAATGGCGCGTGAGCTACACGCGCCAGCCCTTTTTTTGAGATGTGTAGTCCAGATTTATTCCTATTTCTTACTTTAAGGGTCATTTTCACCATAATTCATATATATATATATATATATATATATATATATATATATATAGGGTGTGAATCTGGTAGGAACTCTTCTTTATATGAGAACCGCAGGAACCAGCATAAATATCACTTATGTGATGTACAAAATACAGTATGTTAATGCATAAAACATGTAAATGCAAAAATTACACTAACTAAATGCATAAATTATTTAACACACTTTTAATGCACAAACAACTGTAATCTAATGCATCAGTTAATTTGGACCGTAGATTAAAAAAAAATCACCGGTCCAAATTAGTTCCTAATTCCTATTTAAGAATGAGTTCCTATATGATATATATATATATATATATATATATATATATATATATATATATATATAAAAAGCTATTCGGAGGATGATTATTATAGAAATGATTCATCTTGTATTAACTAAAAATAAATCTACATCATTGATACGAAAGATTTAAATGGTTGTGTTTGATTTTAGATAAATATGTATCATTTGTCATGATTAATACTAAAAGGTGTTTTTGGTAAAGAGACAATATACGTTTTCAAATTTCAATACATATCTTTCCAATTAAGATTTAAAGCGATAAATCATATCAAACTTTATACATCGATCAATCCTTTTTACTATGATATTTTTTATTACTTATTGCCTATTCCTTTAAACGAAAAATTACTTGTTGCATATTCATAAAAAAAATGATTTCATATATATTACGTTGATTATTGCTTGTAATGCTTCTTAATTATTTATTTGCATCAAATTGAGAATGTTTGTTTTTTTTACATATTATGTTGTTTTTTTATTACTTATTGCATTTTAATATAATATTTACTGTATATTGCATTTATTATTGTTTTTATAATGATTCTTATTTATTTGTAACAATATTATGACATATTGCATTTATTACTGCTTTTATAATGATTCTTATTTATTTGAAACAATATTATGACTTTCTTTTTATTGCATGTCATGTTATTGTTTTTTTAATTACTTATTGCATTTTAATAAATATTTAATTGCATATTACGTTTATTATTATTGCTTTATAATAATGCTTATTAATTTGTAGCAAATTTATAAATCGCATTTTCTTTCATACTGTATAAAATGCTATTGTTCTTCTGTATATTACTTATTGCATTTTAATAATTTTTGTATTGCATATTACATTTATTACTAGTATTCGTTCCCGTGCGATGCATGGACAAAAAATATGTTACAATTATGAATAATAAAATTAATGTTTAAAATGAAAACAATTTTAATATTCTGAATCACTCTCAACAATCTCCTCGCCACCATTGTCTACTTGGCCTCCCCGTTTGTTATAGTGGCTGCAAACTCCTTCTCAAATCCCCCAACTCTCCATCTCCCTCTCCCTCTCCCTCTCCCTCTACCTCCAGCAAGAAGCAAGAACAGCCTCTTCTTAAGATTCAAGTCTTCCTCTTCAAGTTGTGCAAATGTGAGTGTCGAGATCATCAACCCGATTTTCCAACACATTGTGATACTCCATCCCACCAGCATTGCAACTGTTTGGATCATAGATCATCTCAGAACTACTCAATCATGGTGTAGCCTTCTTTAGTCGTGAACATGCTCTCATTCCTCAGAGACCTCAACCTTTGATCGATTCTGTTGCAGCTCATACACCAGAAGTATGGTGATACGGCCTGCACAAAGTTGAAGAAGTGCAAGTAGCCAATGAAAATAAGGCACCACCGTGTCTTTACAGTTGAACTCTCTGCATCTTCCGGAAACTGTCTGATAATGTGATTGAAATGAATTTGTCTTAAAAATAGAAAACGATTCAAATTCTGTCTCTTCACCACTTTTGTCATCTGGTCCTGCATTTTTAAAAACAACTTTATTAACTGTGTCAATATCATGTTTTGCCTACCAAGTATGTGCAGGAAGCTTAGGATGATTCTAGAGCAGTTATAATAGAATTTTAGAATTGTTAACGTGATCATCTAATATAAGCAGCCTAAGTTTAATCACATGCAAATGAGAGCAAACTGCCTTTTGCTACATATTTCAAGGGAAAGAGAGCACCTTTCTCTCTTGTCGGAGTTGAACCAACCTTATGTTCACGACCAGGACTGCAGCGACGAACCACTTATCAGTAGCCAATGTCAACAATCCTGTAGAATCAGACATAAAAAAAAAAAAAATCATTTGCATTCCGGCGGAATCGGTGGAAAAGAATTGTTTCATGCAGAAAATCAACAATGTAGATTTTTTCTTCGGAGAGATGGTGAGAAATTCAAAAATTTAATTCTCATACAATGAATTGTTAGGAATCGGGTACTTGCTCGTGTAGATAACAATGGACAATACTTCTTTATTGATTGACTTGAACACGAACAAATTTATAAGTATTACAATGAAACTGAAGAACTAAGTTTAAAATAAACCAAAGATCGTCCGAAGTAAAACTTCTGCCCGCAAGACGAGAATACGCCTCGGTAGTGCTCACGGTAAGGCGGCTCGTCCCCAAAGGTTAAAACGATCTTGACGTCTCGGTTGTAGTAGCACCACAAACAGAACCGAGCTCCGGCGAACTGAACTAGAACGAAGACTAAACTGGTGTATGATATGCTATGAAATGCTATGCCGCTTTGAGAGAAGAGAAGATTGCTTTTCGTTTTTTTTCAGCCCAGAATGCAATGACAATGCCTCCCTTATATAGCAGCTCTCGGACATGTGGAGGGGCTCGTTGCATTAACACAGCCATTCATGGCCGGCGGTTTCTGGACGTGAAGGAGGTGGCCAACTGAAGTGAACAGCCTTGGCTGTTACAGAAACCAAAGGTCTTTTGGGCTTCACGGATGGGCTGCAGGATTGGGCTAAACAAATAATCGAATTGGGCTCGTGGGGTTGGTCCAAAAAGATAAGCCCAAACACCAGCCCAAAGCACCAATTGCCAATTGCCAAGATCCAAGTCCCAGTCCCAGTCCCGGCCCGAGCCTGCCCGCCCGTCCGGACGGCGGCGGCGGCGTGCGCGTAGGCACCCATACACACCAACCCAACAAGTTATTAAGCCCATACAGACATAGCCTTAAATACTAGTCAAGTCATCCACATATAACCGATGTGGGACAACTAACATTTATTATAATTAATAACATGTTAATTACTACTTCAACATCCAACCTTTAGCATACAATATCTCACACTCCAGAAATCGGTTTAGAGATATTAAATATACCACGTTCATCTACTCACGGCATAGATTAACATCCAATAAATATTTTAATTAAGTAATAAATATTCAATCAACAATATTTATCCTCAATAATGGTTAATATTTGGTTAATATTTAAACCATTTCCAACAATCCCCCACATGAGTGAGAATGCCAATGCAAAATGAATGCAAATGCAAAGTTCAGTCCTCAAGAGACAATACTGCATTTGGCTAGGTAGCTTGTGACCTTGAACCTATCCATAGTCAATATTATCGAGTATACCGGCGGCATAGTGGTTATGAAAACCTTGAACTAGTCCTCCATGGTGTATACCGAGCCAACAATATTGACACAATATCATCTCAATTCCGTCCGTTCTAAAATTTTGTGTCCTTTTCGGCCTTGGACACCCCTATGGATTCATAAGTGTATCAATTGAAGTGGCCCTCACTTCACACTTATATAGGTGATTCTAATTTTCAAGTATCCTACTATACTTGACCTCTCCGAGATATCCAAAAATCATTAAAAGTCATAAGACTTAACCTCACCACTTGTAGGTAAACAAACACTCACTGTTCTCAAAGAATAGGTATGTTCGAGTGTTTAACACACGGATTCTTATAACTTCGTTGTCCCATTGAACCAAGCTCTTGGGATCCTCCAATCTGCAAGGTTGGGTATCCGCTATAATCATCCTTAAAATGTGGATTTAACACCCATTCCCTCTAACAATTTATACATTTGATCTCGATTAATGCTCTTAGTCAGCGGATCCGCTAGATTATCTATTGACCTCACATAGTCAATTGAGATAACCCCACTCAAGATCAAATGTCTTACGGTATTATGTCGTCGACGAATATGTCGAGACTTACCGTTATAAAATATATTCTGTGCTCATCCAATAGCAGATTGGCTATCACAGTGTATCAACACAGACGACACAGGCCTCGTCCAACATGAAATATCCTCGAGGAAATTTTTAAGCCATTCGGCTTCTTCACCAGCTTTATCCAAAGCTATGAATTCAGATTCCATGGTAGACCTGGCAATACAAGACTGTTTCTTAGACTTCCAAGATACTGCACCACCCCCAATAGTGAACACGTATCCACTCGTAGAAAACAAGTCTTTGGAGTCAGATATCCAATTAGCATCACTATACCCTTCAAGTACAGCAGGCTCTCTTGAATAGTGAATCGCAAAGTTCTGAGTATATTTTAAATAACCCAGTACGCGCTCTAGGGCTCTCCAATGTTCCTTACTTGGATTAGCAGTATAACTACTCAACTTGTGAACCGAGCATGCTATATCAGGTCGGGTACAATTTGACAAATACATCAAACTCCCAATGATCTTAGCATATTCATCTTGACCCACAGGTTCCCCCTTGTGCTCACTTAGATGAACATTCAGTTCCCAAGGAGTCTTAGCAATAGGTTTCTCATAAGCGTTGAATCTCCTCAACACTTTCTCAACATAGTGAGATTGCGACAATACAATTCCATTGGGCGATCTTAGAATCTTAATTCCAAGAATAACGTCAGCTAAACCCATATCTTTCATGCTAAAATTCATACTTAGCATCCTCTTGGTTTCACCAATCACACGAGAGTTACTACCCATGATTAACATGCCATCTACATAAAGACAAACGATAACATAATCGTCACCCGTTTTCTTAATATAGACACATTTGTCACTCTCATTGATCTTGAAACCATTTGACAACATCACTTCGTCAAACTTCAAGTGCCAACGCAAAGGCGCTTGTTTCAATCCATATAAAGACCGTTGTAGTTTGCATACCATGTGCTCTTTTCCAGGTACAACAAACCCCTCCGGTTGCTTCATATAGATTTCATCATCTAACTCCCCATACAAGAATGCAGTCTTAACATCCATTTGATGAATCTCAAGATTGCGCAAAGCAGCAATAGCGAGAAGCACCCTAATAGAAGTAAGTCTCGTCACAGGCGAATAGGTATCGAAGAAATCATAACTGGCTTTTTGTCTAAAGCCTTGAACAACAAGTCTGGCCTTATATTTATCAATAGTACCGTCAGACTTGTACTTCTTCTTTAGGATCCACTTGCATCCTAATGCCTTACAGTCTGGTGGTAGTTCAACTAACACCCAAGTATGATTAAGCATAATAGACTCAATCTCGATGTCTATAGCTTCTTTCCACAAAGCTGCATCCGAACCAGATAAGGCTTCTTTTACGGATACCAGTTCACCGTTTAGCATTAAAACGACGTAGTCCGGTCCATAAATTTTTGCTTTCCGTACTCTAGTACCACGTCTAGGCTCATTCACAGGCATAGACCTAAGTCGCTTTCTATTCGGCGGTCCATAAAACACCAGATTAGAACTCGATGCAACATTTTCATCTATGGGTTCAGAACTCACAGACTCATCTACAAGTTTAGAGCTCGTAGCTTCATCCTCAACTCTCTTTCTAGAGTTAGGATCAACCTTATCCTTATTAGGATAGATGTTCTCAAAGAATACAGCATTCCTTGATTCCATCGTCGTACCCACATGAATGTCGGGTATATCGGATTTGTGTACAACAAACCGATACGCGCTGCTGTTAAGTGCATAACCAATAAAGATACAATCTACCGTTTTAGGTCCAATTGTAACTTGTTTTGGTAAAGGCACTTCAACCTTAGCTAAACACCCCCACACTTTGAGGTATTTAAACGAAGGTTTCCTCCCTTTCTAAAGTTCATAAGGAGTCACGTCCTTCCCTTTGAGTGGAATCTTGTTCAAGATATAGTTAGCTGTCAAAACAGCTTCCCCCCACATGTTCTGGGGTAATCCTGAACTAATCAACAAGGCGTTCATCATCTCTTTAAGAGTACGATTCTTACGTTCAGCAACGCCATTTGATTGTGGTGAATAAGCAGCAGTCGTTTGATGGATTATACCACTTTCATTGCATAATTCAGCAAACGGAGCAACATACTCTCCACCTCTATCACTTCGAACCATTTGGATTCGGCAACCAAGTTGATTTTCGGCTTCATTCTTGAAGTTTCTAAAAGCTTCAATAGCCTCATCTTTACTTCTTAACAAGTAAAGGTAACAATACCTTGTGCAATCGTCAATAAAGGTAATAAAATACCTTTTACCACCTCTAGTTTGCACAAACTTTAAGTCACACACATCGGTGTGAACAAGTTCTAGAGGTTTAGTGCTTCGTTCAACCGATTTAAACGGTAACTTGGCCATTTTTGCTTCAACACAAACTTCACACTTGTCTTGTGTCTTAGATAAATCAATTTTTAACATGTCCATGTTCGCAAGTCTTTTTATAGCATTTAGATTTACGTGACCAAGTCTACAATGCCATAAATCACAACACTCAAGCAAGTAAGCAGAAGTAGTAGCTTTATTATCATTAGCAACTGCCTTAGAAGGCTTACAAGTACGAACACTCAACTTGAACATATCATCAACAATGTGACATTTTCCAAGAGTCTTATCAAACTTACGTATGATTATAAAATCACTACGAAGATCTATATCAAACTTAGCCCTAACTAGTTTGACGCCTGACACCAAATTCTTGCGGATTGCCGGAGCATGCAGCACATCCTTCAAAGTTATCTCCACACCGGAAGTGAGTTGGAGTACAACAGTCCCAACTCCAAGAACAGGTGAGGTACGGTCACTCGCCTCAGTGACAAAACGGTCTTGAACTTCCTTGTAGGTATAGAACAAGTCCCGGTTCATGCAGATATGAACGGTCGCACCTGTGTCAAGAAACCAAGTAACAGGATTAGGGTCCGAGACATGGTTTACCTCGGTGATCATGGCAACAAGGTCGTCTTTGTCCCAAGTGTCGAAGTCCTTTTGGACATGGTTGACCTTGTTCTTTCCCTTCTTCTTCGGCAGACGGCAGTTCTTCGCCATAGTCCGGGCTTATCACAATTGTAGCACGTTACAGTGAACTTAGTCGGAGGTGCCACTTCTTTCCCTTTGCCTTTGGCAGGATAAGGACGCTTCTTTGAAGGTCTGCCCCTACCATCGGTCAAGTTTGCCTTAGCCTCCATTGGAGCCTTGACCTTCATGTCTTGATCACGGACTTGAGCTTCGGTTTGAAGCTTAGCCATCAACATCTCAAGGGTCATCTCCTTTCGCTTGTGCTTAAGATATCCCTTGAACTCCTTCCAACTTGGCTGCAACTTGTCAACCAAGAGCGCCACAGTATACGCCTCGGGAAGAGGCATCCCCTCGAAATGAACATCGTGTATAAGAGTTTGGAACTCTTGTACTTGGTGCATCATAGGACGACTGTCCACCATTTGGAATTCGGTGAGCCTCATCACTACGAACTTCTTCGTGCTAGCAGGATTAACACGGTACTTCAACTCAAGAGCATCCCAAATTTCTTTGGCGGTCTCCTTGATGTTGAACACATTGAACAGGCCATCATCAAGCCCGTTCAACAACATATTCCGACACAGATAGTCAGAATGCACCCAAGTATCGTAGTCAATACGAACTTGCACATTTGCCTCGTCCTCGGCTGGGACAGGAGGTCTTTCGTCACGCAGGAAGCTAGCAAGCCCCATTGTGGTGATGTAGAACATCATCTTTTGGGACCATCTTTTGAAGTCAGTTCCCAAAAAACTGGGAGGTTTCTCGGCGATAGGCATGAGCCGAGCAGCAGGTTGAACAGGAGCCATGGTTGAGCTCGAGGAGCCAATGGTTTCAGAATTGGTGGAAGGAAGAGTGGAAGCGCCGGTGCTCGAATTGGTAGACATTTTTTCAGCAGTGATTCAGGTGAACTTCAGTTTAAGGAAGCACACGAACAAGTAACTTTCGTTATTATCGTCTTGCGATTGTTAGGAATCGGGTACTTGCTCGTGTAGATAACAATGGACAATACTTCTTTATTGATTGACTTGAACATGAACAAACTTATAAGTATTACAATGAAACTGAAGAACTAAGTTTAGAATAAACCAAAGATCGTACGAAGTAAAACTTCTGCCCGCAAGACGAGAATACGCCTCGGTAGTGCTCACGGTAAGGCGGCTCGTCCCCAAAGGTTAAAACGATCTTGACGTCTAGGTTGTAGTAGCACCACAAATAGAACCGAGCTCCGGCGAACTGAACTAGAACGAAGACTGAACCGGTGTATGATATGCTATGAAATGTTATGCCGCTTTAAGAGAAGAGAAGATTGCTTTTCGTTTTTTTTCAGCCCAGAATGCAATGACAATGCCTCCCTTATATAGCAGCTCTCGGACATGTGGAGGGGCTCGTTGCATTAACACAGCCATTCATGGCCGGCGATTTCTGGACGTGAAGAGGTGGCCAGCTGAAGTGAACAGCCTTGGCTGTTACAGAAGCCAAAGGTCTTTTGGGCTTCACGGATGGGCTGTTACAGCTGCAGGATTGGGCTAAACAAATAATCGAATTGGGCTCGTGAGTTTGGTCCAAAAAGATAAGCCCAAACACCAGCCCAAAGCACCAAGATCCAAGTCCAAGTCCCAGGCCCGGCCCGAGCCCGAGCCTGCCCGCCCGTCCGGACGGATGGCGGCGGCGCGCGCGGGTGTGTGTGCGCGCGCGTAGGCACCCATACACATCCATACACACCAACCCAACAAGTTATTAAGCCCATACAGACATAGCCTTAAATACTAGTCAAGTCATCCACATATAACCGATGTGGGACAACTAACATTTATTATAATTAATAACATGTTAATTACTACTTCAACATCCAACCTTTAGCATACAATATCTCACTCACCAGAAATCGGTTTAGAGATATTAAATATACCACGTTCATCTACTCACGGCGTAGATTAACATCCAATAAATATTTTAATTAAATAATAAATATTCAATCAACAATATTTATCCTCAATAATGGTTAATATTTGGTTAATATTTAAACCATTTCCAACATGAAGCAGATGTTTGAGATACATGCGAACTTCTTTTGCTGTAGAAGATGGAAGAATGTCTGAAACTTTTCTGCCAGTAAGAGTCTGCTGCTCCCAGACCCAGATAGCATTATTATCTATACTTTTCTCCCATTAACATTCGAAATTTGAAAACATTAACTTCTTTTTTCATATGCGTTCAGCTGTTGATTGGAGAGATCGATTAGAGAAACGAATAGGGAGAGACTGAAAATGCAGAAAAATAGATTAAAGATCGTGATTCGAATCGTGCGTATGGATATTACGGCCACAATGGATGAACAGAGAAGTTTTTCTTTTAGAAACCGTAATTATATTAATTAATTTAATTGAACTGATTTCTACTTAGATTGTGATCTTAAAATCAACTTTATTTGCAAAATTGCCATTCAAATTGATTTGAAATCAATTTGCTGATTTAAAGCTCCCTTTTTATATATTACTAGTATTGTACCCCAATGCGGGGACATAGTGCGATGCACGGACCAAAGATATATTACTATTATAAATAGTAAAACTAATTTTTAAAATGAAAAGAGTATTAATATTCTAAATATATCTAAAAGGAAAATAGTAAAATAATTTGATAGGAACAGTCAAAATAATGTACATTTTTGCTAATTGGGTAACTTGCAACTTAATGGGTAAATTATTTAAATTTTCACAATCACATTTCAATTGAAACGAAATATCAATTAAATGACCAAATTATTGAATTTTACATACTTATGTCCCAATCTTAATTTTCCAATAATGAAAATCCAACATGACATTCCGAAAGTTGGTGTAAATTCTAATAAAAAATAATAAAAATAAAATGACATCAAAACCAAACGAACAAAAAAGAAATTCAAAATTAACGCCACATGAAATCTTAAAAAAATAAAAGTTGAAAACAGTCTCTTTTTTGAAATGGCGAAAAATAGTCTTTTATTTTCTTTTCTTATTCTTCTTCACAACTTTTAATGGAACTCAATTCCCTACAGATTCTCTTCTTCTCACTTCGTTCTCCTTCATTAATTGAAATACTTGATATCTATGTATGATACATATTTAATTATATCAAAATATATATGTAATGTGCTACAGATATAAAACTCAACTTATTAGCTCGTAAAGATGGTTTCTTTAGACTAATATAAATATTTGATAAACACCGGCAAATTCACACCTCCATGATTTTCAAGATCAATAATGTTACACACTTCTTAATAATGATTTTCACGCATATCTTAAGAATTATTGGAAAATATATTTTGTCCGCACATTAGAGTTGAAGAAAGCAATGAGCCAATCATTTATTCAACAAAATTCCAAGATTCCACTTACACCGTGCATGCTAATGTAAATTGTCCTCGACCACTTAATATAACTATGAACATCAAAGTTCTAGCTTTATTTGCGTATTGCCTTCATTGACATGTCGCCGCCATAAAATTACTCATCTGTAATTAATTTGCTTCCGTTCGTCTACAAAACCACCACAAAGAGAGGCAAAAACCACAATCAACAACTTATATCTTGAATTCAACATTTAAAAAAAATTATAAATTCATATAAAAACAGGAACTTATAAGCTCTTCAAAATAAGTGTATTAGAACACCAATATTCATTAAACTCCCCCTAGAACTTGGGAATTTCATTTGCTTATTCCTGTAGATTGCTAGAATTAATACGGGCTTTAGCAAAATCTTATTTAAGTAGAATTAATTGATCAAAATGCATTCCAAACATTTAATTAAAATCAAAATTGTATTATAGAAGATCTTGAGTCTTTTCATCAACTTTCGTTATAAACACTAATCGGAAAAGACATGAGATGTGCTTAAAAATTAGTAATACAAAAGCCACAGCAGGCCAACACATCATCTACCTTAAAAAATGAATATTGGAACTGCAATTCTTCTAAGATTTAATACACTCGCACGTCACTTCAAAATGGAGCATAAAACATAATTAAGTACTAAATAACATTGTCAATTATGTTTGAGTTATGTCATCCCCCATTCTAACAGAAAGAAGGCGTTTAACCTTCGTTGGAGACAGGCATGATCATGAACTCTTAAAATGTTATCACTACCGCACACTGCATAATTAGCAACAATACTTTATGCTTATACTCCATCATCTAAAGACAAAGTAAAGAAAAATATAGCCTACTTACCTCGCGCGTTCCCCTTGGCCGATTGTTACCATAATTAAGAAACCACAAATTAACCACTTATGTATACAGAAGAAACTTTTGACCTAAGCAAAGAAACAAAAAGTCAGCATAAGAAAGCGCTCCTCCTTAGTTGTAGTATCTTCCAGTTTATCAGTAGCCAATGTCAATAATCTTGTATAGAAAAGCATAAGAAAATCAGTTGCACCTCCGTCGTGGCGGTACGGTGTCGTTGGAACAAAAATTGTTTCAGCAAAAATCCGATATTTCTTCGGAGGAAATTGAAAAATTAAAATTTGTATTTGTCTTGTTAATACAAAGAATCAGATTCAGATATATGCGAACAATATGCATAAGACGTACCTCTTTTTGAAGACTGAAGTAGCAATGGGAAGAGAAGACTGAAGTAGCAGTGCATGGGAAGAATCTGAAAATTTCTACGTAGCTTTTCAACTATTATTCTCCTCCAATTAACTCTCGTCAACATTTTTCCCTTGGATGGTTTGGAGAGGATCATTAGAGAGACGGATAGAAGAGAGAGATGCACAAACAAATATTAGATCGTGAGAAACCGTTATTGCTGCCACGACTGAGAAGTTTTTTTCATAAAACTGTCATTAATTACGTTTATTCATTTAGTTAGACTAATGCTTGCTTGTGACCTTAAAATGAACTTTATTTGCAAAAATGTCATTCAAATTGATTTGCAATTGGAAATCAATTGAAAACTGGCTCTTTATATATATATATATATATATATATATATATATATATATAAATATATAGATTATTGCTTTATAATGCTTCATATTTATTTCTAGCAAACTTATGACTGCATTTTTCTTTTTTACTGCATATATTGTTATTATTCTTTAGTATATTACTTATTGCATTTTATGTTTGTTGGTATTGCTTTATAATGTTTTTTATTTATTTACAACAGATTTATTAATGCATTTTTCTATTTAAATTCATTCATATGTTAATAAGACAAAGAAAATCTTCGAAACTATTAAAATTAGTAGTCGGAGAACGAAGGTGAAATTAAATCGGAAGCAGTTACATAACAATCCCACAAAAGGTGGAGAAATAATATTATATCATTACTATTATGCCCCAATTATTATGCTTATTGGAATAGTACGGTTCCAACAAATTTTAAATATAACACAAAAATTTAATTAATCTACACCCTTTATCTAATTAATGGACGTCCACGATGCATTTCTATTTAACACATATAATTTCTTTTCTTTTCGATCTCTATCACATATATGTATATATATTGCCTTACCAAAATTTGTAAAAAGTGGGGCAAGAAAATTAATTAAATGGATTAAGTATAGGTATTCCTTACGTGTCATCAAGAGAAACTGACAATAATTAATTAGATATATTTAAACTAATTCATTTCTTAAATTTCAACTTTCCCTAAAAGGCTAAAATACGAAACAAAAAATAGACAGAACTTTTACATTTTTACCTTAAAATAGCAAAAAACCTTTCGGCTCCTGCTTTCTTTTTTCCATATGATTGAGTTCAAGCCAAGTCCAAGACTCCCAAGTCCAAGGTATTCACTAGTTTAAAATACCATATAAATTCTGAGATTGATAAAAGTAAAATTTTCTTCAAAATTCTTGCTACTTGTTAGTCTGCTACTATTTAATTATTTTCGCATAGTCTGGAATATGGAATATAAATTTATAATAGGTGATTGGCATTAGAGACCATTTATTTATGTGCTTCGTTGTCTTTAATTTAGAAGTGGGTCTTTGACTCTGTGCCATATGTGATTCTAAATTTTATGTGTTTGTTTATGAATTTTATATACTACTATGTAAGATTATTGATAATAGTTCTTATTAATTGTAGTGGGTGTCATTTTGTATAGGTAGATGCATTATTTAATTTATCTGATATCTGGATGACTGAGTAATTATATAATTAGACTTCACTTGTGAATGAATTAACTAGAAATCTAGAATATAATATATATATATATATATATATATAATCATAACTATGTATACATTTGAATAAACATTAGTAATATATTTTGTTATTACAGATAGGAATGGATAAATTTGTCATCAGAGAATCATCGATGAGAAATGAAAGACAAGTCAAGATAACATTAATCAAGAACAAGTCATACCTTTTCAAAGAAATAAATTTGGATGATCTCCCATTAGATCCGGGTTTGACAATGAAGAGCTTACTTACAGAAAGGGTCGTGTCAACCTCGCAGTCAGAATTTTCGCCAAAAAATGTTTGGTAAGGTTTCTAGAAGATTTTGTCCTTATTGGTTTAATAAATATGGAAATTGGTTAAAGTATAGCATAAATAAAAATGATGCATTCTGTTTGTGTTGCTACTTATTTCGTCCCGAATTTGCTAAGCAAGGGAGAGGAGACTTATTCACTACAATTGGCTTTAGTAAAAGAAGAAATTATTTACTGAACATGTTGGAAAGTCCCAACAGCGCTCATAATTTGGCTTGGCATTTGTTGAAACAAAAACAACACATTAAAGTTGCTAATTCTAGGCAATAAGAGCAAACTCACAAACTTTATAGAGCAAGATTAAGTGATTCTGTTAGTTGCATTATACTTTTGTTACACCAAAGTCTAGCTTTTCGAGGTCATAATGAATCAGAAAGTTCTCGCAATCAAGGTAACTTTCTTGAACTTTTGAAGTATAGTGCAAAGCATAATGAGGAAATAAAGAATGTTGTACTCCAAAAAGCTCCAGAGAATAGTCAATTAACTTCTCCTCATATTCAAAAAGATATTGTGCATGCTGCTGCTATTGAAACTACGAAAGCAATATTGAAGGAGCTTGGAGATAAAATTTTTTGCCATATTAGTTGATGAATCACACGTGATAAGTTATGTGAATAACAAATGGTTGTTGTTTTAAGCTATGTGAATTCGAACAGTGTTGTTGTTGAGTGTTTTCTTGGACTTGTTCATCTTAAAAAAATCGAAGAAAAAGTCAACGGATTTGACCGGGTCAATTCAGGTCCGACCCGGTCTCACATAGGCGAGAATTTGCCTTAAATATTTTGCCCCTGTTGTCGGCCCTGTCGGGGGCCTAGCTCGGCAAAAAAATAAATGCGCTCTAGTTCAGTACTGCCCTCTACAAAGAACGTGTACATTTTATTAGATGCGGTGTGGTAATAGAAAAGTAGCAACGGAGAAAAAAAAATCGATATTAAAATTCAACTTAAAAAAAAAGTGAACAATCGGAAAAAGAAATAATCCACAGTGGACAGAGAATATTTAGTGCTTGTTTGGTAGGCCAAATAAGATTAGCAAATATAAATAATATTGATGTGTAAGATAAATTAATATAGGAAGGGTGTTTGGTAGTCTATATTAACTTCAATATTATCTTTCATATATCAAGCTTTGATGATATTAAACTAAAGATTGAAGTAATTTAGGGATAAATGTGTCAATAAAGTTTTGAGAAGGAATTACTGTTGGAGCATGAAAAAATAATACAGGTATAGTATTTTAACATAGGTCTTTAGTATAGTAACCAGTTCTCAACCTTTTTAATTTAAATTGCCAAACATGATATATAACCAATATAACTAATATAATACTTCCTTCGTCCTTTTTATTTGTTTTCATTTGGATGTTGACACGGATTTTAAGAAAACTGAAAAAATAGTAATTTGGTAAAATAAAGGTGCATTTGAAAGATAATTAGTGATGAACCCATAGTGAATAAAGGTAATGATAAAGTGAAAAAAAGATAGTGATAAACTAGTAATTAATGGAATAAAGATTGTTAATGGTGGCCCATAGTAAAAAAAAGGTAAAAAAATAGGATGAAGGAATAAAGGTATATTTATAAATGTGTTCAAATAGGTACAAATAAAAAGAATAAAAAAAATATAGTAAGTTGGAACAAATAAAAAGAACCGAAGAAGTATCAATTTGTATAGGATACCAAACAGGCCCTTACAATGATGATTTTCCAAATAACTTATATAAAAACACTTCTATAAACATCGAGATTTGTCAAAACTTAACTTTGTTGTGGAAGTACTTGGTCTGTATAAGTCGTTATCCATAGAATAAGCAACCAACTTTGGAAATCTGAGAAAATTATCTACAGGGGATTGATTAACATAAGCAGATTGGCACCACAAGATTATAATGAAAAATGATAATACTAGCACTGTGAAAAGAGACCAACAAACACGAACATGAATGGATACATTCTCATGCAAAATATGTCTTTGAAAGACATAAGTCGAACTCGCAAAATCCTATCAAAAAACTATGAAATAGATAACAAACAGGCACGTTTAGCTTGAAGGTGATCCGCCAAAGCCACCAGCACCTCTTCCAAAACCTGGACGGCCACCCCCATTGCCTCCCTGCATCATAGCAAAGACAGGGTTAACATATGAAAATTTTGTCTCGCCAAGTTTCCAATACAGATCCTTTATGGACAAACATAATAATAAATGAACTAATTTGAAGCATGGACTCAAATGCCTTGAAAACTGAACTTGTTCAACCAAGGAAACAAATGCTTAATGATCCGACAAAATATCTTACCCTGAATGAAGGTTGGAAGTCAGCAGGAGCTCCACCTTTCTCACCGCCAAATTCACCAGGTGGCCCTCTTGGTCCACCACGATATCCATCCCGATCACCAATACGAGGTCTGTCACCATCAAATCTTGGAGGTCCACTGTATCATTGGATCAACAAGACTAAATTATTAACAGTACAAAAGAACAAATGGAGTCTTAAAATAACTATAAACTTAATTGTAAGTTGCCGAAATTGCAAAAAACACAACGTAAAACATTCCAAAAAGAACCTATTTGTTCCCAAAGTACAATTTTAGTCCTAACAGCTTAATATAGTTGTGTCTAGAAGATAAGAGAAAATCCAAATCACAAAGTGTGGTATAATAAACTAACAAGATCAACTCGATATGATCTGTAACTATTTTTAGAGCAGATCTTATGTGGCAACAACATTTATGGTTTATAAGCTTCTAATTAAATCAAGGGACCCACAGGTTTTTTTTAAAAATATCTTATTTTGGAGGACCATAGTCAAATTCTTGTCCTCTAAATTGCAACTTGAATTTTACTAGATAAAGTATCTTATTTTGTAGAACCACAGTCGAATTCCAGTCCTCCAAATTACAACTTGAATTTTACTAACTTCTCATAGGTGTTTTAAAAAACTCTCGTCTCCTTCCAAAGAATGTTTATTTCTGTGAGAAATGCTAAAATGGTAACTGAATTATACTCCCTCTAACCACAAAGAGAATGTATAGTTTTCCTTTTTAGCTGTCCACGAAGAGAATGCATAGTCCATCTATGGAAACTATTCTCTCACTTACTACCCTTATAATGTGAGGCCTGTCTCCACTAACATCTACTTTTTCTCCACGCACATTTTAAAACCCGTGCCGCCACAAAATATGCATTCTCTTTGTGGGGGAGTATATAGTTAAAGGTTCCTAACTCGGGAGTATGTACTATCCTAAAAAAATTCAAACAAACTCAATCATACAAGACGTGGACAAATTAAGCTTCAAGGAGCACAAAATAAAGCCGATCTATCAAGAAAGAAAATTTCGTTTGTAATCACTCAGACTTCCTAGAGAAGTAACACGTAACTGCCTTGAACTGCAGTCAATATATACAAACATAATCGACATTAATACAATTATACAATGACAAATCCCAGCACACAGAAAGATCAACATCATTGAATCTATAGAAGAATAAACATGTGAATCCATATCCAATCAATCGTACATAGAAGAACAAAAAACCCGTATTATCATCCTAAAATATAAACTTAAAGCACACGTGTAATACTAACAGACAAGCAACATAGATTTTCCATGAATGTATGAATTCATAAAAGCAAAAATGAGAAACGCATTCATTACCGAGGGCGGTCTCCAGGGGGGCCTCCCATGGGTCGGCCGAGAGGTTTCGCCGATTTCTTTAGTGTGGCGGGGACGATTTCCGAAGGGAGGTTAAGGTAAGTGCGGAGGAATTCAATACCATCATTGGTCAGATACCAATAATAGTGCATCCAAGCAAAGGTCTCGCGCACGTACTCTTTCGACTTGAAGCTCTGCATAAGCTTAATCACCTGTAGATTTGGAACATCGATCTCGGGGTGCTTAGGTAAGTTGAAATCCTTCTTCGCATAGCACACACCCTCTGCAATTTTAATAGACAAAGAGAAATCAAAATTAGTTTTCAGATTAATGTATCTCTCGGCCGTATTTAACCAAATTTTTTAAAAAAAAGTTAAAAAAAAAAAAAAAACATTTTTACGTAAAGAAAAAGAAAAAGAGTTGAGTGTAGAAATCCATAGATACAGTGTAGTACGGAGAGAGAGTTGAATGAGTTTAATCAAACCTTGAAAGAGGTACTTGGAGATTTCTCTCCTGTTCTTCTCCGAAATGATCTGAAGCAAGATGCAATAAGTAATTAGCAAAACATGAGCCCGCAATTCAAATAATTTAGTCACACAAGAAGTAATTCGAACGAATTAAAATGCATGTGTGTGATGTTTGTGCAGAAGAATGCCATAGATGGATCACCATGGCCGAGCGATTTCACTGGTGGAACAGGGATAGGGCGACGAAGATACTGCAGCAGCTGATATTAGGAATGCAAAACCCTAGATATGAGGTCAAACATTTATATGCTTGTTTGTGGGCTTGGGCTGATATTAGGCCCCATAAAGACTTTGCATATTTTTTAGAGCAAGAAGCCCAAATGCATTGACTGCTGTTAAAATAGCTAAACAACTCAGTTTGCTCTATATTTTTGTTCTGGTAAATTACCTAATTTTACCGATAAATGTAAAAAAAAAAAAAAAAAAAAAAAAAAAAAAAAAAAAAAAAAAACTTAGTTGAATTGTAGTGAAAAAAAACAAAAAAAAAAATAAAAAATAAAAAATTCGAGGAATTATTTTATACTTCAAAAAATGAAGGAAAAAGAACGACCTTGTGTTGATTTGGTGGGCACAGAGTTTGAAATCTAATACCAACCGCATTTCCACTTAAGCTCATCATCTAGTAACCGGACCTTGTCAATGGCGGCGGCGGCTGACCTAGATCAAGTCAACCCACCCGTCACTGCCGCAACACCACTGTTCATCTCCACCGCCACCCTTCAGTCCGTCATCACCCACAAATCCCTCATCTGCCACCTGGAATCCACCCTCCCGCCTCTCTGGGGCGCCATCCACTCGCCCCTCCGGCACGCCCACCAAATCAGCCCCAATTCGTCCTTCCTCCTCATGCCGTCTTGGTCGACTTCGCCGCTCCTCCCCTACATCGGCACCAAGCTAGTCACTCACAATTCCCGCAACTCCGCCCTAAACCTACCCGGTGTCCACGCAGTTTTCGTGCTCTTCAACTCCCTCACCGGCCAGCCGCTCGCCTCCATGGACGCCACCGCCCTCACCCTCTACCGCACCGCCTGCGTCTCCGCTCTGGCGTCGTCGTATCTTTCGAGGGAAGACGCCGAGGTTCTCGTCATGATCGGCGCCGGCTCGCTGGCCCCACATCTCATCAAGGCTCATTTAGCCGTTCGACCGAGCTTGAAAAGGGTCGTAGTCTGGAATCGAACCGTTGAAAAGGCGAGAAATTTGGCGGATCGATTGAGAGAGGAGGGCTGTTTTGGAGGGGTGAGGTTTGAGGCTAACGAGTGTTTGGAGGCGGCGGTGAGGATCGGCGATGTGGTAAGCTGCGCGACCAATTCGGAAGCGGCGTTGGTTAAGGGGGCGGATCTGAAGGCGGGGGCGCATCTGGATCTGGTGGGGTCGTTCACGCCGGCGATGAGGGAGTGCGACGACGAGGCGGTGAGGAGGGGGAGAGTGTTCGTTGATAATGAGATGGCGGCGGTGGAGGCGGGAGAATTGGTGGGGGCGGTGGAGAGTGGGGTGATGAGGAAGGATGAGATAGTGGGGGAATTGGTGGAGTTGATCAAGAGAGAGAAAGTTGGGCGGAAGAGTGAGGAGGAGATTACGGTGTTTAAATCGGTTGGGTCTGCTGTAGTGGATTTGTTGAGCGCGCAAATGGTTTATCAGAGTTATGTGGATAGGCAGAGCAGCAGCCATTGATGATTGTTGTATCAAAACAAATCAATGAGCTTCTTAATTTTCAAGGTATTATGTTATGTTATCACATGTAATGAATGAATAATGCTTATGTAATTATAATCGAATTGGCTCTATTTTATACATGTAGCACTTATTGGAACAATTGCTTCATTCTCATAATGGATCTTGCATTTATATAATCCATCGCCTATCATAGGTGAGTAATCAAGCTGAATATATCAGTGGCTGCATGAGAGCTTGGTTGATATTTCATTTTTTCTAAGTTCTAATGAACTTGGTTTTTCTGAGTCCTAAGTTCTGAGTTGTACGTGTAACTAATACGTTATGCAATTGCGCGCCACCATTGGGGCATGCGGCCTATTTCAAATCCTGCAATGGGAAAAAGCCCAACAAATTTCGGCCGGCGCTACCGCTAATCAAATCCTTGCATCGACCACTATTGAATATCAAACTGCTCACGGTGTTCCATTCAAACACTTGGAGACATAGAGAATTGTGAAGGATGGATGAGCCCAACTTCTTTGGCAATTAGTTGTTAGGGGTTTTTTTTTTTGCGTCTAAATAAATTATAATCGGTCCTAAATTTCCCTATCAATAAAATTAGTTTTTCAATATTTGTTTATATTTACATTTAAATAATAAAGAAATGTATGTAAAGAAATATAACATGTAAAAAAATAATTTTTATAAAGAAATATAACATGTAAAAAAAATACAAATTCGGGTTTACTTGGGTACCCGGATTGAGTGTCAGGTATATCCGATATCCGAAAAATCTAAAATTCCCATCACATATCCTGACCCATTTACCCGAACATGTGGGTATCAGGCACCCAATACCCGTCAGGTGTCGAGTCGGTACAATACTACTCAATTACCTGTCACCCGTTTAGACAGCCGGACCCATACTCTAAAATAATAATATTAAAAACGAAATTTTGTAAGCAGGGATATTTTTTACAAAAAAAATGAAATGTACGAGTCATTAATATTTTTACATATATATATATATATATATGAACTCATCCTTAGATAGGAACTAGGAACTAATCTGGACCGTTGATTTTTTTTAATCTACGGTCCAAATTAATTGATGTATTAGATTATTGTTGTTTGTGCATTAAAAGTGTGCTGAATAATTTGTGCATTAAATTAGTGTAATTTGTGCATTAACATGTTTTGTGCATTAATCGTACTCTATTTTGTGCATCACGTAAGTGATATTTATGCTGGTTCCTACGGTTCTCATATAAAAATGAGTTCCTACCAAATCCACACCCTATATATACCCACAAAATTTAAAGAGCCTAAAGGAGCATGAGTCATATATTCTGCGGAACGCCGTTCTTTCAGATAGAAACTTACTATTATTCAATAAAACCTATAAATTTTTATAGACCATTCATTAATGCTAGATAAATGGTCACAATATTGACATGTATATTATATATTATTAATGTCTTTTTTCATTTGTAAATTTTTCATAAGGTTGAAATAGTAAAAATGTGTTATGTAATCTCATCATCTATACGGTTCCTATAATTGTGGGATGCAAATCAATATTCCAAAAATATATTTAATCTTCCAAAATATAATTTATTGATTTAAGTCAACCTCCAATCGTCTTTTCCCTTTATTAGTCGTACAAGCTAGAAGTGGGTCGGTACAATATACCGTCGCTTTTGTGTTATATCTTATACCTTATCGTAAATTTCGGTATAACAAAATTCATATCGTTACCATATCGTACCTTATGGTATACCCGAGTTCGGTATACCGTAAATTCAGTATGAAATATTTACATAACCTTGACGTACCACAGTTTCGATATACCTTATCGGTATACGGTATACCGAACTTTCACGGTATACCGAACATTCACGGTATACCGAACATTCACTGTATACCGAACATTCACGGTATACTGAACATTCACGGTATACCGAACTTTCACGGTATACCGTGCACATTCTATACCTGTTTAGAAGATATAATATCCTAAATTTCCAACAATTACTTAATTATATATATTATTATTAATTATTAACGGGTGTGGTACGGTATACCGTATATACCATACTATGGTACGTATCGATACGACGGTATAACATGGTATACCGCAGTATTAGAAAATCCCATACTGTTACCTTATCGTAATCTTCCGGTACGGTATCATACCGTACCGTAAGTGACGGTATACCGTAAGTTCGGTATTTTCGATATTTTTTCGGTATGGTAAAGACGGTATACTATTTTTTTGATATACCTACCCAGCTCTAGTATAAACTACAAAGGCTATAAAGAAGCAAGATTTGCATTGTTGTTTATGCAATCATGCATTATTGTTTATAGAATTAATAATGCATTTTTGGGTCTTAGTAATGCAAAATTTATACATTGAAAAGTTTAAGTTAACCTAATGCTTTTTAATTCCGATCATGCATTTTTAATGTCCCTGCAATACATTCTTTTTTATGCATATTAAGCTATCATTCATATATATATATAGGGAGTGATTCTCATGCAAATGGATCTTAAAGTGAGAAATATGAATTAATCTTCACCATTGATTACATCTACATGGACGGTTAAGATTTGGCATGGTCAAAGCGGGTCAAACTTGGGTCAACCGGGTCAACCCGTTGATTTTTTTTTAGGGTCAGCTCATATGCACCACTTCACATATTCGGATGCACCACACTATATAATGAGATGCACCACTAAGTGCATTGAGATGCACCAAATTTTTGTTTTTTTTTTCAATTTTCGATTTTTTTTACGGTCAGGTCATAATGTCATATGCACCACACTATATAACGAGATGCACTATTTTTTTTTTAATTTTCGTAAAACATTGTGCATCTAGTTACACTATGTGGTGCATCTAGTTATACTGTGTGGTGCATCTGATTACACATTGAGGTGCATGTCCGATTTTTTTCAGTTTTTTTTTACAGATTTTCTTTCAGATTTTTTTTTACAGATTTTTTTTACTTGCTCCGTCTTCGGCTCCGATTTAACGGCTCCGCCTTCGCTTCGATTACTAATATAAGGATAATCGTCGGACAATAATTTAAACTTTTTTGGCTCGTTTCGATGTCTTCGGCTCCCCTCGCTCGAATCTTGACCAAAGAAGAAATGACAAACAAAAAAACGAAGAGGCAAACAAAAAAAAGGGGAAAATAAATCTGAAAAATTAAAAAAAAAATTGAAAAATTCGGTGCATCTCAATGCACTTAGTGGTGCATCTCATTATATAGTGTGGTGCATATGAATACATGATGTGGTGCATATGAGGTGACCGTTAAAAAAAAGAAAAAAAATGCAAAAAAAAAATCGTTGCGTCTCAATACACATAGTGGTGCATCTCATTATATAGTTGTTAAACATGAATTTTTACCTCTTTTTGGAGTTTAAATGGTGTTATTTACTTGAGGAAAATCGTGTTTATGGCAAGTACGAGCTTATAATTGATTTGTTTGAAAGAATGTGATACTTGCTCGTTTTTGGTGATTTTTGTAGGATTTGGTGGATAAGGTGGATAATTAAGCTTGAAGATGCAAGTTTCAGATGTGGTACGCATTTGGATGAAGAAATGGTGTGGAAAACGGAGGAGAAACGAGTGGGATGAAGTCCCGAGGATAGTGGTTTGTGCCATGCGGCCGTATTGCGACCGCATGGCATTAGCGCAACTTTTGTGGGGGTCATACGGTCTGGCATGCGGTCGCATGGCCAGGCGCATGACAAAGGAGTTTTCGCTGAGTTACCATGCGGTCTGGCATGCGGTCGCATGGCCAACCGCATGGTGACGTCATCATACGCGTTTTTGCAAGTTTTCGGATTTTAACTCGATTTTTTACTTGGTTTTTATTCCTAATTCGGATATGAATTATTTCCTAGTATAAATAGGTCTCTTAGGGTTTATTAGAATAGACTTATACATATTATTTTAGCTTTGGCACGTAGAGGAGATTTTGGAGCTTTTGGAGAAGACGAAAGATTTGAATTTTTCACTACTGTTTTTCTAACTTTATGTTTAGATTTGAATCTTTGTTTTGTTTTGCCATGACTATGAGTGGCTAGACTTTTCGTTATCTTATGGTAGAGAGTAGATGAATATTTGATTCGAGTTCTTATTTGGATTAATTAATCACGATCTATTCTTCTTTTCTTTATTCTTGTGCTTATTTATGTTTTGATTGATTGGCCATCAATTGTGCATTTAGTTGTGTTAATTTGATATCGAAAGAAGATAATTAACAGCAGAATATAGAATAGGGAACATTCTCTTCAATAAAGTCGAAAGATCTTGAGATTAGAGTGAAGATAGAGGATCTAAGGATTGTTTAGGAGTTATATGTTGATAATTGATTGGACACAATAGTTATTAGCGTATAATCAACGGTTTATTTGTCGTGAAAACGAGCTTAAACTAATTGTGTGATCATCTTAGGGAGAATCGAGTCTTTTAGGTGATTAATTAGTTAAAATAAGCTTGAGTTTACTTATTCATTGAAATCGAAGCCATAAGATATTCTCTTCTCAGTTTGATCTCGAATTTGCTTTCGTTGTGCTGTTTGATTTAATTTCATTTTTATTGTTCTCGTTAATTAGATTAAAAACTCTTTTGTTTAAAAGTCTAAATAGTGGATGTTATTTGGAAGCAGTATTTGTGGATCTTGATTTCAATCTCTGTGGATTCGACCTTGTTAACTACAATTTAACTGTGCACTTGCAGTGTTAATAAAATAGCGAACAAGTTTTTGGCGCCGTTGCCGGGGATTGATATTGAGATTTGTGATATTGTGATTAAATTGATTGAGACTAGTTAGACATTTATTTTCAGTTTGTTTATTTTAGTTTAATTTCTCGTTTCTCTTTGTTTTGTTGTAGGTAGTTTATGCTCACGCGTGCTGGTGAAGAAGAACTAGTACCGTTTGATTCTGAAATTGAAGCTACTGCTCGGCGTAATAATGCTAGGAAGAATAAGAAGCAGAAGAACATGGCTACAACTAAGGAAATAGCAGCTCTCAGACGAACTATTGATGAGTTTGTGGCTCGAGAAGAGGAACGAATGCGTCGTCCAACGCCTATTCAGCAAACTTTTCAGCCTACTCTGAACGCGAGAGCCATACCTGGACCAGGACTCAATGCCACTAGTTTTGAGTTGAAGACGAGTTTGATTCAGGCAAATCAGTATGGAGGGCATGTGACGGAGGATCCTAATGAGCATCTGGCTCAGTTCAGTACTACTAAGATCAATCAAGTCCCTGAAGATGCTATCAGAATTCGTCTCTTTCCGTTCTCATTGAAGGATAAGGCGAAGATGTGGTATCAATCCTGGAGCTCGGGGCTGATACAACTTGGAATGACATCGCTCAGAAATTCTTGTTGAAGTTCAATCCTACAGGCCTTATTCTGAAACTGAAGATGGAGATAGTGCAGTTCTGTGAGCTTGATGGTGAAACCTTCTACAAGTGTTGGGAAAGATTCAAGGAGAAGCTCCGTAAATATTCCAACCATGGATTCGATGCTCGATACCGCATTCTTATGTTCTACAATGCTTTGTCGGTGGATTCAAGGCAAAAAATGAATTCTGCTGCCAACGGGGCTATTCTGGCAAGAGGAAGTGATGAGGCTCTTAAGATTATTGAGAGATTGGCTGCAAACAGTTATCAGTGGCCAACGGAGAGGCTTCAGGTTAGGAAGGTGGCAGCGACTCAGGGGGTCGATCCCATGGAAATCTTGACGAATCATGTTGTCAACCTTACTAACAAGATTGATACATTAAGTTTGAGGCAGCCCGAGCAACAATCTGTGGACCATATGCAGATGGAGGAAGCGAATTGGGTGAATAATAGGAATGGAAGCAACTTTTGTGACAATCAAGGCCAATATTATCATCCCAATCGACATCCAAATCTCTCGTATGGGAATCCGAATAATGCACTGCAGCCCCCACCTGGATTTTCTGTAACTAACGGAGTCATTAATGAGCCAAAGAAGGAGAGCACCGATGATTTGCTCAGAAAATACATAGCCATTAATGATGCCAAATTCGGAAAGATAGAGTCTTCGATTGGAGCTATGGAGACTCATATGAAGATGATGGAGACCCAATTGGGACAGCTAGCCACTTCAATAGGCAACCAACCTCAACAAGGCCAATTCCCGAGCAACACAGTTGTTAATCCGAAGGAGCACTGCAAGGCCATAAATTTGAGGAGTGGGACTTCTTATGAAGGACCAAAGATGCCAGTTGATGATCCAAAGCCGAGTGTGGAAGAAGAAGTTGTGGATGAGGAAGTGCAGGAAATCCCAAGAAGTAAGATGGTGGACGAACCAACTCCTTACTTGAAGCCGGTTGCAATACCACCAACTCCGTTTACACAAGTGGTAATTTCGTTCCCTCAGAGGCACCAAAAGAAGTTTGATGATGCGCAGTTTTCTAGGCTCTTGGATATTTTTCGGAAGGTGCATATTAACATTCCACTGGTGGAGGCTCTTCAAAGCATGCCGAGCTATGCCAAGTTTCTCAAAGATGTGATTTCTCGAAAGAAGAAATTGGGAGCGTATGAGACAGTGAATCTGAATGAGGAATGCAGTGCTATTCTGCAAAGGAAGCTTCCGGCAAAGATCAAGGATCCAGGGAGTTTCACTGTGTCTTGTATTATTGGGGGAAAGCCATTCGAGAAAGCTCTATGCGACCTTGGAGCGAGCATCAACTTGATGCCTCTTTCTATCTTCAAGAAGTTGGAGATTGGGGAGATTCGACCTACTACGATAGCTCTTCAGATGGCGGATCGATCGGTGGCGTATCCTAGAGGTATAGTGAAAGATGTGCTCGTGAAGGTTAGTAAATTTATATTCCCAGCTGATTTTGTGGTACTCGATATGGAGAAAGACAAGGATATGCCTCTTATTCTTGGCCGGCCATTCTTGGCAATGGGACGAGCGCTTATTGATGTTGCCAATGGGGAGCTCACTTTGAGAGTAAATTATGAGAGTCACACATTCTCCATTTACAATGCTTTGAAGTTTTGTGGAGAGCTGGATACTCGGCCGATGGAGAAGTGCAAAGTAATTGATGTAGTTGATTCTTGCGTAGAGTCGACCGTTTGGTGAGCAGCACTCGATCCATTGGAGGCTTGTCTTTCTTACTCTCTTTTCTCTTCTAATTTTGATTCTTTTTCTACTAATGATGCATTTGACTTTGAGTTGTTTGAGTGTTGTAGTGTTTTAGATGGTGGACAGGAGTTCAAAAAGGGGGGAGGAAGATTCCTACCCTTGCGAAGAGAAGATGATCCCAAGCCGCAAAAGGAGGGACCGTCTGTGCTCGAATTAAAGCCACTACCTGAGCACTTGAGATACGCATTTTTGGGAGAGAACGAGACTTATCCGGTAATTGTATCGGCTTATCTCTCTTCTTCTGAGCTTGATAGTTTATTGTGTGTTTTGAGAAAGCATAAGTCTGCTATTGGTGGGTCAATTTCTGATTTGAAAGGGATTAGCCCATCAATATGCATGCATAGGATTTTGTTAGAAGATAATGCTAAGCCTAAGGTGCAAAATCAAAGAAGACTAAATCCTATTATGCAAGAAGTGGTTGGGAAAGAAGTTCTAAAGTGGCTTGATGCGGGTATTATTTATGCTATTTCTGATAGTGAGTGGGTTTGTCCTGCTCAAGTTATGGCCAAGAAAGGGGGGATGACTGTAGTTAAGGGTGAGTTAGATGAGCTTATTGCTACTAGAGTGACTGCGTGTTGGAGAATGTGTGTGGATTACTTCATGTTGAATGTTGTGACTAGAAAAGATCACTTTCCCCTTCCCTTTATTGATCAAATGTTGGATAGGCTAGCAGGTTTTGAGTATTATTGCTTTCTTGATGGGTATTATGGATATAACCAAATTGCAATTGCACCCGAGGACCAAGAGAAGACTGTCTTCACTTGTCCTTATGGTATTTTTGCTTTTCGGCGTATATCCTTTGGTTTGTGTAATGCTCCTGCTACTTTCCAACGTTGCATGATGGCTATATTTCATGGTTTAATTGAGAATGTGATGGAGGTGTTCATGGATGATTTCTCTGTTTATGGCAACTCTTTTGATCATTGTCTTGATAATCTTACTCTTGTTTTACAACGTTGTGAGGAAACTAACCTTGTTCTCAATTGGAAGAAATGTCACTTTATGGTTAGGAGTGGTATTGTGCTTGGCCACAAAGTTTCCAATGCAGGTTTGGAGGTCGATCGAGCTAAAGTTGTAGCTATTGAGAAGCTTCCACCGCCAACAAGTGAAAAAGGAGTGCGGAGTTTTCTAGGGCATGCCGGTTTTTATCAGCGCTTTATCAAGGATTTCTCCAAGATTGTGAAACCCATGTGCAGGTTGTTGGAGAAGGATGTCAAGGAGTGCGGAGTTTTCTAGGGCATGCCGGTTTTTATCAGCGCTTTATCAAGGATTTCTCCAAGATTGTGAAACCCATGTGCAGGTTGTTGGAGAAGGATGTCAAGTTTAAGTTCGATGAGGAGTGCTTGAAGGCGTTTGAGCTCATTAGGAAGGCTTTGGTGAGTGCTCCGATACTTGTGGTGCCAGATTGGTCACAGCCGTTTGAACTAATGTGTGATGCTAGCGATATAGCTGTTGGTGCTGCTTTAGGGCAAAAGAGAGATAAGTTGTTTAGAGTCATCTACTATGCCAGTAGAACTTTGGACAAGGCTCAAGCAAATTACACCACAACGGAGAAGGAGATGCTTGCAGTGGTGTATTCTTTTGACAAGTTCCGATCTTATCTTATTGGAACGAAGACGATTGTTTACACCGACCACGCTGCCATTCGCTATTTGTTTGAGAAGAAAGATGCCAAGCCTCGGTTGATTCGATGGATTTTGTTGTTGCAAGAGTTTGATATTGAGATCAAGGATCGTAAGGGGTGTGAAAATGTGGTAGCCGATCATCTTTCTCGTTTGGAGCAGCCTGTGGAAGGGGAGCAGCTCAATGTTCCCATTAATGAGAGCTTCCCCGACGAACAACTCTTGAGCGTGGCCGCCAAGGTTCTATGGTATGCAGATTTTGTCAATTATCTTGCTTCTAATACTCATCCCCCATCCGATTTAAGCAGATGTCAAAGGAAGAAGTTCTACCATGATGTAAAGATATACATGTGGGATGAGCTTTATTTGTATCGCCGATGTGCCGACAAGGTTATCCGACGATGTGTGCCCGAAGAAGAATGAGAGCCGATCATGCAGCAGTGTCACTCATCTCTTAGTGGAGGTCATTTTGGGGCCAACCGGACAGCTTTCAAGGTGTTGCAAAGTGGGTTTTATTGGCCCTCGATTTTCAAGGACTGTCATCTCTTTGTTTCTCGATGTGATCAATGCCAAAGGATGGGGAGTATAACGAAGAGGCATGAGATGCCTCTTAATACTGTTGTCTCAGTGGAGCTATTTGATGTGTGGGGGATCGACTTCATGGGTCTTTTTCCCACGTCCTTTGGGTTTCATTATATTCTCTTGGCTGTGGAGTATTTTTCTAGATGGGTGGAGGCGATCCCGACCTCTACTAATGACTCCAAGGCGGTGCTTAAGTTTCTTCAAAGGAATATCATCACAAGATATGGAGCTCCGAGGGCATTGATCAGCGATGGAGGCACGCATTTTTGCAATAAATGGTTAGGCAACTTACTCAAGAGGTACGGGGTGAAACATGGTGTTACTACGGCTTATCATCCTCAAGCTAATGGTCAAACCGAGTTGGCCAATAGGGAAATCTAGCAAGTGTTGGAGAAGACTGTGAATGGAAGCCGAAAGGATTGGACGGTGCTACTTGATGATGCTCTTTGGGCATATAGGACGGCTTATAAAACTCCTCTAGGTATGTCTCCTTACCAAGTTGTTTTGGGAAATCGTGTCACTTACCCGTGGAGATCGCACACAAGGCAATTTCGGCGGTTAAGAAGTTGAATTTTGATTTCAAAGCCGCGGGTGAGGAGAGAGTTCTTCAACTCAATGAATTGGATGAATTCTGAATTGAGGCATATGAGAACTCGAGCTTATACAAGGAGCGTACTAAGCGTTTTCATGATAAGATGATTCTCAAGAGGGAGTTTAGTCTGGGGGATAGTGTTCTTTTGTTCAATTCAAGACTCAAGTTATTTCCCGGAAAATTAAAGTCGAGATGGTCAGGGCCGTTTGTTATTCACAAGGTTTTACCAAGTGGAGCAGTGGAATTGTTGGATCCGAAGGGAGCTCCTTTCATGGTGAACGCTCAACGCATTAAGGCATACTTTAGCCCGGAGCAGCAAAAGGAGGTAATGTGCCTCCGTTTCCAAAACTATGCGTCTTTTCATTTGTTTTAGTTATTGTTTTTCGTTTTTTTTAGTTAACGTATGCAGGTAAAAAAAAAAAAAAAACCATGCGGGCGCATTCCCAACCGCATGGGTCTGCTGTTGATTACGGGAGGTGGCATGCGGTTCCAATACGGCCGCATGCCCGAAACCGATATTCGTCTTTGATTCGATCATAGGTAAGTTTCCCTTTTAAATTTTTACTCTATTTCTCTTCCTCCCTCTTTGTTCTCACGTCGCCACACCCACACACGCAAACACACACCTCTCTTCCTCTCTTCACCACCGACAAGCACACGCACACGACACACACATTGCTCGTCGCACACGCACACGACACACGACAATGCTTGCCCTAGGTATGGGTTTCCCTTTTCTCCTACTTTTTCAGTTTTATGCGACGTTCTTGTGCAATTTTTGTCAATGTATGTGTGGGGGTGCATCGACTCTTTTGGTGTTTAACGGAGGCGTCATTGTTTCCTTTGCCTCACTCGGAGTTGACTGTTGTTTCTAGTTGGAAAGCTCGGGAGAATTAGAAGATGAATACTACAGCTCATACTGCTTTGAAGCTTGAGGTGCCTAAGCGCACGATGATTCCGGGTGATGTGCCTTATCTTGTTGGACAGGAGGATGATGAGGAGGCAGCATTTGATAATGTGGTGGTTCCGCCTTATTTTGAGGCTTACGAGCAGCGTTTTCAGACTTTTCAGCAGGAGGTTTATGCTCGTTTCGACAGACAGGATGCGTTTGCTCATCAACAAGCCGATTGGGCGCGCCAACAAGCCGAAGTAGCTCGTCAGCAGGAGATTGAGACCCGTAGGCAGTACGAGGCTCTACAGAATGGAATGACGGTATGCTTGCTTGGATGCGGTTGTATGAAGACCCTTTTCCTCCGCCGTCGTGATTTGGTGAGTTCTAGTACAATCAACTTTCTCTTCTATTTGCAAATTTATTAAACTTTATTTTATATCGTTGAATAAGTTTGGGGGGATGGAGAAGCGGTTGATTGTTTCATTTTCTTGTATAGTTTTTCTTATGTTTAAAAGTATTAGTAGTTTATTTTCTTTGTGTCGTGGTAGTCTTTTGCTATTAAGGTAGTTAGTATGTCGAATGAGCATGGTTTTTGGGTTGATAATGTGATTTGGCTTATGATGAAAGTGTTGGATTTGAAATTGATTGATAGTTCTAGATGTTTGGCCTCAATTACTTGAATCATGTTAATCCCGTGTGAGAACTTGAGCCTTAACCGTTGCATATTTTCACGGTTTATTCTTTCTTGTGTGTGATTTAGTCCATCATGCTTGTCAGTCTCTAGAACTTGCTTTGGTTTCTAACTCGAGGTTGCACAGTGTGCTATTGGATAAAGGAATGATTTAAGGCCATCTTTCTTAGCCTGTTTTTGCCTTTCGTTTTGTCCAGAATTGAAATGATCCTACTTTGGCCAGTTTGAGCTTTTAAGCCTTTCCTTTCTTAAACTATTAGTAATTGGGTAGATGGAGATGGATTGAGTAGGAGTGGTTACGAAGATGGGGTTATGCTAGTTGTGTATGAATAGTTTTGTTACTCTTATAAGCTCGAGAAAGAAAAAAAAAAGAATGAAAAATGAGAAAAGCATGAAAAAGAAAAAGAGAAAAAAAGTGAGAAAAAGGAAAAAAAAAAGAAAAAATTGTGCAAAATTGAGCATAAATGGGTACGTTTTTTAGTTTGAAGATTTGCTAGCATGTGAATGGTTGTGTAGTTTGAGTAGAATTACTATGGTTTGAAGTTTTAAATATGAGAGTTGATTTGATTTGATTATTCGTGGGGATTTAAACCACTTTGCCATATATTCCTAACCTAACCAAAGAGCTTATATTACAACCTTATAAAAGACCTTTTTGATCTTGTCTAGATGCACACATTTAAGCAATGGAGAGTATAGACGATCTGCAAGCTTATGGTAGGCTACATGCATTGTTTGACTTGAGGGTTTCTTATTATATCTCTACACTTAAGAGTTGAGTGAGCATTATAAATTTTATCTTTGTTGGTGAGGATTTTAAGTATTGAGGCTAGATGTTTGGGATTGTTGAGCTCTATTTGATGATGATTTATGTGGTGATTATTTGTTTTAAAAGAATTCTGAAGCCGAATGAAGTCACTTTGTCGCTTGAATCCATGCTTATTGTTTTATTTTCTTTTGTCTTTTTGTTTGGGGACAAACAAATGGTTAAGTTTGGGGGGTTGTTAAACATGGATTTTTACCTCTTTTTGAAGTTTAAATGGTGTTATTTACTTGAGGAAAATCGTGTTTATGGCAAGTACGAGCTTATAATTGATTTGTTTGAAAGAATGTGATACTTGCTCTTTTTTGTGATTTTTGTAAGATTTGGTGGATAAGGTGGATAATTAAGCTTGAAGATGCAATTTTCAGATGTGGTACACATTTGGATGAAGAAATGGTGCGGAAAACGGAGGAGAAACGAGTGGGATGAAGTCCCGAGGATAGTGGTTTGTGCTATGCAGCCGTATTGCGACCGCATGGCATTAGTGCAACTTTTGTAGGGGTCATGCGGTCTGGCATGCGGTCGCATGGCCAGGCGCATGACAAAGAAGTTTTCGCTGAGTTACCATGCGGTCTGGCATGCGGTCACATGGCCAACCGCATGGTGACGTCATCATACGCATTTTTGCGTGTTTTCGGATTTTAACTCGATTTTTGACTTGGTTTTTATTCCTAATTCGGATATGAATTATTTCCTAGTATAAATAGGTCTCTTAGGGTTTATTAGAACATACTTCTACATATTATTTTAGCTTTGGCACGTAGAGGAGATTTTGGAGCTTTTGGAGAAGACGAAAGATTTGAATTTTTCACTACGGTTTTTCTAACTTTATGTTTAGATTTGAATATTTGTTTTGTTTTGCCATAACTATGAGTGGCTAGACTTTTCGTTATCTTATGGTAGAGAGTAGATGAATATTTGATTCGAGTTCTTATTTGGATTAATTAATCACGACCTATTCTCCTTTTCTTTATTCTTGTGCTTATTTATGTTTGATTGATTGACCATCAATTGTGCATTTAGTTGTGTTAATTTGATATCGAAAGAAGATAATTAACACCAGAATATAGAATAGGAAATATTCTCTTCAATAAAGTCGAAAGATCTTGAGATTAGAGTGAAGATTAGGGATGGCAATTTACCCGCGGGTACCCGATACCCGCGGGTACCCGACCCTAATAGGTGCGGGTTTGAGGGCCATTTGATATCCATGGATAGCTTCATGGTTAGAAAATACTACCCATTTAGTTCGTGGGTATTGGTATGGATAGTTACTATCCATACCCACGATACCCGTTTACCCGCTAAAAATACCCGAGAAATATTCATGAAATACCCGACTACTACCCGATTATTATATAATGTATATAATATATATTTGGGCCAGATATTGGTATGGATTTGAACTTTGTAGATTTGAATTTTATGTTTT
Organism: Schizonepeta tenuifolia; assembly: GCA_029490685.1. Classification (NCBI taxonomy): domain Eukaryota; kingdom Viridiplantae; phylum Streptophyta; class Magnoliopsida; order Lamiales; family Lamiaceae; genus Schizonepeta; species Schizonepeta tenuifolia. The sequence continues at coordinate 11,924,818 of CM055955.1, read as the reverse complement.
ATGGATTTGAACTTTGGTGGTTAATCTTTTATTTTATGTTAAATTGTAATTTATTTGATTAAATTCCGATTCGCGAGTGGTGGGTATCCAATAGGTGGCGGGTAGGCGGGTACCCGCGGGTGGTAGGTACGCGGGTACCCGCGGGCGGTGGGTATGGGTAGAGAAAAATACCCATCGCGGGTATGGGTATGGGTATCAGTATGGGTTTGGCTCGTGGGTATGGGTATGGATATTCACTATCCGTACCCGCCGTACCCGATTGCCATCCCTAGTGAAGATAGAGGATCTAAAGATCGTTTAGGAGTTATATGTTGATAATTGATTGGACACAATAGTTATTAGCGTATAATCAACGGTTTGTTTGTCATGAAAAAGAGCTTAAACTAATTGTGTGATCATCTTAGGGAGAATCGAGTCTTTTAGGTGATTAATTAGTTAAAATAAGCTTAAGTTTACTTATTCATTAAAATCGAAGCCATAAGATAATCTCTTCTCTGTCTGATCTCGAATTTACTTTCGTTGTGTTGTTTGATTTAATTTCATTTTTATTATTCTCGTTAATTAGATTAAAAACTCTTTTGATTAAAAGTCTAAATAGTGGATGTTATTTAAAAGCAGTATTTGTGGATCTTGATTTCAATCTCTGTGGATTCGACCTTGTTTACTACAATTTAACTGTGCACTTGCAGTGTTAATAAAATAGCGAACAATAGTGTAGTGCATATGAATACATGATGTGGTGCATCTGAGGTGACCGTTTATAAAAAATCCAAAAAAAAAAGTCAACGGGTTGACCCGGGTTTCACCCGCTCTGACTAGGCCAAATCTTGACCCTCCATCACCCATAGATCTATGGTGGAGATCTATTCTCATTTCTTGGGATAATATTCATTCTCATATGATCTCTCTTCTATATATATATATATATATATATATATATATATATATATATATATGGAGGAAGAACATAAAAATCGATATTTTTTTCTATTTGCCACGTTCATGGTTTTTAAAATGACATTAATTTTTTTTCAGACTCGCTTTTGGAGATGAATTATAGTAAAATCTCTTTAATTTAATATCTTATAAATTAATAAATTTTCTAATATAATAAATTTCTCCGGTTCCGATTCGGGCCCTTATAAAAAGTTTATCAAATTTAATAAGATAATAATATGATATTTCTTTAAAAATCACTTTATAAGTATATAGGTCTCATCAATAATATAAATTAATAATTCTTAATTATTACAATTATATGCTACTGATAATTTGTTAAAGTATGAATCTATATTTACGTGTTTTTCTTAAAATTGAAATGTAAGAGAAAATAATCTCTAACTTTTCTAATTACATACAAAATAATGAATTGTCGAGTTCTCCATATTAATTTAAATCTAAGTGAATTACATATCTAATTTTTCCTATTGCATACAAAACTTTCAATGTCGAGTTCTTCAACTGAAATAAAAAGTTAAGCATGATCGTCGCATTCATGCTTTCGTTGTCGTTAAAAATTGATCGATACATGAAAATATTCAATTATGTTATAAAAATATACAACATTTATTTAATTTCAGTACATTACAGAATTATGTAAAATTTATTTCTACTCGTTTTTTTAATAAGAAAATCATTCTTTTAAGTTTTAATTAATAAAATACTAATTTATCAGTATATTAATATCACTTTAAATAAATAAAATTTGATGATCATAAGGTTATTAATTAATTTAGCACAATCCACAAGTTGCCAAATTAAAAATATGCACTCACCTAATTTTCAATGAAATTTGTGCATAATTAGAAAGGGGCCCCACAACTTGTCAATATCATCTTCTTCTTGACACCTTCGATTGAATTCAATGTTTTTTTATTTTTTGACCCATGACATTGATTCGGCCCATATTTTAATAAAGCATAAATTCTCACCTTTTGACCTACTTTTTCCTTGTTTTGTCGTCTCCACCTCTATTTCCCCACCTCCAATTTTACCTTTTCCTTTACCTTTTAATTCAAAACCATAGATAACTCTTCCTCAACATCCTGCTCCACACCAACTCATCCCACAATCAAATCTCGCTCCACAACTCTCACTTTCCCTCATCTCTCTCTCACCTTCCACACCTAAAACGCTCATCAACATTATAGGAAAGTCACGCACGGGCAGAATTTTCACTTATTTTTTTCATAATATGGCACAATATGGAGAGGTTAGAATTCTATTTGTTATGTAATTAATTTTTTTTAGTGAGTTTTTGTTACGAATTCCATTAGATAAAATATATGCCTTCGATTCATAATGTGTGATTCCGTTTCTTTAATATTTTTTTAGTTGTTATGTCTGTAATTTCCCTCTTGATAAACTCTAAGTTGTTCTAAATTCCGCTCGAGCGGGATATTGCTTTACTCGAGCGAGAAATAGGTTATTGTCCTGATTAATTAGTGTTAATAGTATATTACTTGTCCAAGAACCCAAAATTGGTGAATTGTAGATTTTTCAATTGTTTTGTCATTAATTAATACTAATAACTTGGATTTTCATAAAGGTGAATATTTTGAATGTCGAATTTGTTCATAAATTTTCACTTAATTTTTATTTGTTATCTATGTAATTTCCCGCTCGAGAACCCCTACAATGTTCTAAATCGCACTAGAGCGGGATATTGTTCATTATTTTTTTTCTAAATTTTTAATTGTGGCTCAAAATCCCGGTCGAGCGAGATATATTAATTTCGAGCGAAAAATATTTATTTTAGTGAAAAATAGTATAAATTGTGTAAAATTTTGTGCTGTTATAATATATACGCTTCGATCTTGAGTAGTAGATTATAGATTTTCGAAATATTTTGATATTAATTTTGATTGATTGCCACTTATTATATTGTTTTATTGTTTCAAATTACATTCAAGAAGGCTGAGACTATTAATCATCAATCGACAGTTAGCACGGCCTACATGCACAATATTTTAAAAGACGTTCAGTCGACATTTTTAAATGTTGGGAGCCAGGATCTACCCGATAGGTGGGTTGCAGGGTGCTTTGGGTACTTTACTTATTGGCAGCTGGGGCAGAAGTGCGGCATGGCCGTACATCACGTGTTGTCACTCGAGATTAATTATCCGTTCGGTGAGGGTTAGATCATGTGGTTTAATATCAATGGGGCAAACCTCTATTTTTCTTATCTGGAGTATGCCCTACTTACTGGATTGCAATTTGGCTCATTTGATTTTCGACCTTCCGACAACCACGATTTATAGGACATGCGCGTGTATTGACGCTTTTGTACCTTTCATAAACTGATTGGCGATATGCATGTGCAGCTTTTTTATAATAGATGGTAACCACTTTTCTGTATTGTTTTAGCTTTTGCAGCAAGTGATAGTATCATAGACCATGAACTGCATTCGAAAACACTTCAGCAATATCGTTAGCTATTGAGACATGGGCATCAAATTTCAATATATCTTTCAATTCTTAATGTTAAGCTTTAAATCGGTAGAGAAACCACTTCCAAAAGATATCATTCTCGATTGGGCCAACGCCTATCGCCAAAGGAAAAGTATGCTCCTTGGCATCTTTGGTGACAACGATGAACAAAATACATCTACTTTTGTCCTTAGATGAGTGCCATCAACCGCAATCACAAGCCTCAAATTCAATGGATAAGCAAGTCTACAAACGCCAAAATCTATAAACAAGTGTTCGAACTTCTCTTCAGTCCCAACTTCCAGATCAATAATTGTACCTGGATTATATTCTTTAGACCATGTTTATCAGAGACCAGGCACAAACCACCTAACCAACCACTTTTATAAATATTTAATTAATTTCTCTCTCTTCCACATCCTCAATATTTTTTCAACCCAGTCACTTTTACTTTTCTCTAGTTTATCAATGACCACCCCAACCACCCAAACCACAACATTATATGTTTTTGTTTTGCATTATTTTTAATACTAATATAATTATTTGTAATAATGATAATTAAAATAATTTAAATTTAATGTAAAATTATAAATAAAACATAACGATGACAAATTACAAAATAAACAAACCAAAATAATAAATTACTTCAATTGAAATACAAAAGTTAAAATACATATACGGTGTTTAAAACATAGACGAAACATCATCAAATTTAGTTACGATTGCCGAATTTTTGCCATATATGCTCGATCAAGTCGTTCAACAGAGCTTTGTGAGCTTCTCTATTGAGAAGTTGTTCTTTATTTCTCATATAGCTCATTAGTCTTGCAATTCTATCAGTGGAGTAAACGTAATCATTATCTCTTTCTTCATCTTCACTCTGCCGATTTTTCTGCCAAAATTGATCTTCTATAAACTCTGTAGGATCACGATAATTCAGGTTAGTGCTTCTTTCATCTTCTACTATCATATTGTGCATGATAATGCAAACGATCATTAGTTTTCCCATAATATCACGATTCCAAATAAGACATGGACGTTTAATAAAAGCAAAATGAGCTTGTAAAATGCCAAAAGCTCGTTCAACATCTTTTCGAGCAGCCTCTTGATGTTGAGCAAACAACTGGTGTTTGTGAGTTTGTGGACCTGGAATAGATTTGACAAATGCTGTCCATTGAGGATATATGCCATTAGTGAGATAGTATCCCATATTCTTTTCGTGGCCATTTACGATGTAATTGACCTTTGGTGCTCGACCTTCTAAAATATCATCAAATACAGGAGATTGATCACGTACGTTAATATCATTTTTCGAACCTAGAACTTCGAAAAATGCATGCCAAATCCATAGATCTTGTGATGCAACTCCTTCTAAGATGATTATCGGCGTCCCGCTTCTTCCAGCATATTGTTCTGCCCAAGAAGTGGGACAATTTTTCCATTGCTAATGCATGCAGTCAATACTGCCCAACATGCCTGGAAATCCTCGTTGTTCTCCAACATGCATAACATATGCCATGTCTTCTTCAATGGGCTTCCTCAGGTACACATCATTGAAGTTAGAAATTACACCTTCAACGAACCTTACGACAGCTCATTCGTAAGTATTCATCGTGCAAGTTTGCTGCTGTTCCATAGGCCAACACTCTAATAGCTGTAGTACATTTCTGAATCGATGACATATCAGGCCGACCAGCAGCATCACGCTTTTGTGCCAAAAATTCGTCGGTTTCGACGAGCTTCTTCATTATACGTTCGAACAAATGCTTTCGCATGCGATACCTTGTTCGAAACACTTCTGGAGGATATATTGGATCTTCAGCAAAGTACTGCTCGTAAACACTGTCATAGCCCTTCTCACGTTTTCTTTCAATATACCATCTCGTTGCTCTAACACTAAGGTTAGTAGGTTGTAAAGAAAGAGTTGTTGCATGAATGGCTAAATCTTCAACAATTTGATCAAGTTGCCAATTTTGTTCAACAATTTTTTCTTCCCATTCATCATCTTCGAGAAGATTGAAAGGATCAAAACTAGAACTTGAAGACATTTTTTTAAGAGGGTGAACTCAATGATTGTGGGAGAGAGATTTGTGTGTAGTATTGATGAAGCATATAGATTAATATATGTGAGTATTGCGAGCATAGAATTCTTCTGACAAACTTGTTGGGAAATTTAGTAAAGTTTTGATTGATTCCAAAACCAACTGACCCCAACCGAGTAGATATTGCCATATCCTAATGTTAGTATTTAGGCTCGCTGTTTGAGCAATGTTCAGATTTTATCTTTACAAGACTCCAGCTGAAGACGGCAACATAGCTATACTCGGATAGAACTACAGATGGAAACTCGGATGTGGAACATCAGTTGGAGGACTCAATCTGATAAATCGACAACATGAAGTTTAAGGCAGCTGAGGGTTCAACTGTTCCTCTTCAGACAAAACGTCAGATGAAGGTAGCGATCAGATGGAACATCAGCTGAAGACCACTCGGATGAAGATCAAACGTCTCAACCGACTAACCAATGTTGAAAGACAAAGGTTGAAATTTGAATTTCAAATAGGAAGTCACGTGAAGGTTTGACGTTCTGTCATTACCTCATTTGGCCCAACACAAGGTTGTCTCAGAAGGAAAGCAGAAGTTCACAGTTGCCAAATCAGGAAAATCTGTAGAGATGAGAGACAAGCCATCGCTTTCACAGAACAGAGATCAACGGCTCTTCCAACGGCTAGTTGATCCTCACCGCCTATAAATAGAGGCATTCATTCATTCATTCATAAAAAAGAGACAGAAGAGCGAAAGAACGACGATATACTGCGCACAAGCTAAACTGCAATTATTCTCTTTCTAAGAACATCACCAGCTGAGAGTTCATAGAGAGTTAGAATCTGTCTTGGTGTTTTCGATCTTAGTTTGAGTCTTCCTTTGTTCAAGCTTGGATCCTAGCTCACTTCTTTGTTAGAGCTAGTAGTTGGAAAATCCACCCTTATACACATCCCCTAAAAAGGTTG
>CM055955.1:10087040-10117878 GCA_029490685.1 Schizonepeta tenuifolia | reverse complement strand
AGATTCTGAAGCCTGGCCACAAACTCGATCAACAAAGAAGTAAAAGTCGCAAGAGATAATGCACTCGCACTTTCATATGTTCGGACTTCACGCTCGTTGAGAATGGAATCACCAATGAGTGAGAGGCGCGAAGGCCACAACGTCTGCTGTTTCAACACATCCTCTCCGGAACCCAGCTCAGAGCGAGAGAAGTTAATGCTCCTGTTTGTGTGTGCATTTACCGGATCATAGTTCCTTAATGTCTGAGTCGATTGTTGATTGATTGAGCTAAGGGACTTGATCAGCATTGGCTTGTTTTCGTTCTCTTTTAGTTCCCGAATCTTTTCTGGATCGAGATTCTCAGGACGTTTGTCGCTTTCCCAGCTCTCTGCATTGACCATAAGATAGGACTTCTGATCAATCATCATCTGCAAATTTCTGCAGCGTCGTGAACATTTTCAAGAGGGTCTTCTGGGTTCAGTTTTTCCATCTTTTCTACTTTTTCACCAAGCATTCTCAAAACTTTAGCTCCTTCAGTTCCAACTCTCTGAATTCCCTCCTTGAATACCTGCCTTAGTTCAGAAGGTGCCTGCAAAACCAATGTACGAGGCTTAAGCGACAACAAATTCAAGTACGGGATCGAGCAGGTCATTTACTCATTCTATCATAATAAGTCACATTTACAAGAATGTATTCAAGCCAATCCTAAAATAGATTTGAAGAGTTATGGACTTTGTTTTAACACGATTCTGCACGAACTTTAGTGCTGTTATTTTGTACAGTGTCTGAAATGAAAGAAATACAGCTAAAATATGATTGCAGATAACATTCTGAAGAATCCTAGAGATAATAAAATGTATCTTTAATACTCCAAAGATCTCATCATTTTTCTTTCCTACTCCAAAGTCTGAACAAATCAAATTGGAATTGACAAAATAAAACCATGCAAAGTACCGACACTCACAGTTTAATCCAGCCAAAATCATCAGTAACTTAATCCCGGAAATGCTAACTCATGCTTAACACTTTAGAAAGCTAGACCAAAAGATGGGATGAGATTCAATTCAAAATTGCAGCATTGTTTTTCATGGAAAATATAATGAAACTCATTAGATATTATAGCTTCTCGTATATGGAGCCAGAAGTTCTTTGCAAACTTAACTGACTGGTACGAAGAAAATTTGTATCAGTGTTTTTCAGTTTCTAGTTATTATCGTTTCAAGATGAGTTTTGCTGTAATCCCAGTGCCACTGCATTACTTCTACGATTCTGAACCATCACTGTTGTCCACAGCTGGAACTCTCACACAACAATGCTCCAAAAGTCAATTTCGATAAAATTTCCTTTGCCCGTGCGTTGATGAATGACGACAACATCCCAGGATCGACTTTAATCATTAAGTGTATCCTAAGTCCAAAACTCATGAGATAGGATTCTACATAAGAATATAATGCTACACTGAAGACTACTATGCTCATTATTGCTTTGAGAACAAGATTGAATAATCAGTCAATTTGTCAACTATATTTCTATTAGCTAATTCTAGTCCCAACCCCCCTTATTGTTGCTTTTTCTCTATCATGGCTGATATTAAAATATGAATCAATTAATTATAATGAAGAAAGAATATTTTGTCCCTAAGCACTGAAATTCCCCAAGAAGATAGTCTGGTCCCTCAGTCAAAACTGATTTTCCAATTATTTCTTCACGCGCCTCGCTTTCTAACAAGGTATTATTATGTAGAAATAAATAGACAGTTTAGCTAATGCTATAAGAAGTCCGAAAAAATATGCTACAACAGATGCATAATTTATGCCAATAGTCTTCCTAATTGTTATCCCCCATTCTATTAGGTAATTGTTTTCCTAATTTGACTAATTGTTCCTCTTTATCACAACTCAAATAACTAATTTAGTTATATACCAACTAAACATCCTCTCAAATGAATACAGCCATGGACTCGTACAAACTAAAATACCTGTATTTCTGAAAGAATGCAGCCATGCATCGCCATCACCATGAAAGCACAGTGCCTCAGAGCACCACTGACTTTAACGTATTCACCCCAAGGATAGTTTAACATTTTATAACGGCCATGAGGCGGTTCCCATACAGCAAACCCTAACTGTAATAAGTGTTGACAGTTATAATTAACATTACATCCCCGATCATTGTCGTGTTGAGCATCAAGTAAAAGGAAATAAGAAGGCATACCAGAGTCTCCTCTTGGCTAACGGACTCCACAGCAGCTCTATATCCCTTGTAAAGAGGATCATCGGAAGCCTGGTAGATGAGAATTTTCGACGGTATCCTTTCATACTCGACACATTGCAAGTACATATTGATACAACCTGAAAACGAATCACACCACGAGCTTAGAAGTTAGAACATGATTAAATCTGATACATCTGCAAATGAAATCATTTGACAACAAGCAAAATTTCACCTTCCAAAGACGTGGCAACCCCCTTAATGTTTTTCACGACCAGCTTGTGCAAATCTTCACCAGACCAAATGGGGAAAATGCATAAATTCATAACCAAGCAGACACCAGCACCAACGGCAATCAGCACCAATCTAGAGATAGCGGTCTGAAAAAACTCCGATGAATCAGACACCAGCACAATGCAAAAGGTCAACAAGAACACCCGAAATCCATATTCGTACTGCTTCACAGCTGGGTGCAACTTCAAATAACTAGCCAAGGACCCTGAATTATCAATCACAAAAGCAATTTGCAATTACTTTGCATAAGATCAATCTAACTTTTGAAAAATTAATTGATCCAAAATCTATCCCTCCCAACATAATCAATTCAGATTTGCTTCCACGATCCATCTTAAAAACTGAAAATAGTTGTAAATAACAACAAAATGCAAGAAAATATTTGTTTCAAGAAACTGACCTGCAATAAAAATACTGATCACAACCACAATTTCTTGAAATTCCCCAGCACGCTTCGCCAATTCTGCAATCCCTATTGATAATGCACCAGCAGAGACGGTCCCCAACGCTCGATTAAACCCTTTGCTCAATGTAGCCCCTACATACAAAACGATCGAATCACACAAAAAGAAATCCCACACAATCAAAACTAAATCCAAACCCATCAAACTAAAAACACAGACTTTCAACACCCCAAACACACACACACACACACACACACACACACACACACACACACGCACACGCACGCACACACAAAATTGTGACATACCTATACTGAACTCGAAAACAACTACAACAGTAAGAATGGCCCAGATGGAATGCTTGGTGATATAAGTGGAGGGCTCCTTGAAAAAGATTAGCAGAGAAACCAGAGACAAAGCGCAGCCCATTTTGGCGGCGAAGACCGCTTTTCTCGGGTCGGATCTTCCCATCTCGTAGGCACTAACTGCAATAGACTTGAGATTATGCCACCACCTCGACAAACTCTCTCCCATGATTCGGAAAATCCGGTGGAAGCACCCCTCATGCCTCACGTAGTAGTCGCCTAATTCCACCTCGGAGCAGTACTTTCTCGAGAGCAGTCTCTCTTTCCCTCTCTCCACAAAGCTCTGTCTCAACGACCCAAAATTACCGGCCATCTTTTTTTATCTTTTTTCCCTCAAGCGACCAGCAGCGGAAGAAATCTGCAAGAATTTGACTATATATGCTTTTCTTCTTGCCCTTTTTTGGACAGGAATTAACGGTTGGTGTTCCTCATAAGGTGCGAGATTTTTATAAACTTTGAGGGGTTATATGTATGTGGATCTTGATAGTGAAGGGCGGTAGGGAAATTTCTGAAAGTTGGATGTATTGGTAAGTAAACATCGTTTTTTTGGATTCGTATATTTTGTTAGGTGGTGGTATTTGCCAAAATCATGAAAATATAAAACGAATCCGAATACGAGAATATAGGAGGATGTCACTTTTTGATAAAGACGATCAAATTATTTTGGATTCATATTTATCCTTCTATGTAATATCAGGTGCCACTGTAACTAAAAATGAGTTTGATTTAGTTCAGGAAGATGATGTCTCTAGATTTAAGATAAGATAAGAAATCAATTTTCAATCCTATTATTCTTTTTCTTTTGTAATAAGAAGAAACTGCCATTATCATACATATAATCAACGAATAAGACCGCTTAGAGGTTTCGAACCGACCCAAAATTATTAGATTAGTGTGAATTGTGCTACTCGAGTGTAGAATGACGTCCTGCTCTAGATCATTACATAGATATTGCCTCTTATAAAGAAAAATTCTACATATGTATGTACATTACATTATTGTATTGTTTGAAGATATATTCTTTTCTGCTAATTGATCAATTATAAGTCGGTAAGTAGGGCAACTTCAATGTCACATGAAGGCTTTTTCTCCCTAGGATATTGAATTAGACCAGTCAAGAAATTGGACATGATGTAAATTTTAGAATTTTCAAATGCAACTTAAACTTTCAAACACACGTCACAGCTAAAGCTAATTAAAAGGTGACAGACAACCTTTATCAAATTATTTGAGATTTTCAACAAATACATATCCTGAAGAGATATTTCACGCTCGCACGTCTACAAATTATCAAATTTAATATATTATGATTATCAAATTAAGCCAGCATTAGTTGTCTAAACATGTTTAAATCTGACCTGGAAATGACATCGATGCATATTAGAATAATGATTTTAACTACAAACTCTGAAATATAGTAATGAACATGGATCTGGCTGCACGTTGTGCCAAATTTCAGACAATTTAACTAGGACAAATTCATACATTCAAAAGTATAAATTGCTACTAGAGTCAAAATTCAGACAAAACACAAAACATATTCAGTTAAGATGTAAAATATAAGGAACGGTACAAATCCAACCATTCTTTGCCGCTAAAATTGCTTTACTTCTTCTCTTCCTTCTCGGCTTCAGCCGCTCTCTTGGCCCGAACACCAACGTGGCGTGCATTTGTCCTCTCCAGACGCAACTTGTCGTACGCCTTGAATGCTTTCATCTCTCCCGTGACCTTAACAAGTTCCATAGTCGGCTTCTCACTAACAATTGGCATGTAAGGCCCAGTAACTTGTGTAGCTGTAGCCAGCTCCTCTGGAGTAGAATCACCAGCCTGAAAGAGAGAAGGGTGTGAGCTTGTGATGGCCTGCAATGACTAGGAAAAAAGCTTCACTCAGTCAAGGGCTAAATTTACCTTGGTTTGATGAGCACGTCTTGGGAAGACGACTAGCTTAGCCTTGAATGTCTTCAGTCTTTGGACATTAGTCTGGAAACCCTCCAACGAACTATTTCTACGACGGTGATCGACAGAGATGCCAATAGTAGGGGCAAGTTTCTTAGGAATGCCTGCAGCCTGGTTGACACAATATAACCAAAAGCAAATTTTAAAAAACCAAAACATCGCATCCATTACTAGGGTTGAAACATGAAACCATGTTAGGATGACGGCTACAAGCAAACACATGCCAGTGAATTATTAACAATAAATGAAACGTACGCAAGCATTAGACCAGTGCTTGCTTAAATAACAAGGTAACAAGGGTATGTGCAGAGTTTATCAACAATAGACTGATTAGATATCAATGGGTTCAATCACATAGAGAATTGTGCAAGGGTTAGTGAGCAGAGCTCACTTTAAGCTCCTCAAGAGAAAATCCCCTGCCAGCTCTGACTTTCATGTTATACTTCAGTGTTTGTCCACGGACAACGGGACGAAGGGGACCTGCAATAGGTCTGGGGAAAATCTTCACAGCCTTTGTTTGTCGTGCTGCAAAAGAAATATAACATCAAACATGTCAATCATACAATTTAAGATGAAAACCTGGATAAATTGGGGAGAACTTAGAACAAAAATGTTCATAAATTAACTGATTTTATAAGAAATGGTTACCAACTCTTCTCCTGGTCTTTCGGGCAGGCTGGTTAAACCAGGTTTTGACATAATTTTGCCAGTGCTTCTTAAAGTGGCCGTTTGGGATAACATTGTTGTGCTTCATGATTTACCTAATACAAACAAGACAAGGCGCACCATTAACACACATTTTAACCTCAAACCAGTACATTCATACAGCAAAAAGGATATAAGATGAAGTTCAACGCAAAAAGGATATCACAGGACTCACATGCATATGAATATAATTGATATAACTTTCACCCGAAATAATGATTTTACACATATAATCAATCTGTTCACACAATTAATCGTGAAAAATAAAATAAACATGAAAAGGGCCAACAAATTTCGCTTTCAAGTTTCACATTTTGCTGTCTCGGTTAAATAGTGAAACAAATCACCAAATCGCGACATCATGTTTACGAAATAGTTAACTTGAGCTAAAAGGCAAAGCTCATATCTAATAAGTCCAAAGGCGCATACACTATCGCAGTATTTTAAGATGAACAATCAACCATTTCAAAATCTGGTTCAAAATATGAACTCCATCTGCAGTAACTTAATACCGAAACTAAGCATAAAGCAGCCAATGAACAAACAAGGACGCCGCACAAGACGCCCTTCCAGAAACATGAAATGAAATAACTATATAATCAACAAAAGACCTATACAATTAAATAATCGCAACAGATCGCAATCAAATTAGGTAATACGTTAGGCGGAACAAACCACATCTTCAGCTGAATTCAAGCTCGTAATATGAAGCGATTTAAACGTACATTAATAAAAAACTTGAGTATTTCATTCTATAAGTTCTTTAATTGCAGAAAACATGTAACCTAACAAAAGCAACGATTCAGATGATAAACTGAACTTACGGCGGAGACGGAAAATGGGGCGACGGCTGCTGAGCGTGGCGGAATGAGTGGAGCTCTGCTTCTAGTGCGACTCTTTGATAATATATGTATGCAGAGAAAGAAAAAACCCTACCTCATTGTGTACTGGGCCAGAAATGTGGGCTGTTTGAGAAGGCCCAATATATTTCATTAGTATTTTCTTTTACTGGACTCCAATTCTATTTGAAACATACTATAAAATATTTTTATAAAGTTGCCCACAATAAAATACTTAAAACTATAATTTATAAGTATGTGATCGTAAAAATAATAAAATTTTATATATATGAGAAGAATATTATTTCAATAAGTCTTATAAAAGTAGTCAAATTAAAGTAAATTATATCAATAAAGTTGCTCTTCGATTTTATTGTTGTACCCCTCATTTAACAAATATTTTCTTTCTCATCTTATGTTGCTTGCATAGCATGAACAATAAAAATAATATAATTTTAATTTGAAGGGATAATATTTCAACAATTGATTTAAAAATAAGTGTTTCTTTGATTTTATTTCATTTTATTTAGTTGAAATGGAACTTTTTTTTTTTGCTATATTCATCATATTTGTAGCGCGTGTGAATAAGTCCATTCGATGTGAATTTTGGCCCAACTGAAAAAGTAGTTAACATTTTATATCATGTTTCCTCAAAAAAAAAAATTATTATATCATGAGAATTGGATAACTTTTACAAAAAATAATTAGTTCGTGTATTAGATAATGAATGCACATCTTAAATATTTTCCCTATCACAAAAATTTGAATACGAAGCGTCGCACCCATGCGACCGTGCGTGGAGCGCGTGGGATGCACGCGCCTATTTTTTTTTCCGACTTTTTTTTCCTTTTCTTTTTTCCTGTTTTCCAGTTTCGTCTTTTTCTGTTTTTCTTAAAATTCAGCTTTTATTTCAATTTTTTTTTTAAATTGTACTTTTTTTTTATTTGCCTCTTCATTTTTTTGTTTGTCGTTTCGTTTTTTTGTTTGCCGCTTCTTCTTTGATCAAGATTTGAGTGAGGGGAGCCGAAGACCTCGGAGCGAGCCGAAAAAGTCCAAATTGTTGCCCGCCGATTATCCTTATATTAGTATTCGGAGCGAAGGCGGAGCCGTAAAATCGGAGCCGAAGGCGGAGCAGAAAAGAAAAAACTGAAATTAAAAAAAAAAAATTGACGGGTCAACGGATCAACTCGACCCGACCCAGTCGCATGGCCCGTACGACCTGTTGCACCCAAGTGTTCCTCTTCCCCTATTATTGTTTCAAAAAAAAAATCCCTGTTAACGAACCAAATCGATCCCAAAATAATCATGATCTAGTTTAAAACTTTATTTTTTGTTTCCATGATAGAGTTATTTAGGTTTTATATACATCAATCCAATTCAAAATTTCAAATAATATTTCTTTTAAGTAACATTCCAAATGTGTAGGGTAAATGGGGAGATTTATGAGCGCCATTTTTTTTTTGTCGTGAGAACTCGCAGCCGTTACCTTCAGTGCATATTGGGTAAACCTCCGTCCCTTGTGCAGTAGCCTGCAAACCACATAGGGCAGGTAAATCACATTTTTCAAGTATAAGTGTGATAGACTCGACCTATAGAGGCGTTTCATGAGGTTCGAACCTGACTTATGAGCGCCGTGTTATAATAGGTGTCCGTGTTCCTTCACAATTAAGGTTTGACAAAAGTATTTACAAAACAAATTAATTGAACGACACATCAGCAAGTAATTGGTTCATTATAGGCAAAAAAAAAAAAAGACACAAGCACGGTGGATACAACTAGGAGTGAGCAAAATTCGGTTAAAACCGAAAAATCGAGCCGAACCTAATCGAAATAATAATTCGGTTCGGTTAATTTGGTTTTCGGTTTTGTTTTGGTTTTGAATTTTGAACTTTTTGGTTTTTCGGTTTAGATATGGTTTTTGAAAAAAAACATTTGGTTAACCGAAAATCGAACCGAATTAATAATTAATTTAATAATTTATTAATTTTTTTATATATTTAAAAATTAAAATGATTATTATTAATTTATATATATATGTTTTGGAATTTTGGTTATGTTTTGCTTAAGATGTTTGGAATTTTTGACCTGCAACATCAACAAACATCACTGATTTATTTATGTTTGGTTAAAAATGTTTTAGAATTTCGATTATTACTTTTTGCGGATTTGGAATCTTGAATATTGAATGTTAATTACTTATTTAAAATGTAAAAAATATATTGTGTATTTATTTCGGTTTATTTGGTTTTAACCGAAACCGAACCGAAATATTTCAGTTCGGTTTTGTTCGGTTTTAGCCATGTTCGGTTCGGATTCGGTTATTTATTATATAATTCGGTTTTAATTTGGTTTTTGCAATTCGGTTCGGTTCGGTGACCGAATAACCGAATGCTCACCCCTAGATACAACCTATGAGCAAGTAATTGATCTTGGTTATCTTTATTAATTATGAGATTATCAATCACAAAATGGAGTTTTTGTGTTCGTTCAATAATTTGGAACTTCACGAAGTGGTAGTCTCTAATTTCGAATATTTTATGTGTTAGAATAGTTGAAGAATAACATGCAACGGATAAAGAAAAAAATATCAGCTCAAAATATGCATTTTTGACTCATCATCCAACTCAACAGTTATGTGGCAAAGACCTGATTCTATCCAAAGGAATCAAGAAGTGGATATTCCCTCATGTAGCCTTAGCACGTGAGAACAAGGAGGGATAGTACGAGTTTGTTTTTCTGTACATGAAATAGCTAGGTGTGTTTTGTTTTCATTATGACATACTTTTAGAGTTTTGTGTAGGAGCTGTCCATGGATCTAGAATGATCCATAACTAGTACTCCTTTTGTTCACAAAGAATTGTCCTATTTATCACATTTTTTGGTCTATAAAGAATTGTTCCATTCTACGTTTTATACAATAACACTCTTCATACTTTCACAATAACTTTATTACTTTTTGGTCAATACCACTGTCTTTTGGTCAATACTACTACTTTTTTGTCATTACCACTACCCCTACTTTCTAACTTTTATCCCACTCAAAATTACTTTACCAACTTTTTTAAATGACGTGCTCATTCTCAAATGGGACAATTCTTGGTGGACGGAGGGGGTATAAATAGTTTTGTGACTTACTTTTATTATCTATCCACAAATATCAATGAAAATTTGAATTCAAAGAAAGTTAATGGCTTCTTTTTCCATTTTCATGTTTATCTTGTTTCATTCAATTTCTATCACTATGCAACATCTAAGAAAAATGCTACTCAACATTTCACCATTTACCTTACACTTAAAATACTAGAAAAAAATATCTTAAAAAAGGGATTGGAAGAGATATGGTATAACATTATGACTAAAATCCAAATATGACCTATTTTCTTTCTTTTTCTTTACCCATTTTAAATTTGACACGAGATCGATAAATCATTCGAGACTTCATAAAAAATGTCTTTCAAATAGAGTTTTAAACGTGTAAAGAAGAAATTGACATTTCATTCAACTTCGCGTTTTTTTTTTTCTTTTTCTTTTTTCTTTTGGAGTTATCTGTTCCTAGTAAATAGTGATGCTGCCACGAAATTGGCTCTTATTAGAATATACTACTATACTGATTGGATTCTGGAGAGGTAGTGTGTGATATGGAGCAGAGGTTGATCATACTTAACATTTCCTAATTTTGAAGTGATCTCTACTGGTCATCAACAAATTGTTTCAAAAACTTCAAAGGATTTTCATAACTAGTAAATGTTCCTCTTAATTTGATACTATTATATGGCTTGACGAATACCAAGAATCACATGTTACACATTTAGTGTTGGTTTGGTTCAAGTTGAGAAACGGAAATGTTATGAAATAAGTAAAAGGGAGGAATGATAACAATAATCGTTACTTTACAAGATATTTGGTTCAACAAAAATGAACCACATGTAAGGGAAATGAATTCGAAGATGAAAAGATTTTGTTACTCGTTTAGTTTGGATTGTAATATTTTGGGAGTTTTGTTCCCCCTCAAATAAGGGTAATGGTTATCCAAACCAAACCATAAGTAATGAATTCAATTAAATGAATTTCGTTCCATGCCCAAAAAATACCCAACCAAATATGAGCTTAGTTGGTGTAAAGTTAAGGGGATTGAACATACGTCTTTCTATCTCTCTCCCAACAAAGAATAAAACAAACACCAATCTGTTGAAACCGTTTTTAATCAATTTCATCACATCATTACATTAGCACATTCAGTCATCTAGTGTTTTTTTTTTTTCTTTTCGTGAGAGAGAGAGAGTAATATAACTTTTTTCATAATGATAGAGAAGATGAAGGTAACACAACACCCACTCTTTCTAAAACAGATGATAGCAACAACACAGCCAACTTCTCGCCCACCCACACAAGTATACATATCCACCAACACAGACTTATTCCATTTCATTTTACATACGTACTGATTAACCTATATAGCTATTTAATTATACTTGTATTTTTATAGGGGTGGAAATAGCATGAAGGTGCAGCTTTCTACACAGAGCTGCCCCAGTGGTGGACTGGCTTGTCCAGATCCTCTAGAGAGCGGAAGAAGGCCGTCTGCTCCAACACCGAGCCTGCAGTCGTGCTGGCATGTAAGCCACGGTCCAAACCAAGAGCCAGCTTGTGATCCTTTGCAGGACCAAACACTCCTGTCTGAGGGTGGGGAGACCAGTAGTGCTCCGGCTGGGGTGGAATTACATGGTCCGGTACCACACTTGGCCGGAAGTGCTCCTCCGGGTTCTTGTCGTACACTGACACGTGGACACTCCTCCTGCATATGTTACAATCACTAGTTACCACCACACTCTCTCATCTATATCCATTCAAGTACACAAATAAATAAAATAAATTTACACAACTTGAAACTATATACCGGTTCATCATTACAAATATATAGCTCCCTAACATGATATGTGCTTGCATAATGTGGTTAATTGATAACAATTGCAGCTGCTGCACACATAACTCAGACAAGTGCATAAGGAATGTAAAATTAATTAAGCCTCTTTATTTTTCAATGCATAATCTTTTTTTTTTTTTGGTCATGGAAGCAACGAGACAAAGCAGCCCACGGATAATGAAATTAGAAGGTAGTCAAATTTAGAGTTAGATCTTGGATCTGATCAAATTAAACTAAGATCAAAGTCAAGATAAGTGCCTAACATGAGATGGCCTACCAGTTAAGACGTAAATAAATTACAATTAAAGTTATTCGATACAAACTATGGAAGCTATTTTATGAGAACTCATGAAGATATGTAGGGAAAGATTAGTGGAAGAATCCAGAAATACGGTAGTTCGCTCACTAGAACGCCCCCCACCTATGGCTATGCTGGATGGAGATCAAAAAGGGAAATTTAAGGCATACTTATCCGAACTATCCTACCTAATATCAGACGAATTAATATTAATTTAAGATTGTAGTGATATTACCAATAGAAGACTGATATTTACAGCCGGCAAATTTGAACTATAGAAGTATAGATACATTGATTCACATTCTCTTATTTTTGTTTTTCTTTAAGCTACTACTATTAAGTGGAAACTATTGAAATTCACAAATGTAACATGACATTTTTGCTACCGATCGACATCATAGATTCTTACGTCGTGATGTTATTCGAGTTGAAGTTTACATCTCTCCATGATATTGATTTTTAACTTCTTCACAAAAGTTTACAACTTAATAAACGCCACATTTAGTTTACGTGAATAATCCAGAAAATTTTCAATTAGCAAGCAGTTTTTGGGATGAATCATAACTGTTATTAAAAGTTTAATTTAGATCACGAGTTCCTCAGCGAAGAATTCCACCACAACTGACATCGGAATCTAAATCTCAACTAGAAACAAATCTTTCACAAAATATAGAAAGCATACCGACAATAAAATCTTCACAGAAAAATTAATACAAACATATTCGACACAGCGACAGAACAATCCTCCATAGCCGACTAGTGAAATAGCCATACGCGCGCGCACAATTATAAAAAACGCACAACACTCACACGCAGACGTACCTGCTTGAGAGAGAAGGAATAATGGCGGAATCGACAGAACGGATCTGGCCTAAGAATCGCTTTCCGATGCTCGCCAGTGATCTGGAACTCTGCAAATTAGCTGCCATACAAATAATACGAACTCTGTCTTAGAGAGAGAGGAAAAGTTGAACTCGTGAAGAATGAATTTAAGTAATAACTGCTCAAAATGTGAAGGAGAAGGGCCCCTTTTATAGCAGCATGTGAGGTGGGTGTCAGGTGAGAGTTACTTTCAGCATAGAAAAACTGGGTATGTTGTTTCTTCGTTTTTGTTCAATTGTTGTTTTCTTTCTTTTTCTCTTTTTTTTTTTTTTTGGTTTTTTCCTCCGCAGTCAGTCCGCACCCAAACAGGATTTTGCCCTTGTTTATTTGCTTCCCGCCTTTTCCCCTTCCTTGTTGTTACCTACCCCGTACAACGGATGGGGCCGGTTCCGTCAAATTTGACGGTACGTAAAATTAAAAAGGCACTGTTTGGATTGTGAAAATCAACCTTTTTGGATTATACTACTATGATAATAATACTATGTCGTTCTTCTGAAAATGGGAAAGACACTGGTCGTATGCGGTATGCTTAATTCAGTAGTAATTTTATAATTTATAATTTTAAATGTTACTTACTTCTTCATTTTTGTGTATGTATGTGAATATAAGTTTTTTTTTTCTTTTTTCTGTTTTGGAGGGGGAAATACAAGTTTGATAGATAGTATCTATCAAATACAAGTTTGATACTAGATAGTAGATGCTATGCTATCTTTCAATCTGCGCAACTGCTAATAATTAGTTTGGAAATTTTAATTTAACTGAATTTCAAAACTCTTAGATGTATGATTCTTTTATTGAAAATGGACCCGATACATAAGTTGATAACTTTAATCGTAAAATTTGAAAATATTGTGAAAAAATACAACTATAAACCAATACTCAATAATTATGTTTTTCAACCATTTCCTATTGATTTTCAATTGTACATTTCGCTGTCCCTTTGATATACTCAAATTACAAACTTCAATGTCTACAGGACATAGATATTAAGTTCAATACGTTTTTTTTGTTATATCGTGAAAACTCCTGAATGGTATTTTCGGTGAGCACGAGTAAACTCTCGTTCTTATGCAATAACATGCAAACTATTCAAGACACTATACTTTTTTC
The DNA here is from genome assembly GCA_029490685.1 of Schizonepeta tenuifolia. Taxonomy (NCBI): domain Eukaryota; kingdom Viridiplantae; phylum Streptophyta; class Magnoliopsida; order Lamiales; family Lamiaceae; genus Schizonepeta; species Schizonepeta tenuifolia. The sequence continues at coordinate 10,103,911 of CM055955.1, read as the reverse complement.
AGTATGTGTAAGTATATTCAGTTATACTTAATGTTTAATAATTGAATACAATCTATAAATCGAACGAGCTCAATTAATTTGACACTTCCCTTTTCAGTCTCAACAAAAATAATTGAACACAATCTGTAATTAATAATTGTTATAGAACTTATTTATTTTTAACATTACTAAACTTGCTTGTAATTAAATGTGATCCAAATCTAAGACACCAAGTAGGATACGCGGGCGAGTGAGAATATTCGAATAAATGAATAAACCCATCTCAAAAAGTACGGTAAGATTACGTGGATCCTACAAGGACGTTATCTATCCGTCGGCCGTGTTTTAAGTTTTATCTATTTTTTGGGTTTTGATTTAATGACGATACATTTCTGCCGATCTACATTTGAGTTTATCCTTTGGGCCTCTTAAAATTGATATCCCAATTCGTTCAAGGGTAGACGGAACGTTTTGTGCTTTTCTTTGAAACATAACTCTTGTAATGGTTGGTACATATGAATAGAATAGAGTGGGAATGAAAAGACTTTGATAATAAATAAAGATGGAAATAAAGATGGAATGAAGAATGATATTTCTATGGTTAATATACCTAGCGATTGGAATGAAATTTTTTAATTATTTTTTTTCATAATTACATAATTAGTTTAGTAATTATTATAATATTTAAAAATACTAATAAATTATTATTTTAATCTTATTGATTATTTTAATAATTGATATGTATAAAATATTAATAATAATAATAATAATAATTTTCATACTAACTGCAATAATGACAATAATAATATATAGTAATAAAAATAATAAATATTATTTATTACTAATTTAATATTATTAAAATACCCTTAATATATAATTAGTATAATAATATTATTTAATATTATTTAATTAAATTGTTAGAATTATTTTGTAATAATAATAATAATAATAAATTTCATTACTGGAAATGTGGAATAACTAATACCAGGTGGAGGTAATAAATGACTAAACTCATACTCATGGGATTAGTCATTACTTAAGGAATAGTCATTTATTACGAAAAAATATACTATCCGTAGGATTAGGAATAGAGGCAGTAATGACCATTCCTTTCCAGCCATTCTAGCGTACCTGTCATCACCTAAATACAATTAAATTAGAGTGAAAAGTTAAAATACCCAATTATAAAAATAAAAGATAAATAATACACTTAAATCTTGTAAAATGACTAGCATGCCCTTTTCTTTCTTATTTATTTCTTTATTAATTTTAGTTCTAATTATTTTGTTCTTCCTTTCTCATCTCTTACTTAAAAAAAAAAATAAAAATTCACCACTTTTTCCGGCAGCGACAGTCAACACCGCTGCATGCGGTCAACTCCGGTGAGAGTTTTCCGGCGACCTTCTGACGATTTTTTTTCCGGCAACATATATAAGTAGCATACATAAAAACATACATGAGTAGCATGCATGTATAAGTAATATACATGATTAACAAATGTCATAAAATACACGAGATATACATGAATAAGAGATATATATGAATATACAAGTGTCATACATGAGTATGAAATATGCATGCATACATGACTATACTCTAGTAAATCTTTTATGGTGATCATTTTTAACGAATATCAAATAAACTTAAATATTTATTTAAATAAAACTCAAGTAGTTCATTTCTTAAAAAAAAGTCAAGTAGTTTATAACATACATGATCGATCCGTACATGACTTATAAGGTCGTTTATTAGAATGAAATAACAATTACAAAATGTTAAAAATTTACAAAACTCCTTCAACCTATCTCTAGTCGCCCTCCTCATTATTATCCATCATCTTTGTCATTCTCCACCCTTTAGTCTCCGTCGTATTTATAAAAATTACATCCTATACAAATAGCATCATACATGAAAAATACATATATGAACATATGCATTAGAATACATGAAATACAAAACATACTATGGAAGCATACAAGAAAAAAAAATCCACACCTGAAAATTGCATAATAGTATACTTCCTCCGTCCCACTCAACAAGTCTCATTTGAGATATGCACGTAGATTAAGAAAAAGAGAGTTAGAGAGTGATTAAGGTAGTATTTTATTGTTGATGTTAAAGTGGGTTGAGTTGAAACACTGTACAATAAAATAAACAACACTCTTTGCCAAATAAGGAAATGTGACTTATTGAATGGGACACCAAAAATGACAAAATAGAATTTATTGAACGGGACAGGGGGAGTACATGAAAACATTAAGCCACCTATCGAAGCATACATAGTAGTTGAACCATACATGAAAAAAACATACATGAACGACTGCATCAACATCAACTATATGAAAGACTAAACAACCTATGAGAAATTACATTGTAGTACAAAATCATTGAATCATAAGTATATTAATAACTTTCAACGATAGCATACATGAGATTAAAGTTAAATTGAGTTACCTCCTTCATTGGAGCATGTGATGACATACATGAAACAGTAAACAACCTATGAGAATATAAATGATAGTAGAAAACCATATACATGAAAAACGATATTACCTATAGAAGCATACATGAAAAGCTTATGGTAAAAAAATCATATATGATTGACTAATTGAAACAAACCAATAAAATATATTACTCCCTCCGTCCCGCTCATTTTGTCTCTTTACTATTGGGCACGAAGATTAAAGAAAGTTGTCTGTTTAATAAATTAGTGGATAAGATTGGAAATGGATGAGAGAGAAACTTTTATAACCACTCATTATATCTATATTTGGATGTAGACAAAATGAATGGGACGTTCATTTAAAGAAAGGGAGACAAAATGAGCGGGATAGATAAATTACTATCATAAAACAATACCATACATAAATAGATCTGAATTTAAACAAGATAGAAAATAGTCAGAGCGAGTTACCTGCTCCGTCGCATTGTGTGGCGACAGCGGCAGACCTTGAAAATGGGAATCTACCTCCATTTTGATTTTGTTATCAAAGGTACAATGCAACAAAGACGTTCAAATTACAATGAGAGAGAAAAGGGTAAGATGAATTGACGGTAGTTAAATCGTAATATGGTAAATTCTTAAAATTACATCATCTCGATTTATATATTTTATATTGTAATTAATAAAGATAAAAGGAAGGGTATCCATGTAAACCATGAAAATATTTATCAATTAAAAATTAAGAGATAATATTATAAAAAGGGGTTTAACTCATTAAATTATTAATAAAAAGAGTTATGTACGTACCATATAAAAGTTTGAAAATATACACGTGCTAAGACTCACCACAGCGGGTGTCTCGTCGCCGGTCTCGAGACACCCCGGCCGACGAGACACCCCGATGCAGGAGGGCGGAGCTCGAGACCGTCTCGTCGCGACGAGACAGTCTCGAGATGGCGCGTGAAAACCACGCGTTTCCGATTTTTTATTTATTTATTTTTATTGCACGCGTCAAAAATAAAAAAAAATTAAAAAATGGCAGAAACGGTAATATCCAACGGCTACAAATTCTCAACGGCTATACAACCGATTTTTCATTTTTTTTTTTTTTTTTTGCAATTCATCCCTATAAATACCAATCTCCATACCACAAATTATTCCACACCAAATTCATCTTCCTCCTCTTTTTCTCTCTAGTTTTCGCTCAAATTTCTTGCAAAAAAAAATGTCTTCGTCGTCCGACTCCTCAACCGGCTACTCTTCCCATGGCACCGACGACGAGGTTATGTCGATGGTGACCAACCTCCAAGCTGCTGCGGCTCGGCTCATCGCCAAAAAGAAAAAAAAGAAGGCGAAGAGGACGGTCGTAAACCGCGATCGGGAGGCGGCCCTGCAGCAGTTGATGGCCGACTATTTCAGCGACAACCCGACGTACGGGCCAACTTTTTTTCGCCGGCGTTTTCGGATGCACAAGCATCTGTTCTTGAGAATTTGCGAGGCGTTGGAGCAGAATGTGAGATATTTCCAGCACAGGCAAGATGCAACCGGCAAATGGGGCCTCACGTCGGTGCAAAAGTGCACAATGGCCATTCGCCAACTAGCCACCGGTGGAGCGCCAGATGTTTTCGACGAATACTTGAAGATCGGCGATAGCACCGGCCGTCTTTGCCTCCGAAAGTTCTGCCAAGGTGTCATCGACCTATTCGGTGACGTGTATTTGAGGAGGCCAAATGCACAAGACACGACTCGGCTGCTGCAAATGCACGAGGAGAGGCACGGCTTTCCAGGGATGCTCGGTAGCCTGGACTGCATGCACAGGGTATGGAGGAATTGTCCGAAGGCGTGGTCGGCTGCCTACACTCGAGGAGATATAGGCGCGCCTTCCTTGATTCTTGAGGCGGTGGCGTCTCAAGACTTATGGATCTGGCACGCCTTATTTGGAGTAGCCGGCTCCAACAACGATATCAACGTCCTCAATTAGTCTCCCATATTTTCGGACGTGCTTGAGGAACGTGCTCCGCCGTGCAAGTACACAGTGAACGGAAGGTCCTACGACGGCGGTTACTACTTAACCGATGGGATCTACCCGGAATGGGCTGCCCTGATCAAGGCTCCTCCGATTGCAGTTGATGACAAGGCAGCGCGCTTCAAGAAGATGCAGGAAGCGGCGAGGAAAGATATCGAACGGGCCTTTGGTGTTCTTCAGGCCCGTTGGGGAATTATCCGGAACCCGGCGCGGGGCTGGTACGTACCGCACCTCCGCAACATCATGTTTGCGTGCATTATTTTGCACAACATGATCATTGAAGACGAGAGGGGGGATGCCGAAAACTGGAGAGAGGACACAGAAACTAGTTCGAGTAGTAATGTTACTCATGTCCCCTACCCGTAATCATGGAAGAATTTCATCAAACGGGACGCCGCATTAAGAGATGTGAGGAGGCACCATCGGCTCACAAATGATTTGATCGAGCATCTTTGGAGCCGATTTGGAGCAGTTGACGAGTAGGATGTTTTTATTTTTTTTATTTCAATTAATGTAATGTTTTTATTTGTTTTATTTCAATTAATGTATTGTACTAGTTATCTGTTTAAATTAATGAAAAATTCAATTTTTCTTATTAAAAATAATGCAAAATAGAAATTCAGAAAATCCTTAGAGACAGCCCCACTGCAGCTCACTGTCTCTATCTCCAAAAAATCCTTAGAGACACCCCTTAGAGACACTACCACTGCATGTAGTCTAAGTAGCAACGACTAAAACATAATGAACTCTTCCGTCCCTTTCTATTTATCTCATTTGAGACGGGTACATAAATTAAGAAAAATTGATTAGATATAAATGGTGTGTTTAGTATAGTGAATAAAATGATATAAAATATTTTTTAATTGATAAAGTGATATAAAATATGTTTGAAGTGACATACAGTGATTTTGAAGTGATATAAAGTGAATAAAGTGATTTCTTAATTATTTTCTTAAATTAAAAGTGAGATAAATAGAGTGAGACATACAAAATAAAAAGTAAGACAAGTAGAACATGACGGAGGAGTACTATTTTAACAAAATTTATAAGACACTAAATTAAACATGTTTATTAATCTAATTGATAGTAATATTTTAAGGCATCTCACATTCTCTCTTTCAAGGCAACACTTGTCACTTTATTGCATCCTTTGGCGGACCAAAAACATTCGCAGATTTTGTTCGAAGCTTAGTGCATGCACAACCGTTCATAAATAGACCCCAGATCCATTTTCGAGGGAAATGATTTTGGTGGGGTTCCAATGATTAGATAGAATCAAATAAAAAATTTAATAATGAGGTTTGTGATATAGATTATAATGGGATTGGAAAATTTAATTGTCAGAAAAATAAAATAAAAAATAATGGGACGAATGGGAACACGCCACGTGACTCCAAAATCGAACGAAGTGAGGTCGAGAGTGGTGTCCAAAATAACGACACCACTCTCGACACCGGCCCTCAACCCTATGGAGACACCACCTACAATGGGCTCGACACCATGAGGTCGAGGAAGTGGAGTCGAGCGGGGGATTGACACCACCGATCGACCACCCGTTGTGCATGCTCTAGGCATTTGACAAATGACAAGTAAATCAAACTATTACATAAAAAGCTATTGAAAGTGTTTGGTTTGTGAAATGAATGAGAATAATCAAGAAAAAGTCAGGGAATGAGAATGAATATATTCATCCTACTCTCTCCGTCTCATTCAACTTGTCTCATTTTGTTATTTTGAGTGTCCCATTTAACTTGTCTTATTCTTTTAAGAAAATAATTAAGAAATCACTTTATTCAATTTATATGACTTCAAAATTACTTTATATCATTTCAAAAATATTTTATATTACTTTATCAATTAAAGAATATTTTATATCACTTTATTCACTACACTAAACACACCATTTATCATCTAATACTTTTTTCCTTAGTCTCTGTGTCGATCCCAAACAGGACAAGTTCAACCGGACGGAGAGAGTAATAATTTATGGTAATTGCGTTGGTTGTTTGGTGACTTGCATGAGAAACGCATTTGTATAATAATTAATATTAGCAACTGTGGAATCCAAATCATTTACTTTAAAATAATTATCTTGACTTTGGATTTGAGTTTAAAGAAATATCTTTACCATCAACTTTTTTGTAAATATTCTCATCTCTGAACATCAAATAAGGCACACAACATGGTTTATGAGAACAAGAATCTTACTCAACTCGATCAAAACATATACTCTCTCCGTCCCGTTCAAAATGTCTTACTTTCTTTTTTGGCGTTCCGTTTAACATATCTCATTTTCTTTCAAAGAAATAATTAAAAAATCACTTTATTTACTTTATATTATTTCAAAACCACTTTATATCACTTTATGTCACTTCAAAAACACTTTATATCACTTTATCAATTAAAAAATACTTTATATCACTTTATTTACTACACTAAACACATAATTTACATCTAATCCTTCTTTTCTTAATCTCCGTATCGAAAAGAAGCAAGACATGTTGAACGGGATGGAGGGAGTATGAAATTATAAAGATATTATACTTGAATTCAAATAATACAGTAACGTGTATTCTGTCGAATTAAGTTATATTATTATTTTCCAAAAACACATTTCGACTCTATATTTAAGATTCCATTCGGTGGTCATAATTTTTCAAAAAGAAAAAAAAGGTAAAAATCACCTACAAGATCAAGTCATAAAATGATGTACTTATATTGCTTTAAGAAATCATTTAATTTGCCCCAAGCCCCCAAAACTTTATTTTTTATTTATTTATTTTTATTTTTTTTGAGAGAGAACCAAGCCCCCAAAACTGAAGAAAAGTGAAGGGTATAAAATCCCCTTAAAAACACGAATAAAATCAAAACACTATTAAGAATATGATTCCGTTTTATGCAGCACCCACATGAGCCATGTGTCATGCATCTATAATTTCTTAATTTTAAAGATCTGAATTGCAGGTTCCTGTGATATTCCCGGTGTACAGATTTGACAATATAAATATTATAATATGAGCTCAAAATATTTAAAAATTAGTAAATCGGCCAATATAATCGCAAGTTTATCTATTTATTTAAACTATAATGTCAAGCTCCCTGTATTTGACGAAATGCGTCATGAATGCACTGCACATTTAATTGTGAATATTTAGATTGAGTTTTTTTGACTTAGTGAAACACCTCTTTACTAAGTAGGCATGGACCATGATATGTGAGGAAGTCTCGCTGCATCCAGATTTATATTTATAATAATAAAATTAAGCCTAATATTTCTGCACATTAATTGCAGAATATTTATATCGTTTCCCATGCCGCTCCACCTGATCACGTTAAACTCGAATCGTTAGCCGGAGAATTCGGACTTATTAAAGGAACTTTTTAATCAAGGGAGAAGTAGCTGTAAAACTTGTTTATTTCATTTAATATATTAAGAACAGTAATTGATGACTTTTTATTATGCTATTGCCTAAAAAAAAAAAAAAAAAAACAATAAATAATACTCCGTAATTTGTTTTGAAGGTTATAAATACATACTCCCCCGTCCCGTTTAACTTGTTTCATTTTGCTATTTTTGATCTCTCGTTCAACTTGTCTCATTTCCTTTAAAAAAAATAATTAAGAAATCGTTTTATTCACTTTATATCACTTCAAAACGACTTTATATCACTTCAAAAACATTTTATCTCACTTTATCAATTAAAAAATAGTGTACATCACTTTATTCACTATATTTAACACATCCTTTATTATTTAATACTCTTATTCTTAATCTCTGTGACGATCTCAAATAGGATAATCAACGGGATAGAGGAAGTAAATGTTTTTTTTTTCTTTTAAATAAAGTGATTTTTCCATCAGTGTTATTATTTTCGTTCTCTTGCATTTAATCCTCCAAACCAAAATCTCCTTTACAAGTAGTTGCAGAAATACTATCATTTGGGCTTCCAAAGATTAATTGGGCTAGAGAAAAGTATTTTGCTTTGAATTTATTTAGTCGGACTCCTTTTTTTATCCCACGAATTAGTTTTAGGGTAATTTTAAACATGACCCTCTTTTCTTTTATTATAGTCCCCAATATAATATAATAATAAAAATAATATAAGTTTACTATTATATTCTTACTCACTGGCACCCCAAGTTAACCGTCCCAATTAATTTTTGATAAATAATATTTTCCTAATTGTAGTCTCACAAATATAAATAAAATTAAACACTTTAGGGTTCAACAAAAAATATAGCCCCCAAAATTGAAAGCATAAGACGGTAAAGATGGACTAAGAAGAGCAGTGAAGTCACGATGGCGATGAACGTCGACGACGTCCATTCATCCTTAGATATCTTTGGCTACGACTATTCAACTCCTTCCACTGTATTAATCTCTCCTCTGATTACATCACGTTTACTTTTGCTGAAAATATTATCTCGGTTGGATTCATCTTTGATATATTGTTGCTTTTACGATCAACTGTGATGCTATAATTAAATGATGACACTCTTGCGGTAGTTCCATGGATGATCAGATAACTAAACAAGTAAATAACTTGCCACTAAAAGGAATTAAGTAAATAAAAAAAAGTTATGAGTACAGTAAATAAAAACAAGTTAAAGTTTTGAGCATAAATTACAGCAGTCAAGAAGTATTTTCTCCAGATTTCGTAGACATATTATTGGGAGTTACATGTGCTTCTTTGCTATTTTCTCCAGGTTTCTATTTCTTTTCCCAGAGATTGGACGATGCTCTTCTTCCTTTTCTGGAGTTGTGCGTGCTTTTCTTTCTTTGGATTGGATGAATAGAATGTCAAATTAGGGGTTATGGGGGTAGAAAAGTACATTTACTAATATTTTAATTAATATTATTAATAGGGAGTTATGAAGAGAGAAAAAGGGGGCTACGATTTAAAATTACCTATTACAAATTGAAACTTGGGTTCACCGTTTTCCTTTATGCTTAAATAATATTCCATCCGTCTCAGAATAAGTGGCTCGTTTCTTTTGGGTACGTGTATTAAGGTGAATAATTAAAAGTAGTTAAAGTAGCATGACCCACAACTTTTGAAGAGATAATTGTTTTCCATTTGGAAATGAGTTACTTGTTATGGGATGACCCGATAAGGTAAACGAGCCACTTATTTCGGAACGGAGAGAGTACTCCAATCGTCTCACAAAAGTGTGGTGAGGAGAGTGTGACACGAATTTTAAAAAATTATTATATATATATATATATATTTCGAGTGGAGTTAGGGCCACAATGTGGACGTTGTGAGGCTACAAGTTATTAATGGCCAACAAAATTGTTTTATGTAAATATGTAGATTTTGTTGTCATGGTACTCACTGAGGAGTCGAATGGTGAATGAAGATGAGAGAGCGAAGGAGTTTGTTTCTGGAGAATGAAAGGGAAAAAATCTCAAGAAAGATGAGGAGTTTGACTCAAAAGCGTTCATCACAGAGGATAAGGCTTAGTTTGGGCTTAGGCGTATTTAGGCTCTGAAGTTGTTAATTTAATACCCAATACATTTTATCTATCATTTATTATTTTTATTTAGCTTTATTAATTTAGATGTCATATTGTAAACCTAAGAAATGAAGTCTCTAATTCCCGCCTCCTATCTCAATTTCTCTCATCTCATCTCATCCTTATCTCCGCCTATTAATAAAATAGGTCTCGACGACTTTACACTTGCCCTTTGCCTTGAGGAATGTTACCTAAAATATAAAAATATTATTGGATCCATTACAATTGGTATATCAGAGCATCTTTTTTTAATTTTAGCAAAATCTTGGGGAAATTATGGCAGATGTTCCACAACTGAAGGAGTTGCAGCAAGAGCAAAGGAAGCTGGATCAAAAAGGCATAACATAAGTTGGAGGATTTGAATAAGGGCAAGGAACCACAAGATGAACGATCATTGCTGGGGAAATCTCCTTTTGCTGCAAGAACACAGGGTAGTTAATCAAAATATGTTTTCTCTTCTAAAGATAAGACTGATTTTTATTCTCTATCTAGTGCGGGAAATTCTATTCATGAAGTTGACTTCCCTAGATTTGATGGTTCTAACACTAGAGCATGGGTTATTAAATACAATATTTACTTTGTGTTCAAAATCTTGGGTATGAAAACATTTTGAGAATTAGCTTGGAACAATTTTTACAAGTTGTTGCTGTTAGGTTTGTGTTTGCTATTTTATTACTACTTTCGATTGTTTTTCCTCTATTTAGACTTACGAACTTAGATTTGAATTATTAAACTAAAGATAAACAAATAATAACAAGGCAAATAGTTTTCAATGAATAATTAAACTTAAACTCTCATCAATCAACCAATTAACAAGGGACTCAAATCTTCTTAATACAATTACAAAGTTAGTTTAAACCTACTCTCGTAGTGCCTAAACCATGGATTACTCACTGGGGTTTTCGTCTCCGATAAACATCATAAGCAAGTAACTCCAAAAGGAGCTTAAGGTTAAAGCCCTCACACAAAGCCTTTGCCTCTTGGTTATTTTGCACTGTGTGTCCTATATTCCAGTTCACATGTTAATCCTCATCACTCGAATATCGAATTAACACAACTAATTATGCTAAATTGGTGATCAATCAACTAGTAAGCAAAACAAATCAAGAATATAAGAAAGAATAGAAGGACAAAAATTGGTCAATTGATTAAGAATTAAAGCTAATTATCCATCTAGTCTCTAACCCTATGATATAAGAAGATTAGCTACCATAATTAAAGCAAATAACAAATCAAAATAAGAGACATTCATAATCAATATATAAGAAAAACCGTAGAAGAAAAGAATAATCTTGAACTCTTGAATCCTGTCTCCAAATCTCCAAAAGCTCAAAATTAAACTCAAAGTTCATTAAAACTATGAAAAAAGGGTGTGTGTGTCTAGATGTGTTTTGGAGTAGGAAATAACTAAAATATGAGAAAATAACCAAAAATAGGCTAAATCTCAGAAATTCCTGCGTTTGTCCGTGTGTCATTCCAGGCCAGTGCACAACGTTTTTGTTTTGGCCCGTTCTCCTTGTTATAGCTCCGATTTTAGATTTGTTTTCGCCTACGAACTCCTATAGAATTGTACTTTCATCTTATCTTGCTCAATTTGCATAAGATTAACTCTAATTTTCTGCAAAATCAAATAAAGTACGAACGAACATCATATTGTACAAATTAAGAATAATTTAAGCACAAAACTCAATGCAAACATGATTTCCTAATACAAATTGACATCGAATACTCTTATAAAGATGAGAAAAGCCATGTTTATCACTTTGAAGATTTGAATGAGAGAAAAATCATCATGAAGTTTATGAACCTTAAACACAAAGGATCTTATAATGATTATGCTGAAAAGTTTGAGGTGTTAAGGGCCTGTCTATTGCTTAATGATGGTGTCAATTACTCTAAAGAATACCTTGTTGCTAGTTTTATCAATGGTCTTTCAGATGAGATACATGGGTTCATGACCCTTTTCAAGCCAAAATCATTGAAAAAGGCCATTGAAGTTGGGCATAAGCTGTTGTTCACCTTAGATGAAATTACTAAGAGGGTCGAACCAAGCCCTAAGGCATCTACAAATCAGGGTAACATCTATAAGAGAATAACATTCACAGTGTATATAATTGGCAGGAAAGTAAAGTTGAGTGCAATTACTCATAATGCTGAAATTCAGTTAATCAATGCGCAAGGTTTAATTCATTTGATACACTATTGTTTGGTTATGATGGAAGATAGATACCTTATTGATCATGAGCCAGTTGTTAATGATTCAAAGGTATCCATATATCTTTTAAATTTACTTGGAGAGTTTCAGGGTTTGTTTGAGAATCCCACATCATAGCCACTTGGAATTGAAACAGAGCATCAATTTCTACCTGAGAGTGTATCAAGTTATCATTGTTACTTCAGAATCATCCACAGTAACAAGTTTGAAGATGAAATGATAGAGCTAGAGATGTCTGATTCAGCCGTTGTTCCTAATTTGGTGAAACATGTCCAATAGAGTTGTGCAAGAAATGCTCAATTTACTCAAATTATTGCTGCAAAGGCTATTGATCCATCACTACATCCTAAATTTCAAAGGAATTTTGGTCTTTCATGTATTAAGAAGAGAGCTATCAATTTCTCTACTACAGAGTTGGGAGCTCTAGTCTTGAATGAGGTTTGTAGTACATCATTTGGTGGAGTTTCTGGCGTTCAAATGATTGATGCCATTATGGTGTTGGAGAATAAGCTCAACAAATATGGAAATCTTTTAGCTCTATCTCACTCTTTTAATGCTCAATCCGTTGCTAGGTTAAGGCTAGAAACAATGAATTATTAGCTTTGTAAGGTGGGAGAAATTCCTAAAAGTGGCTACCTTTGGTTGAGTATTGGCACAACGGTAATTTCCACAACGAATTGAAGTGTACACCATTTCAAGATTTCTATGGTGTATCACCATTTGAAGTTAGGTCTGAGTCTTTCATAATACAAAAGTATTGGATTAGTCAGAGACAAGCTATAGTTCACATACTCAAGCAAATTCTCAAGTTCGCCCCGGAAGGAATAGAGTTTTATGTCAACAAGAAACACAGTAAAAGAGCATTTACAATGAGAGAGTCTGTATACTTGTAACTTCAATTGATTCGACAAAATTCAGCCTTTTTGCGCAGTAATATGAAATTTGCTACCAAGTACTGCAGCTCATATGAAATTTGGACGAGGGTCGGCATATTAGCTTACAAATCAACCATCCTTGATTCTTCTCAAGTTCGCCTCGCATTTCTCATCCCGTTGCTAAAACAATGTATGGGTAAAGATGTCATACATTTTGCCGAGCTTCTTGATGTTGGCATTAGTGGCCACTTCAATATTTCGTTTTTCCAATCTTGGAGCATGGAACAATAACTGGAGACGAAAAGGACGTACCGTGGAGTGAAAGAAATGATGCTACGAGCTTGGTGGGTTTGACATAAATTCGACCCTGGAATTTAAAGCTTTCTGCTAAATACAACGACCCTTATGAATTCTACCAAAAGGTGGAGAAATCACATATTAGTGTTGCTCGAGTCTTCATGAATTCGCCCTGATATACATGTCTTTTTGCTAGAAGAATGTCTGAAGAAGGATTTCATACCTTTAACGAAGCTTGACATTGTGTCTCAAGGGCCTTTAAAGGTTGATTTTTTTTTTCCAGTTATGGAGCAGGGGTGTCGTTCGGAATGGAAGAGAAGTTTCATGGGTTCTAGTTTAGATAGCTCATGATGATTTCAGTGTTACGAATTGGGAGAATTTGAAACAATTTCGCCGCATATTTCCTAATTGCAAAGATCCTTGACGACAAGGATCTCACTTAGGGAGGAGTATTGTCATGTTACTCACTGAGTGATAGTACCGGCCTCTTCTTGGGCCTGACCTAAGGCCCAATCCAGGTGGGCCTATACATTCAAGCTCGGCCCATAGAGCTCGGCCCAATTACAGTCGACGCCTACCTTGGAGACCAAGTCACGAAGCCCTATTTTGGGGGAAGATAGAATCCTATTATGAACGGGAGTCGGATATGCACGTACTAGAAAACAAGATATGTATAAGGAATCCGAATCCTAGAAGGATTAGGGCTCAATTCAAGGCCTATATATAGATGCTAGATTAAAGGTGTAAGGACGTTCAAATACTCATTGTATTCTCAAGCATAATAAAAGCTCTCTATATTCTCTCCCGTGGACGTAGATCACATTGATCGAACCACGTAAATCTTTGTGTCATCGTGTTGTTATTATTTTCTGTCACCCTTGCAAACCCTAGATCTATCATTGGCGCCGTCTGTGGGAAGCTTAAAACGATCGACGGTTCTTTGGTAGCAGAACTATGACGGTAACGCGATCACAAAACGTGCGGGGAGACCAAAGCCAACGTGGGAACCCCGACGAAGCAGAAAGTCGCCCCACGAACAGGGGCAATCACCAAAAAGACAGCTCGGTCCCAAAGGAGGGGTACGACAATAACCCCATAGAAGAGGACCCTTTCAAAGGGATGCCCGCGCTAGGGGACAACCCTCAGAAGGGTCCACAAAAATCCGGATCGAAAGGAGAGGATTTTCTCGACGATTTCGACCTCGCCACTGCATACGCCGCGACTGAATTCGCAAGAGCGAATAGGGAGAGTTTCAAGAGCTTCCTCACAACAGCTAGGATGCCCCCAATATCCGAAGCTAGGGAGAGTTCCACACGGAAGACTATATCCAAAACTTCACATCATCCCAAAACGCAGGAGCCCGAGCTCAAAAGAAAGCACGATACTCGGCAAAGCCCACTCCGCCGCCGGAGCTTCAGCCCGCAGCGGAGTCCCAAGCAACACCATCTCCCTAGGCGACATCGTAGCCCAGGCAAGGACCGAAGTCCGAGCTATTCCAGAAGTTATAGCCCCAAGGTAAACCGGCACCGACGGGAAGGAAGATCAGCTCAACTCGTCAGCCCGTTCACCGATGAGCTGCTCGATGCCAAGCTTCCCGCGAACGGGCTGACGAGTTGAGCTGATCTTCCTTCCCGTCGGTGCCGGTTTACCTTGGGGCCTATAACTTCTGGAATAGCTCGGACTTCGGTCCTTGCCTGGGCTACGATGTCGCCTAGGGAGATGGTGTTGCTTGGGACTCCGCTGCGGGCTGAAGCTCCGGCGGCGGAGTGGGCTTTGCCGAGTATCGTGCTTTTCTTTTGAGCCTCGGGCTCCTGCGTTTTGGGATGATGTGAAGTTTTGGATATAGTCTTCCGTGTGGAACTCTCCCTAGCTTCGGATATTGGGGGCATCCTAGCTGTTGTGAGGAAGCTCTTGAAACTCTCCCTATTCGCTCTTGCGAATTCAGTCGCGGCGTATGCAAGTGGCGAGGTCGAAATCGTCGAGAAAATCCTCTCCTTTCGATCCGGATTTTTGCTGGACCCTTCTGAGGGTTGTCCCCTAGCGCGGGCATCCCTTTGAAAGGGTCCTCTTCTATGGGGTTATTGTCGTACCCCTCCTTTGGGACCGAGCTGTCTTTTTGGTGATTGCCCCTGTTCGTGGGGCGACTTTCTGCTTCGTCGGGGTTCCCACGTTGGCTTTGGTCTCCCCGCACGTTTTGTGATCGCTGTTACCGTCATAGTTCTGCTACCAAAGAACCGTCGATCGTTTTAAGCTTCCCACAGACGGCGCCAATGATAGATCTAGGGTTTGCTAAGGGTGACAGAAAATAATAACAACACGATGACACAAAGATTTACGTGGTTCGATCAATGTGATCTACGTCCACGGGAGAGAATATAGAGAGCTTTTATTATGCTTGAGAATACAATGAGTATTTGAACGTCCTTACACCTTTAATCTAGCATCTATATATAGGCCTTGAATTGAGCCCCTAATCCTTCTAGGATTCGGATTCCTTATACATATCTTGTTTTCTAGTACGTGCATATCCGACTCCCGTTCATAATAGGATTCTATCTTCCCCCAAAATAGGGCTTCGTGACTTGGTCCTCCAAGGTAGGCGTCGACTGTAATTGGGCCGAGCTCTATGGGCCGAGCTTGAATGTATAGGCCCACCTGGATTGGGCCTTAGGTCAGGCCCAAGAAGAGGCCGGTACTATCACTCAGTGAGTAACATGACAATACTCCTCCCTAAGTGAGATCCTTGTCGTCAAGGATCTTTGCAATTAGGAAATATGCGGCGAAATTGTTTCAAATTCTCCCAATTCGTAACACTGAAATCATCATGAGCTATCTAAACTAGAACCCATGAAACTTCTCTTCCATTCCGAACGACACCCCTGCTCCATAACTGGAAAAAAAAAATCAACCTTTAAAGGCCCTTGAGACACAATGTCAAGCTTCGTTAAAGGTATGAAATCCTTCTTCAGACATTCTTCTAGCAAAAAGACATGTATATCAGGGCGAATTCATGAAGACTCGAGCAACACTAATATGTGATTTCTCCACCTTTTGGTAGAATTCATAAGGGGTCGTTGTATTTAGCAGAAAGCTTTAAATTCCAGGGTCGAATTTATGTCAAACCCACCAAGCTCGTAGCATCATTTCTTTCACTCCACGGTACGTCCTTTTCGTCTCCAGTTATTGTTCCATGCTCCAAGATTGGAAAAACGAAATATTGAAGTGGCCACTAATGCCAACATCAAGAAGCTCGGCAAAATGTATGACATCTTTACCCATACATTGTTTTAGCAACGGGATGAGAAATGCGAGGCGAACTTGAGAAGAATCAAGGATGGTTGATTTGTAAGCTAATATGCCGACCCTCGTCCAAATTTCATATGAGCTGCAGTACTTGTAGCAAATTTCATATTACTGCGCAAAAAGGCTGAATTTTGTCGAATCAATTGAAGTTACAAGTATACAGACTCTCTCATTGTAAATGCTCTTTTACTGTGTTTCTTGTTGACATAAAACTCT